>CM076570.1:356375286-356549620 GCA_034641835.2 Pinus albicaulis | reverse complement strand
CCAATGGAGAACAATAATTTTTGGCAATGGTGCGGAGCTCGCAAGAAACTTTGCACCATGAAAAAAATCCAATCTATGGAAGATGGATTTTCTGCAGTAACTAAAATTGTATCTCCTGCAAACGGGTCCTGTCAATACATTGTTCGGAAAGGAAAGCAATGCATCGATGACTCTTCCCTCCGCAGATCTTCGACAACATTGGAAGGAAATGCATTGAAATCCAGAGGTTATAGCAGGGACATGTGCTTGCCAGTTCAAAATTCAGATTCAATGTCAGATCATCAACACAGGGATTCAGGCTGCGATGGTCAGTTCTTGCGCCGACATTTGGGTGTTGCGAATGAAAATTTTGTTGAAGACCTGGGTTTTTATGACAAGAAGCAACCATCGAAATCTGCAATGGGGAGAAAGGACCAAAAAGCAGGTCTTAAGCGGACTAGGTTGTTGTTCTCTGATGATGGAATAACGGGCAGTTCAGGTCAGTATGCGGCCAGCAACAGGGAACCCTCCGTTGAGGCCTCGTCATCTTGTTCGATTTCTAAGGTAGCTGCAGAAGACGTTGGTTTCTAATTACATTGAATAAATGAATGAAATACAAAGTCGTTACAGATATTTTGGTGAAAGTATTGTGCTGACATTTTGTAGTTGAGGTGTAATGCCAATAAAGGTATTGGTGTATGAATGAAACTATGTTCCCCTATTATGTGCCAGAGTTATTTTTCTGTTTGTATATTGAGCTCATGTCAAATGGTTACTTCACCGATTATGCAATGTTTTTACATTCAACCAATGTGTGTTGTACTTCATTGAGAATATTATAAGACATGCTATGAAGGATTTTGTGTGTAATTCCTTTTAAATGGCTATATCTACAATGCATGGTGAATACCATAGTTTGAGGTGGATTGGTTGGAACCAGACTCATCTCCTTTTCACCTTTCCCTTGCAAAACCTTTAAAGGTTCTTGCAAATACATCAACATACCTCGAGTGAGGCCTCAACTATTCACAGGTGTTGGAAAATGATGATGCCTGAGGGGATTTTGTTGGCTTAAATTTGAACCCTAGGTCACCCCTGTGCACCAAAACACATCCACTCCCTTGCACACTACCCTCGTTAATTATTCTTACCCTACCTCCTTCCCAACACTATGGATCCACTAGCATTTCCCACATGATGCCACTCTTTTTGGAACTCAATAAAAATCTACCACATATTGCATCTCCCTCTACTAGATGCCTAAACCTAGTAGATCCACTACCTTCCCACCTATATATTAGGTCTCACCCATAGACATATAAGACCCTACTAGAGCTAGTACATGCACTCTTTCATATATTATTGGTGCAAAAATCAACAACATTTTGTGCATTCTAGTGCAAACATTGTTAAACCCATCCTTAGTTCCTCTTTATGCCATTGATCCATCTCTTGGCACACTTATGATTTATGCATATCTCAATTATACTTTTTCATTGACTTCTTCCTCTCAAAAAAAGCATATGGATGTACCTAATGAACCACTAAAATTCTACTCTTCCTCCACCCAAGGGTACTTCCACTATAAATTATTTATTCCCATATCATATGGTTGGTTATGTGAAAGTAACACATGGGTATATAAAATTCATATATTCTATGTCACAATCTCATTCTTACTCCATCCACCATTTTTCTTCATGTTTCTAACTTTACTCTATCGACCATTGTTCTTTATGTTTCTAACTTTACTCTGGCATGATTGTGCCAACATTGTAGGTATTTTTCTCATGGTTACTACAAGCACAACAATAATGACATGTTTCTACATGAATATGTAACAAAAGAGAGTTTCATGACCTAAAGTTCTTATTACTAAGCATACATTGGCCACTAATGTCAAGGGTGTTCCATTTATGAATGATCAAATGGATATTTTCTCCTTAGTTGGATTCAAATCCTTAACAAAAAAATTAGTGGAGTATGGAGTTGTAAGTTCTTTATATGGGAATTTTGTTGAGATATTGAGTCTAGTTACTAAGTAGTGAGTCAAATAAATAAGGTAATTTTTTATAAAGAGTATATATTAGCATAATTTGTTTGTATTTTAAACATAAGAAAAAAATATAGTGTTACTTTACAATTGCTACAATCCTTGAGTATGTTGATCCAGAATGCAAAATAAACGTGAAATTTATTAGTTGTTCCACAATGGGTACATTAATTATCTCATAACATATCCGTTTGACTTCTAGAAGGAGGAGAGAGGATCCAACGCCTCACTACATATGCTTGGTAAGAACAATAAGTGGGAATAGGGATAGAAACACAATTTCTCATCTTGTTCAAATTCAACATGATGTGCAATTTCCTTTTTGTTGTATAAGTATGCTAATAAATTCATGCATTACATAGACACTAACGTCAACATAGATGTGTATTCTTTGACACTTGTTCTATATCAAGCAGGTTTTCAACACCTTATCACAAACCCCTCACTATTGGCATAATACTTCTCAAATTTGGTGAAATTCCTAGCAACACAATTTCTCTTCTTCTTCAGAATCAACATGATGATGTAGTTTCCTTTATATTGTATAGAGATGTTATTGAATTCACGCATTACATAGCCACCAACATCAACATAGTTGTACATACTTTGATAGCTTGTCATGTCGAGTGGGTGTTTCAAAGTGTCAACATATATTTCACAAGCCCCTCCCACTATTTCCATACTTCTCGGTTGGTGAAATACTTAAAGGTGAAAACATTCAAATTAGTTGATATTTGTTGTTTCTGATGAAACTAGTGGCACATAATTTTCTGCATTTATTGGTCTTGTGAGGTTTTCTACCATACCTTGGTTATCTCTGATGGTTATCTCTTCTCAATTTAATCACTCTTATGTCCTTGTGTTAAATGCATTATACATTCAAGTACACAATATCAAGGATTTTGGTGTATATTATTGGTGTTGCTTTTATATGCCTACAAACAGCTATTACTAGCTTCAATCCCATGTGAAATGGTCATTTATTTGGTGGTGGCTTAATAGATGAGAGCACAAAGGTGGATGTTAGATCTAGGATTTTTACAGTTAATGACGGTATTCAAACTAAAAATTAACAAATTCAAGGCAATGTTGTTGCATGGAAACATAGTTTATGAATATTGCACTTCTAGAAGCAAGTGACAAGGATAAAAAGAGAAGATTGAGTAGACTTATATCCTTTATTTCTTGTGATAAAAACAAATTCTTGTTGGCATATTTGATCTTATTGGTTGTCCTATTACAAAGAAAATAACGAGGATTTATCCAAAGTGTAATGATGTCCTAAATCTTGACACATTAAGGAGGCTTCTCTATTGGAGACTTTCGTGTGCAAAAAATGTGTGGCATGCAGTATAGATTTTTCAAAATCTACTTCAATATTATGAAAACCAATTTAGTGTTCAACATTCTAATGCTTCTTAAAGGAATGTTTGTGTTGATCTTATGTAAAAAAGCATTGTTCACATTGTGATATTTTTACAAATGTTATTGTTGAGGAAAATGTTATTTATGAGCTAGGAAGCCTTAAAATGCTTCTTGCTATAAAATATATTTCTTTATAAGGAAAATGTTATTTTTGAGCTAAGGAGCCTTAAAATACTTCTTAATGCAACACAAATAATTTTGAAGCAAGCATTGAAGATTCATATGCCACTCTTTGCAGACACTTACATTACAACTCATTTTACATGGTTCAACATCGCTTATGGTTTCTACCTTTATTCCTTAGATATATAAGAAATGTATTAATTTCCAATTATATGTGATTTCCCCATTTTCTCTTTATCTATTATACATCAGTAGTTGTTAAATTCTTGAAAAAAAATTCTAATATAGGCCTTGATTTTCTTCCTTATTTCCATTCTATCTTTATTTTCCTAAGACAACTTGGGCATGAATGGAAAATTCAAATATTTTTTCATAGATCCATCGACACACCCAATGTGAAGATGAAGATAAAATTCCTAAATGGGGATGCATGGGTGGGGACACTTGCAACTTAATTGGGAGGAATTGGTATTCCCTATCATGGGGTTTAAAGAAAAATTATGTATATATTTTTGGACTTTGTGTATTAATTTCTTATTATTTCTTGTAATATAATTGGCATATTATGGCCAAGTATTAACTTATTTTAATAATTTCTTTGAAAGAATTTGCTTATAAAATTATTTCCCTCTTCTTTTAAAAACCTATAAAAATTTACTTTTAATCCAATTTGTACATGATAGTGTATAGTTATGTCAAATTGCATCTCTCTTATGAATTAAATGATGATCTAACTTATGTGATTAATGATTATATGGATTAATATTATGGTCCACTTAGCTTGCTCACATTAAATCATCACAGTTATAGTCTAGTCTTTGATTTAAAGTATCAACAAACTCATTGAAGTCCCTTACATGTTTTAATGATCCATTCACGACTCTAAGTATGAATCACCCATTCAAGTTCCATTCCATGATGGAAAATTTAGCCTATCATAATGGTTTTTTCATGTCTTTCACCTTGAATGATGAATTAATCTTGGTTAGACATGGGTGCACTTCCATTTTATTATTAAGTTCATATTATAGGATATTCATATGAGTAGATTTGAGATATTTTTTCATATGAAATGGGTTCAGATGTTACCATTTTCTCTTTAAGGGTTTAAAAGTTTAGGTTTTATTCTTACAAATTTTAGGGTTATGGAATTGGAATGAAGTATCCCTCTAAAGTTTCCATGATACCTTTGTGTTGTTTATAGTTGCATCCATGGTCTCATGTATTATATAAATTTCCATGAGAGTTCTTATAAATTTACCTAATTCACATATTGGGATTCCTTCTAAGATATTTTCTTTTACTTTTTGAAATCACACAATAAAAGGGAAAATATGTTGAAATACCAACTTGCAATTTTGTTATACTTAAAAAGGAATTTCTATTAAAAATTTAGGAAACTCAAAACTGTAAATTAGAATTAAAAGAATTAAAAAAATGAAAAGAGTGGAGGCACTTGCATGTGGAGGGGGTGAATTATACCTACAAATATGGAGGATGAAATTTCTTACAAGTACCGATAAATTAGTGTCCTCTAGGAGAACGAACTGGTTGGCAGAATGGGATTGGAAGAATGGGTTGTTATCCCCTCCACCCAATTTCAACTCCCATAGGGACATAAATAACCTCCCCCACCCTCCTTTGTCTCTCCCAAATTAGTCAAATGAGTTGGCTACTTACGAAGATTACTCTCAAATGATTTGGAAATGAGTATTACTCAAATGAGATCGATACTTACCAAGATTACTCCAAAATGAGCATTACTTAAAAGAGTTAGTTACTTATGAAGATTACTCCAATGGTATCAATCCAATGAGTTAGCTACTTGTTATCAAAAAATTGTACTTGATTGGCTGATTATCAAACAACTCTAAGTAACTTTTTCAAACCACTTCTAACTGAAGCTTAGCCTCTTTAGTTTGAGAGGGATCTCTCAAGGGGATTTTATGATATTGAATAATGATAGTACTAGATGGCTAACTCTATGGGAAATGTAACTTTTTTTTTATGGTTGCAGGTTAAAAATAATGCAGGCTTGCTACCATTGGGCTTATGGAGTTAACAATTAGTAGTTTTAGTGGAAAATTTTCTTGACATGGAAGCTGGGGTAGCTAGAGGTCTTTAACATAGGCAATTCACACATAAAACATAGGATAAAATAGTCATTTCATCAGTAAAGGAAGTTAGAGCATAAAATTATGAATTATGAGTAACAGAGATGAAATCTACTGGAAGTGGTAAAACATAAATATGTAGATCAATAAGACATCAAAAACCTCATGAGAATCTCAGGTCTGTCAAGAAGAAAGTCACTCTGTAATACTGATATAAG
Organism: Pinus albicaulis; assembly: GCA_034641835.2. Classification (NCBI taxonomy): domain Eukaryota; kingdom Viridiplantae; phylum Streptophyta; class Pinopsida; order Pinales; family Pinaceae; genus Pinus; species Pinus albicaulis. The sequence continues at coordinate 356,543,708 of CM076570.1, read as the reverse complement.
TCAAATACATAAAAGCAGCAGTTTGGTGCAAAAAATCTCCAATCCTTGACTACTTCGATGCTTTGTCTTTAAATAGACATTATTTTACAACAAGGATGATCTGCCTGGTGGCTATATCATCGAATTCTCCTATGACACCTTTCATAACTGAAAAACATGACTTCTAACAGAAAACTAACAGCTATACCTTAAAGAAAACATCTCGTAATAGGACCCTAACTCCTATTTATTACATATCTTTACCTTATCTGTGAAAAAATTACATGATGGTTACAAAGTAAGCATCACATGCTCGAAAGACTCATGAAAGAGTTCATTACCACTTTACAAATTTAAAACCCCCATATACTTGTGGAGCATAACCCTAATTTTTAGGAATGCATGACCCTTATCTTCAAAGCTGTTTGGGCTGATGACCTGTCTTCATAGCACTTCCTTCAAGTCATAATTATTTGATGATAAGATCCCTTGACATGCTAGAGGACTCTAGCTGTCCAAAACTGCCTTTAAGATGCTCAAAAACCTTCAATAATTGCTCGCTATGAAACTAGGGCAGTTTTGTAGCGAGTTTTGGTAGCGTTGCGAAAGTAGCTTTTGAAACCATTTACTCTACTCTTTTGTTGTTCCATGATGTCAATCATGTCATGACACATCACCACCATCAATTTCCCTCCTTGAAAACTACAAAAACTGACTTTAGAAGCAAAAAGGTTGCTACAGGTTTTTTGATAGCATTTTCCTGGCTTTAAGCTTAGGGAATGCTATGAAATTATGTAAAAACCCAGAAATTTCCCCTTTCAAAACAATCTTCAAAAACTGACCTCCAGCTGTAAAATCTTGATTTTCTGCATGTTATGGACCTCTTAAGGCATATTCCATCTTACCTTATCACTTTTGTGGTGTTTCCTCCTCATTAACAATAAGTTGAGAAATGGGCTCCTCAACCACTGTCATCTTCAAACCTTTCTTTCCAACTCTTCATGAATCAATTCTAATTTCTCTTGAAGATCCTTCACTTGGTCTTTTGATGTCCTATTCTTAGATTACAAGTGCAGGTTTACCTTTTTGATGTGCTTGACCTCTCTTCTTAGTGGTTGAGTCCACTTTATCAGTTTTTCTATATTGTCCAAGGTCTTTGAGACACTTGTGACTTGATTTTCCAAAATATTCCTCATTTGTTAAAACTGCACTCTTTCAACTCTATGCTTTTTTGCCTCTTTCCTTAAGACTGATATCTCTTCACCTGCCTCTTTTAACTGTTCCTTAATGGTTTCAACTTCTGTTTTTTCAGTGATTTTCTCTTTACCCTTCTTTTGTTTGATGATTAGTTCTTCTTTTGCAGGTGAGGAGAGGTCTATGATGCTTGGTGGTGGTTGAGAAGCTTTACTAACCATCTGAGTTTCTTTGCTCCTTTCCAAGACCTTTCTTGCATGTCTTGTCATTGGTTTTCTATCTTGAAACATGAAACCAACATCATCACCTGCAAACTCTAACTTTTTAGCTGTTTTTCCTTTCTTTAGCTTTATGCCCCCATCTTCAACATCTTCATCTTGGAAAATGGGAGTTTCTTCAATATCAATTGCATGCAAGATGTCCTCTAAGTTACCCTTAACCACTGTTTGGCTCCTAGTAACTCTCTTGTTGCCATGTTTGTTAACTGTTGGCTTCTATTTTGCAGGTGTAGCTTTGGGTGTGTCAATCTTCTGCAAAGGCTTTGTCTCCATGCTCATTGGTTCAAATTGCTATGCCACTGTTGGTCATGAAATATCTCTAGATTTGGGAACTCTTTTAGGAGTTACATCATCTACTTCATAACCCGTCATGAATAGAAAGGATGTCCAATATCTGCCTAATCTCTTCAACTCCTCTAACACCAACAGCTTAATAAAACCATGGTGAAAGAGATAAGTTTCATTTCCTTCTTTTTTAACTTGGGCCTTATCTGAAATTTTAGTTAGACTTCTGTGTAAGTAAAAGGGCAAGTCAAGAGACCTCTTACCCAAAAAATGCAGCAAAAGCTTAAGGTGGTAGGATTAAACCATGTGAAACCTTCCTTCATAGGTGCAATACTTATGAATGATTAGCAACAGCTTTGAGTAGTTTTCCTTCATGTAGCTCCTTGGGATAGCATTTGTGAGATCAATTTCACTATGCTCTAGTTTGATGAATTCTTTGCACTCCTGCATGGTGAACTTGATGCCTTTGAACCAATGTTCCCCTCCCCTAGGGATTCTAGTTGCTACTGAAATGATGTATGGTGTTACTGTGAGGTTTAGCATTCCCACCTTTAAAGCTGTCCCAGTAAGAATATTAGCAAAGTCTTTAGAAACTTGTAGATGAAAACCCTGCAGCCTTTGGCGGAATTACAAATAACTTGTTCTTCTAAATACCTCCAAGGCAGTTGGGTCTTCATTTAACAAATTCATGTCCATTGGATCATATATGTGGCAGTGACCACCTTTTTTAGTCTTCTTCCTTGTAGCCATGGTGATTTTATATCTTCTCAGCCTCGCTTGATTAATGACACCTGCAACGTTTGAAAATTCCAGCAATCTACTTGGCTCGATGAAGCAGCTCTCCAGAAACTCAATAACATGCAAGGATATAGCAAAGAATGACAAAAAGACTCAATTGGGTAATTTTTTATGGTTGCGATAACAACTCATGCCTTCATCATGACACATGCATGCTAAAAACGGTAATGATGACCTCATCCATGACTTTGTACTTTTGAAATAACCCTAACTAACTCGAATGACATCCACCCTAACTCCTCCAATGATGAGCTAACACTTCACCTCAGGTTTGACAAGACAGACAGTAAAAAAAAATTTCATAGTGTAGCTAGTTCATTTTTTGACAGTTTCGCTACGAAACTATTAGGCAGTTTCATAGCGAAAACTGTTATTTCACAGTGTAAAATGTTACGAAAAGAGGTAAAACTGACTAAAATGTCCTTTTTCCAAATTAAATGCTTGGGAAATGAACACCTAATGATGATTGTTGGGACATGATGTGACCTAAATGAAGGTGGGTTTGAACCTTAGGATAGGTTAAACATGTAAAAATTTGAAAATTTTCCTATATCAACTTGAAAGGTTTAAGGAAACCTTTGACAAATGAACTCTATGACCATGTCAAATACTGTTTCACATTTATTGGAGTTGGAATCCAGTGTTACTCAAATGAGTTGGCTACTTACTAAAATTACTCCAAAATGATCTCTAGTAACTGATATTATGAGTATTACTCAAATGAGTTGGCTACTTACCAAGATTACTCCAAAATAAGCATCCTAGCAAATTCCAATGGTAAGGCATTAACTATTCACACCATGGTAAGGCCTATCTCATATTACTCCAATGAGTTACCCATTCACCATGGTAAAAAAAGAAAAAGAAAAAATTAAGTTAAAGCTTTAGTCTTACCAAAATTATCCAAAATGAACATTACTCAAATAAGTTTACTTACCTGAAAAAATTAAGTTAAAGCTTTAGTCTTACCAAGATTCTCCAAAATGGGCATTACTAAAATGAGTTGGCTACTTATCGAGATTACTCCAATGAGTTGGCTACTTACCGAGATTACTTGAGTTGGCTATGAGTATTACTCAACTCCAATGGTAAAGAATTACTAATTGGTATTACTCCAATGAGTTGGCTACTTACCGAGATATGAGTATTAATCAAATGAGTTGGATACTTACAGAAAAACGTTAATAATTGGTATTACTCCAATGAGTTGGCTACTTACCCAGATATGTGGATTACTCAAATGAATTTGATACTGATCGAGATTACTCCAATGAGTTGGCTATTTATCGAGATTACTCCAATGGTAAGGTATTACCAATTGGTATTACTTCAATGGGTTTGCTACTTATGGATAAAATTCCAATGGCAAGGAATTAACTATTCACACCACAATAAGACCTAGCTCTTATTACTCCAATGAGTCACCTATTCACCATCCAATGAGTTGGCTACTTATATGAGATTACTCTAATGGTAAGACATTACCCATTCACACCATGGTAAGGCCTCGCTCATATTACTCCAATAAGTTACACATTCACCATGGTAAAAAAAATAAAAAAAAACAAGTTAAAGTTTTAGTCTCTTATTAATTATGGTGAACTAGACTTTATATTCTTAGATAATGTGAATTAAGTCTTATTACTGAACTTTGACTTAATCACATAAAATACCATGGGATACACAATACCATGGGTGGGTAAACCTTAAATCATTATGGTAGATCCATCAATAACCAAATCAAGGTTATCTTAATTAAGTCACATGAAATACCATAGAAAAATACCATGAGATACACAAAACCATGGGCTCGTAAACATTAAATCATTAATGGTAAACCCATCAATAGCCGAATCAAAGTTTTCTTAATTAATTTACCACCACACCAACATTCCTCCTTTAATCATAACTTGGACCAATACTTATCACACTCAAAGTTTTTGTTTTTACAAGACTTAGTTCAATTTAAATGAAATATTAGTTTAGTTTACACTAAAAATTTAAAACTACTTTACATATAGAAAAATGAAGGCAAAGTCGAAAAATAACTTTTAGCGAGAGTACTTTCAATATCATAAAATATTATTTTTTTATAAATAAACATTTTGACCGGTTCAAATTACAAAAAAATAAATAAATTAATAATTACATTTATTTTTCAAGATTATAGTTAAGATATATTTTAAGTCCGGATCTACCAAATGCCCAAAGGGATCAAAACTCTTAATATGCAAACCTCTTTTAAAGTGAAAAGAGATTTGATCCTTTTGGAACTTCGTAGGTTTGGAGTTGGATCGAGGTCCGTCTAATACAACTCTAATTAATAGAACAATTCTATGTTATTTAATTTGATACATTTATTTAAAATGAAGCACAAACACATCTTTTCTCATTGTGTATAATCTTATGATTTATTTTTTAAATAATATATATATATTTTTTTTTTAAATATAAAATCAAAATACTTTATATGAGACATGTTAAGAAAGCTACGTGATTAGATACAACTAACAAAAAGTAATTAATGTGCAAAAAATTGCTTCATGTTATAGTTCAACTCTTAATGCTTCCAGGCAAGGGATACATTTCTAGATTTTTGTTGCATGCTTCTTCCTCTATCTTTGAAACACATTTTCCCAACTTATTTATAAGATATGATTGAAGGTTGTCTTTGTTGTCTTTGAGTAGAGATGAATCCAACCATGTGTCTATATGTAATAAAATAAACTGAGTATATTAAGTTAGCATAAAACTAGCTAGACCATCTTGAATTAATTGATTCAAACCATTGTTCCAACTTGCATATGTGTGGTGATGTAGTTTTAAAACATGTTGATCAAAGCAAAAAAGATATTATATACTCCAAATAGCCCTAAACTATTCAATACATTAGCTTGTGGGCAAGGACATCACCACTACAATGGCACTTGTTACATAAAAGTGTCATTTAAACAAATATTAGAATATGATACTATATATTCATGATCCTTCAAAATTATTAGAAAAATATAAATAGAGATAAAATAATTCAAATTATTATAAAATTATAAATAAACACAAAATAATGTATAAAGCCTAATACTGCATAACATTAACTAATTCTAAAAACTTAAACAAATCTAATAATTGATGATTCCATTACTATTAATGTAAACATTATGAATAATAACCATAAAAACATTTTCATGCAAATCACTTTCAAACTTGTTGCAACACATACAGAAAAAATAGAAATCTTAGCTAAAGCATCATTTAAATTACATGTAATTCTAAATATTTATAACGAATTATTTTCTAATGCTTTTTTATTATTATATAAATACAATTTTGATGATAAAAAATAAAAAATAAAATAAAATTGAATCTTAATTTTCCCTTCTTATTTATACTCCATTTTAACAAATATCTTTTAATTAAGAAACTAAAATATAACAATAAAATATATTATAATTATTAACGAAATAAACTAAAATAAATAATTTACATTTGTATGATATTTAAATTTTTATTTATAGTAATTAAAAATAATTTACACCATAAATAATTAAATAAACCCTCGTTAAGGTAGGCGCTTAAACCTAAGGCAATGGGCGGCCAACAATTTCTCAATTGAAGTTTGACTATCGTCTCAAACAAATCTCCGATTCCGTGTAACGGTTGGATTAAGGAGAGCGCTCTCCTCCTGGGCAGCTATCTATTTAACATTGTTTTTCTATAGCGGTTCTGCAATTGTCTTCCCAATCGGTGGGTTCTGTGGGTTCTGCCATGCGATAGATGTTTTGGGTAGTCTGTTCAATGCTTCCACAATCTGCCGGGCCTGCCATGCGATTGATGTTTTGGGTAGTCTGTTCAGTGCTTCCACGCCTATCTCTTCTTTTGAGATTTTTCAGATGAAGCTGCTTCCCTGATATCACTTGCCCTTCTGGTATGTTTACATTTTTTTCGCTGTATAATTGAGATCAGAGCATTTCGGTAATTCAACCAATGGATTTTGTTGGGTCATCAGTTTGATCAGTGAATTTAGTCCCCTTCTGATCAAACCTGTTTCTAAACTTGTTTGGTGATTTGGGATCCTGCAGGGTTGATCTGGGAATTATAAAAAGCAAACAGTAATGGCTTCTTGATCGTACCAGGATTTGCTTTGGTAATTCTCTTTAGTTTGGCCCAGGATGGTCCATAGCTGTGATCCGTTCATCTTTGGGTAAGATTCTCGGCAATTGATCCAGTTTTTATTATTTGGCGCAATTTGAGCGCTAGCTTGGCCCTTGTACACCTTTTTTAGGGCTCTGGTCTTTGCGGGAGTCTTAGTTAGTGTTGCATGGAAAAAAACCCAATGGAGAACAATAATTTTTGGCAATGGTGCGGAGCTCGCAAGAAACTTTGCACCATGAAAAAAATCCAATCTATGGAAGATGGATTTTCTGCAGTAACTAAAATTGTATCTCCTGCAAACGGGTCCTGTCAATACATTGTTCGGAAAGGAAAGCAATGCATCGATGACTCTTCCCTCCGCAGATCTTCGACAACATTGGAAGGAAATGCATTGAAATCCAGAGGTTATAGCAGGGACATGTGCTTGCCAGTTCAAAATTCAGATTCAATGTCAGATCATCAACACAGGGATTCAGGCTGCGATGGTCAGTTCTTGCGCCGACATTTGGGTGTTGCGAATGAAAATTTTGTTGAAGACATGGGTTTTTATGACAAGAAGCAACCATCGAAATCTGCAATGGGGAGAAAGGACCAAAAAGCAGGTCTTAAGCGGACTAGGTTGTTGTTCTCTGATGATGGAATAACGGGCAGTTCAGGTCAGTATGCGGCCAGCAACAGGGAACCCTCCGTTGAGGCCTCGTCATCTTGTTCGATTTCTAAGGTAGCTGCAGAAGACGTTGGTTTCTAATTACATTGAATAAATGAATGAAATACAAAGTCGTTACAGATATTTTGGTGAAAGTATTGTGCTGACATTTTGTAGTTGAGGTGTAATGCCAATAAAGGTATTGGTGTATGAATGAAACTATGTTCCCCTATTATGTGCCAGAGTTATTTTTCTGTTTGTATATTGAGCTCATGTCAAATGGTTACTTCACCGATTATGCAATGTTTTTACATTCAACCAATGTGTGTTGTACTTCATTGAGAATATTATAAGACATGCTATGAAGGATTTTGTGTGTAATTCCTTTTAAATGGCTATATCTACAATGCATGGTGAATACCATAGTTTGAGGTGGATTGTTTGGAACCAGACTCATCTCCTTTTCACCTTTCCCTTGCAAAAACTTTAAAGGTTCTTGCAAATAAATCAACATACCTCGAGTGAGGCCTCAACTATTCACAGGTGTTGGAAAATGATGATGCCTGAGGGGATTTTGTTGGCTTAAATTTGAACCCTAGGTCACCCCTGTGCACCAAAACACATCCACTCCCTTGCACACTACCCTCGTTAATTATTCTTACCCTACCTCCTTCCCAACACTATGGATCCACTAGCATTTCCCACATGATGCCACTCTTTTTGGAACTCAATAAAAATCTACCACATATTGCATCTCCCTCTACTAGATGCCTAAACCTAGTAGATCCACTACCTTCCCACCTATATATTAGGTCTCACCCATAGACATATAAGACCCTACTAGAGCTAGTACATGCACTCTTTCATATATTATTGGTGCAAAAATCAACAACATTTTGTGCATTCTAGTGCAAACATTGTTAAACCCATCCTTAGTTCCTCTTTATGCCATTGATCCATCTCTTGGCACACTTATGATTTATGCATATCTCAATTATACTTTTTCATTGACTTCTTCCTCTCAAAAAAAGCATATGGATGTACCTAATGAACCACTAAAATTCTACTCTTCCTCCACCCAAGGGTACCTCCACTATAAATTATTTATTCCCATATCATATGGTTGGTTATGTGAAAGTAACACATGGGTATATAAAATTCATATATTCTATGTCACAATCTCATTCTTACTCCATCCACCATTTTTCTTCATGTTTCTAACTTTACTCTATCGACCATTGTTCTTTATGTTTCTAACTTTACTCTGGCATGATTGTGCCAACATTGTAGGTATTTTTCTCATGGTTACTACAAGCACAACAATAATGACATGTTTCTACATGAATATGTAACAAAAGAGAGTTTCATGACCTAAAGTTCTTATTACTAAGCATACATTGGCCACTAATGTCAAGGGTGTTCCATTTATGAATGATCAAATGGATATTTTCTCCTTAGTTGGATTCAAATCCTTAACAAAAAAATTAGTGGAGTATGGAGTTGTAAGTTCTTTATATGGGAATTTTGTTGAGATATTGAGTCTAGTTACTAAGTAGTGAGTCAAATAAATAAGGTAATTTTTTATAAAGAGTATATATTAGCATAATTTGTTTGTATTTTAAACATAAGAAAAAAATATAGTGTTACTTTACAATTGCTACAATCCTTGAGTATGTTGATCCAGAATGCAAAATAAACGTGAAATTTATTAGTTGTTCCACAATGGGTACATTAATTATCTCATAACATATCCGTTTGACTTCTAGAAGGAGGAGAGAGGATCCAACGCCTCACTACATATGCTTGGTAAGAACAATAAGTGGGAATAGGGATAGAAACACAATTTCTCATCTTGTTCAAATTCAACATGATGTGCAATTTCCTTTTTGTTGTATAAGTATGCTAATAAATTCATGCATTACATAGACACTAACGTCAACATAGATGTGTATTCTTTGACACTTGTTCTATATCAAGCAGGTTTTCAACACCTTATCACAAACCCCTCACTATTGGCATAATACTTCTCAAATTTGGTGAAATTCCTAGCAACACAATTTCTCTTCTTCTTCAGAATCAACATGATGATGTAGTTTCCTTTATATTGTATAGAGATGTTATTGAATTCACGCATTACATAGACACCAACATCAACATAGTTGTACATACTTTGATAGCTTGTCTATGTCAAGTGGGTGTTTCAAAGTGTCAACATATATTTCACAAGCCCCTCACTATTTCCATACTTCTCAGATTTGGTGAAATTCTTAAAGGTGAAAACATTCAAATTAGTTGATGTTGTTGTTCCTACAATGAAACTAATGGCACATAATTTTCTGCATTTGTTGGTCTTGTGAGGTTTTCTACCATACCTTAATTTATCTCTTCTCAATTTAATCACTCTTATGTCCTTGTGTTAAATGCATTATCTCTTACAAGTACACAACATCAAGGATTTTGGTGTATATTATTGGTGTTGCTTTTCTATGCCTACAAACATTAGCTATTACTAGCTTCAATCCCATGTGAAATGGTCATTTATTTGGTGGTGGCTTAATAGATGAGAGCACAAAGGTGGATGTTAGATCTAGGATTTTTACAGTTAATGCCGGTATTCAAACTAAAAATTACCAAATTCAAGGCAATGTTGTTGCATGGAAACATAGTTTATGAATATTGCACTTCTAGAAGCAAGTGACAAGGATAAAAAGAGAAGATTGAGTAGACTTATCTACTTCTTCTGTAGTCCAAGCTCCAATTCTTGTTTGCATATTTGATCTTATTGGTTATCTATATTAAAAATAACGATTTATCCAAGTGTAATGATGTCTAAATCTTGACACATATAAAAAGGCTTCTCTATTAGAACTTTCATTAAAAATGTATTGGCATGCGATATAGATTTTTCAAAATCTACTTCCATATTATGAAAACCAATTTAGTGTTCTTCTTATTCTAATACTTCAAAGGAATGTTTGTGTTGATCTTATGTAAAAAAGCATTGTTCACATTGTGATATTTTTTACAAATGTTGTTGTTGAGGAAAATGTTATTTATGAGCTAGGAAGCCTTAAAATGCTTCTTGCTATAAAATATATTTTTTTATAAGGAAAATGTTATTTTTGAGCTAAGGAGCCTTAAAATACTTCTTAATGCAACACAAATAATTTTGAAGCAAGCATTGAAGATTCATATGCCACTCTTTGCAGACACTTACATTACAACTCATTTTACATGGTTCAACATCGCTTATGGTTTCTACCTTTATTCCTTAGATATATAAGAAATGTATTAATTTCCAATTATATGTGATTTCCCCATTTTCTCTTTATCCATCTATTATACATCAGTAGTTGTTAAATTCATGAAAAAAATTTCTAATATAGGTCTTGATTTTCTTCCTTATTTCCATTCTATCTTTATTTTCCTAAGACAACTTGGGCATGAATGGAAAATTCAAATATTTTTTCATAGATCCATCGACACACCCAATGTGAAGATGAATATAAAATTCCTAAATGGGGATGCATGGGTGGGGACACTTGCAACTTAATTGGGAGGAATTGGTATTCCCTATCATGGGGTTTAAAGAAAAATTATGTATATATTTTTGGACTTTGTGTATTTATTTCTTATTATTTCTTGTAATATAATTGGCATATTATGGCCAAGTATTAACTTAGTTTAATAATTTCTTTGAAAGAATTTGCTTATAAAATTATTTCCCTCTTCTTTTAAAAACCTATAAATATTTACTTTTAATCCAATTTGTACATGATAGTGTATAGTTATGTCAAAGTTCATCTCTCTTATGAATTAAATGATGATCTAACTTATGTGATTAATGATTATATGGATTAATATTATGGTCCACTTAGCTTGCTCACATTAAATCATCACAGTTATAGTCTAGTCTTTGATTTAAAGTATCAACAAACTCATTGAAATCCCTTACATGTTTTAATGATCCATTCACGACTCTAAGTATGAATCACCCATTCAAGTTCCATTCCATGATGGAAAATTTAGCCTATCATAATGGTTTTTTCATGTCTTTCACCTTGACTGATGACTTAATCTTGGTTAGACATGGGTGCACTTCCATTTTATTATCAATTTCATATTATAGGATATTCATATGAGTAGATTTGAGATATTTTTTCATATGAAATGGGTTCAGATGTTACCATTTTCTCTTTAAGGGTTTAAAAGTTTAGGTTTTCTCGTTACAAATTTTAGGGTTATGGAATTGGAATGAAGTATCCCTCTAAAGCTTCCATGATACCTTTGTGTTGTTTATAGTTGCATCCATGGTCTCATGTATTATATAAATTTCCATGAGAGTTCTTATAAATTTACCTAATTTACATATTGGGATTCCTTCTAAGATATTTTCTTTTACTTTTTGAAATCACACAATAAAAGGGAAAATATGTTGAAATACCAACTTGCAATTTTGTTATACTTAAAAAGGAATTTCTATTAAAACTTTAGGAGACTCAAAACTGTAAATTAGAATTAAAAGAATTAAAAAAATGAAAAATTAGGCATATATGAAGGGTGAATTATACACCAAATATGAAGTGAAATTTCTTATAGAAATCTGCAGATAAATTAGTGTCCTGCGGGAGGACCAAATTTGGTTGGCGAGAATGGGATTGGAAGAATGGGTTGTTATCCCCTCCACCCAATTTCAGCTCCCATAGAGACATAAATAACCTCCCACCCTGCTTTGTCTCTGCAAATTAGTCAAATGAGTTGGCTACTTTCTTGCATTCTATAAACGATTTGGAAATGAAGTATTATCAAATGAGATTGATACTTCCCAGATTACTCCAAAATGAGCATTACTTAAAAGGAGTTGATATTGCTCTTATTTCCAATGGTATTAATCCAATGAGTTAGCTACTTGTTATCAAAAAATTGTACTTGATTGGCTGATTATCAAGCAACTCTAAGTAACTTTTTCAAACCACTTCTAACTGAAGCTTAGCCTCTTTAGTTTGAGAGGGATCTCTCAAGGGGGTTTTATGATATTGAATAATGATAGTACTAGATGGCTAACTTTATGGGAAATGTAACTTTTTTTTTTATGTTTGCAGGTTGAAAAGAATGCAGGCTTGCTACCATTGGGCTTATGGAGTTAAAAGTTAGTAGTTTTAGTGGCAAAGTTTCTTGACATGGAAGCTGGGGCAGCTAGAGGTCTTTAACATAGGCAATTCACACATAAAACATAGGATAAAATAGTCATTTCATCAGTAATGGAAGTTAGAGCATAAAATTATGAATTATGAGTAACAGAGATGAAATCTACTGGAAGTGGTAAAACATAAATATGTAGATCAATAAGACATCAAAAACCTCATGAGAATCTCAGGTCTGTCAAGAAGAAAGTCACTCTGTAATACTGATATAAGTCAAATACATAAAAGCAGCAGTTTGGTGCAAAAAATCTCCAATCCTTGACTACTTCGATGCTTTGTCTTTAAATAGACATTATTTTACAACAAGGATGATCTTCCTGGTGGCTATATCATCGAATTCTCCTATGACACCTTTCATAACTGAAAAACATGACTTCTAACAGAAAACTAACAGCTATACCTTAAAGAAAACATCTCGTAATAGGACCCTAACTCCTATTTATTACATATCTTTACCTTATCTGTGAAAAAATTACATGATGGTTACAAAGTAAGCATCACATGCTCGAAAGACTCATGAAAGAGTTCATTACCACTTTACAAATTTAAAACCCCCATATACTTGTGGAGCATAACCCTAATTTTTAGGAATGCATGACCCTTATCTTCAAAGCTGTTTGGGCTGATGACCTGTCTTCATAGCACTTCCTTCAAGTCATAATTATTTGATGATAAGATCCCTTGACATGCTAGAGGACTCTAGCTGTCCAAAACTGCCTTTAAGATGCTCAAAAACCTTCAATAATTGCTCGCTATGAAAATAGGACAGTTTCGTAGCGAGTTTTGGTAGCGTTGCAAAAGTAGCTTTTGCAACCATTTACTCTACTCTTTTGTTGTTCCATGATGTCAATCATGTCATGACACATCACCACCATCAATTTCCCTCCTTGAAAACTACAAAAACTGACTTTAGAAGCAAAAAGGTTGCTACAGGTTTTTTGATAGCATTTTCGTGGCTTTAAGCTTGGGGAATGCTATGAAATTGTGTAAAAACCCAGAAATTTCCCCTTTCAAAACAATCTTCAAAAACTGACCTCCAGCTGTAAAATCTTGATTTTCTGCATGTTATGGACCTCTTAAGGAATATTCCATCTTACCTTATCACTTTTGTGGTGTTTCATCCTCATTAACAATAAGTTGAGAAATGGGCTCCTCAACCACTGTCATCTTCAAACCTTTCTTTCCAACTCTCCATGAATAAGTTCTAATTTCTCTTGAAGATCCTTCACTTGGTCTTTTGATGTCCTATTCTTAGATTACAAGTGCAGGTTTACCTTTTTGATGTGCTTGACCTCTCTTCTTAGTGGTTGAGTCCACTTTATCAGTTTTTCTATATTGTCCAAGGTCTTTGAGACACTTGTGACTTGATTTTCCAAAATATTCCTCATTTGTTAAAACTGTGTTACACAGTAATTTGTCACTGTCCCTACCATTCCCTGTCCCGCACAATGGAGGACCCATTTTGTGACCTGTGAACATTGTCATGCCTTGAAAACATCATCAATGCATTCCTCTAAGCATGAGCTTCATTTGCCCTAAAGACATCTCCTTGCAAAAATCATGAAAAACATCCCTTTTTGCATTGGCGCGGGCAGACAGTTCAACACTTGCGCCAATGGGGAAAATCCTGCAAAGAGGCCGCGCCAACTGGCGCTCTGTCCCAGAGCAGTAGTCGCGCCAGCCAATTTAAGGAGTGTTTTTTAAATAAAGATGGCGGAAGTTGAGGTTCAACAAACTCAGAAACCATTGCCTATCTTTAGTTGGGAGGTTTGGCTGCGGGAGTTCTATGGAAGGGAAATGGTTTTGCCACCTCCCATGGAACCTTCCTTGTTGATAGGGCCAATCCCACAATAATAGGGATCCCAACTCCCTCCTTCCCCATCTATAAAAGCCTGCTCAATTCTATGGCAAGCTAGTCTTGAAGTGCCTAAGCTTTGAATCTCCAAATTCCCAAGAGCCTTTGTGCTATAAGAGCCCTCTTTCTTCCCTTAAGGCCGACTCAAGTAAGGAGACTATTGTCGAGAGACTCAGGAGAGGTTTTCCCTTTCCCTGGAGAGCTTTGCGAGACGTGAACGACTGGAGACCCATCCGAAGGAGACCACGACGTCAGAACTTTGGTTGTAATCTCTTTCGATTGATCTTTAATGAATGATTACGATTATGGTTCCACTCTGTTTTCAATGATGTTAATATGAGTAATATCCTTTCTGACTGATATTTAGTTACGTATGCCGGATTTTATGCTTGTATCTGTTTGTTTCTTGCATGTGCAGGTGTCCGTCCGCGGAGATCGTGGAGGATCGTGATCTGCCGAGGCTGAGGAACGGGAACGCTCTCTTCTTCAGATCGTAGCATTGGATTCCAGGTAGGCTTCTATCTTTAGTCTTTTCATTCGTAACTAGGAACTTGCGTCGTAACGTTTTCGATTGTTGCTAGACCCCTGCTGGGCTAGTAGGGATCGCCTCTGTCCGCAGAGGGGATTTACCTCCTCAACAATTTGGTGACTCCACTGGAGATCGTCTGGATTTCATTGTCTCGCGTTTGATTGTTTTATGATTTTCCTTGCTTGATGAGCCTTCTGGGTTGGGTTCTTTTGCTGTTGTTTACTTCTTGGTTTGCTTAGTATGCATTGATCTGCTTCTGGAGTAGTTCTTTTTTGTTTTTGGCTGAGAAACTTGACTGGCGCGCTTTTTAGATCGACAGTCGCACCAATTGGCGCATGTTGCCTTTGTTTAGCCCGCGCCAATTGCTTTCTGGCGCCAGTTTCAGCCTTACAGTCGCGCCACTCCTGTAAGGTTTTTGAGTTTCTTCATTTTTGAACTCTCTGGGTTTGGTCAGTGTTTTTCTTCTTGATTTTCCGACTGCCTGAGTGTGTTGGAGTCCTGTTTGACTGGGAATTCACCTCTGTCCTTTGGTTGTTTGCTTTTATCTATCGATTTCACGTTTTGAGCCCTAGGGCATCTAGTGGCTTAGTGTATCGAGCCCTCCTTGGGAGTTTTGGTGTTTCGTTTGTCCGGTCGACTTTCTGATTGATTCTCCACATCCTCTTAGTAGTTGTTCATTGTTTTGTTGCGATTTTTGGGTGATTGCTCATTCCTTCATTCGAATTTCGTTTGGTCTTGCATTGGGCCTAGATCACACCGCCCATTGGAGCCTTTGAGTCTTTTCTTGGTTTTAAGAGACTTTGGTCGATTTGGGATCTGATTGCTTCTGTTGTTGAGTGAAATTTGTTTGTTTTGCTCTCTCGAATATCGTTTCTCAAGTTGTTCCTTTTTTTTTAGTTTTTTTAGTGCATATTAGCTATCAAACGTTGAAAATTATTATAAAAAAAAATCTCTTGTGCTTTTGGTTGAATTAGTGCAAATTGTAATCTTTTCGATTTTTCTAGTGATTAGTGATCTGAATGAAAAGTTTTCAATTTCATTAGTTGCATTAGAGATCTCGTTGTTTGTCTTCCGATCATTTCGTTTGTGTAAAAGCTCTCAACTCTTCTCTAACTATTTTTCATCGAACGAAATGTTGGACTGTGGCATGTAGCTTTGCATTTAGGAGTCTTTTAAGACACTACATACGATAGGGCCTGAAAATTGAAACTTAATCGAAGATCAACTTTAAAATTTATTCAATTAACCTAAGGCAGCATTGAAACTTAACGAAACATTTTTAGAGGTCTAGGCTAGAGACGTGTTCCGGCGTCTTTAAACCTAGCAGCTGTCATTCGCCTTCTGGCTTTAGACAGCGCTAGTACGGACTTGTGCTCCCTGTACCATCGCGTATATAAAGGGAGACCCCTCTAGGTTTTCAATCCTTTATCCACAGGAAGCCGATTCTACCGCCCTATACCCGTGATACATCGAACACAGCATTCGGGGAGACTACCTGCACGTACGGAAAGTCCTTGGTCGATTTCTGTTTCATTATTGAAACCAAGGTGTATATTGCAATTCACGGATATTTGGTACACCCTTTGTGCCTAGTTTTTCCTGAGCAGTCATTTGGTCTTTTCTGACTCCCTAAACTTGAAAAGACCGTCGAGCGCTTGTCCTTTCACGCTTGTATCAAATCTGAAAGAGATAGAGTCATCTTTCTATTGTTTCTCGACTCTTAAAACATGAAACGATAGAGTTTCTTACTTTTCAATGTGGTAAAAATTAATCACCCACGATTACACGCTTGCTTAGATATTGCTTGTTGACCGTTTGATCGTGTGCCTTTAACTCGTTTTCAGCCCGTGTGTGTGTTTGCTTCTTTTTCTCTGGTCTTTTGCCATAGTGGCGGAACCTTCGGTTTCATCTACTGGTAGTCCTTATACAGACGATTCTTCAGAGGCTTCGCAATCCTCTTTTGAACCACAGTAGCCTGTTGTTTCCGAGTTTCCTGACGGGGGACCGGTTCTCGCTGAGCAACCCTTTGGAGGACCAGTTGAGTTCAATTGGCCCTTTTCGGACCCTGTGTCTGAATTGAGATTAGGAGTTGATTTCCTTTCTCTCACCTCGGGTACGCCTTTTGTTGCTGCTATATTTCCTCCTAGTCCTCGCCATCTTTTGCGTGATTTAACGGCAGGATCAACCATGAGTGATTCAGGTGAGGAAATCCCAACGTCTGGTGAAGACTATCAACTCTTCCCACGAAGATTATTTGAGGGAGACAACTCTGAGCTGGCTGCCATGTCAACAACCAGTCCTTCTTTACCACAGGGTTACAAATCTCTGGGTCAGATCATTTCCGCTGCAGCCTCTATGGGAATATCATCTCCTGCTTCGAGGCCAGCTGCTACTACACCCGGGGTGTCTCCTCAGACGCCCGTCACTTCTGTTCCCGTCCGGCCCACTGTCTGTGTGGCTGCCTCTTCTCCTGTTGTCTCAGCATCTGCTACTAGGGCTGGGCCAACTCCTGAAGATGTTTATCTAGCCACTGCTATACCGGAGAACATCTCTCCGGAGGAGTATCGGTTGTCTTTGCAACAGCCGAACGCCGAGGTTGGACCGTCCTCCCAAGATCCCTACCGATCTTACTTTTCACACTATGCACAGGATGGTACTCCCGTGTATGCTTTCCCAGGTCAGTATGACGAGCACAGGGAGATTTTGCGTCTACCCGCTCCTGAGGCTTATCTCTATGCTCAAGGTTTACCTTATAACCAGGTTTATAACTCGCAAGAACAACCTTTCCAAGGCCAACCTACGGGCCAACCTGGCTATCTTTATGATCCACAGGGGCAGCCCATTCAAGGCTATCCTATCGGCCAATAAGGGCCATCGTACGGTCTGCAAGGATAGTATTATAGCCCTTCTGGTCAACCTGTTCAGCCTCAGCTGGGGTATCAACCGAGACCAGTCTATGGTCCTGGGGGGAAAATCCAGCCTTCTTTACCGATGCAACCGTAGTATCCTGTCGTTTCTAACGTTGCATATCAGCCGGGACCATCCTATGGTTCTGCTTTAGGTCAAACCGGTTTCTAGCAAGCACCTGGTCCTGTTCCACCACCAGGCCAACCGGTTCATCCGGTACAACCCGGTGTCCTGCCTCCAGGCCAACTGGCCCATCCGGTACAACCTGGGGCTTAGTTACGGCCAGGTCAACCTGCACAACCGGTGCCGCCTGTCTATCCGGGTCAACCTGTTCACTCAGGTCAGCCCTCTCAGTCGGGTCAACCTGTTCATTCAGGGCAGCCCGCTCATTCCACTAACCCTGCACAGTAGCCGGTTCATTCAATGCCGCAGCCAAATCAACAGCTGCGCCCTACTTATCAGGCTCCGCAGGGTTCCACTTTTCAGCAGCCTACTCATCCTCAGGGTGGTTATTATCCTCATGGTCAATCTCAACCGAACTATAACCACCCCAGAGGCTCTCAGTATTATCCTCCTCCACCCGGTTCTACCTACACTCAGCAGCCAAATCCAAACGCTGCTTATACAGGGCCGACGCATAATCAGGGTCCGTACCCTGGTTATCAAGCCCCACACTATGGTTACCAGCATCCAAAGCAGGCTGGTTATATGACCTACGCCCCCTACGGTCAGAGTCCTGCGGGACAGAACCCGTGGGGGCAAGGATATTCACAACCATCGTGGAGTATGGGTACCGAACCTCATCCTGGGCCTGGCATGGCAGTGAATCCTCCATTGCCGTTCCTGGCTACCTTGGAACTGCCGGATGTTTCAAAGTTGACCAATGATCCGATTTTACATAAACCATATTGGCCTCCGGTTCCCACCAAGATACCAGGTGATTGTCCCAAGTTTGAGGGAAAAGCTGGGGAGGACCCCCAGGCGCATGTGATGACGTATCATCTTTGGTGTTCGTCTAACTCTTGGGTCGACGATTCGATTCGCCTGCGCCTCTTCCAGCGCACTTTAACTGGGGCTGCTGCTAAGTGGTACATAGAGTTATCCCGTGGCATTTTCCAAGATTTCAACTCTTTAGCCATGGCTTTCCTCACGCATTTCCAGTTACCGGTTTGGTACGAAGCTGGGACGCACCTCCTGACTTCTCTGAAGCAGGATAAAGCCACTCACATCTCAGATCACATTCATGAGTGGCGGCGCCGTCGTCGACTAATCAAGTTTCACATACCTGATCAGATATTGACTCACTGGTTCACCACCTCCTTTGTGAATAAAATCGCTCAGGATATCGCGATGGGAGCGTGCGTGACAGAAGAACAAGCCATCGCGCGTGCCCAGTACCTGGATCTAGTCTATTCATAGTCTGGCATGCTTTATGACATCTTGACTGATGCTCCACGGCCCGGAACCACTAAGGCTCCGCCCACCCCTGCAGTGGATGGTGTCATTAGTTCTGTCTCTCAGAATTCGAAGAAATATTTGAATGGGAAGCAGAAGGCTAATTCTTCCAACAATACCTCTGCCAATCCCGCCTCATCTGATTCTGGTAAAACCGCATAGGTGAATGCCGTTCAGGCCAATCCTGCAGATAAATCCTCTAAGGGGAAGAAGAAGGGAAAATGCAAATCTAATTCTGATGCCCCGAAACTAGAATCTAAGTCTCGTACTGAGGATGGCTCCCAGCGTAAACCAAAATACCCTTGCCTCATCTGTGAAGGGGACCATTATACTAAGGATTGTCCGCGACGATCCGAGGTTAGTCAACTTCTTAAAGGCCCTAAAGGGACTCCGACTGTTTTGAAAGAGCCATTTCCATCTCAGCAGACCCAGATGGTCGAACAGGCATCACCATCTGCACCGTTTGGGTCTCAGTTTTTCATGATGAAGACTATTGCACCTATCTCTGTCGCTACGCGGTCGAAGGATTACAATGAACCGCGACAGGCACCCGGGAAGGCAGTTGCGGATGGGCCGCCTCCCCCACCTATCTCCGGTCCATTGGAAATCGAGAAGCCTTCTCTGGAATTCGTTGTGAAGCCACCTCCCAAAGGTGTCCTTCGAAGATCTTCTTATAATCCAAACGCTCGTGCCACTCAACATTACAGTATTGTTGAGGATCTGGCACAGGCACCATGTGCTATGTCTGCACTGGAGGTTCTTCAAAGTTGTCCTTCACAACGGAAGGCTTTACTGTCTGCGATCAGGAGCATTGATCCCGTCGACTTGAGCCTTCTCACCTTCAATCTGGAGAATTTTACTCCCTGGCTTCCACATCAAATCACTTTGTTCATTCAAGTCGGGATTAACGGTCTGAACATTCATAGGGCTGTCGTAGATGAGGGTGCATCTACCTGCGTTATGTTCTCCGCTTGCTGCAAGGCCATCGGCTCTCCAGCCTTGTCGTCATCTCCCAATGCCCTTGAGGCATTTGATGGTCGGGAATCTAAACCCCTGGGCGTTCTCGAGAGTCTCGCGATCACATTACAGGGAAAAACTGTCAACGTAGAAGTAGAAGTGGTTGACGCTAAACTCAACTAAATTATACTTCTTGGTCATAGCTGGACCCATGCCATGCTCTGCGTGCCGTCCACCGTCTTTCAATTCATTAAGTTCCCTCACGAGGGCAAGATTGTCACAGTGGATCAGTTGTCATTTTTCACCTCTAACTCTGAGAACAACGTGCCATACGTGGATCAAATTCTGAATCCCCCAGACAGTGTAGGACCTGGTCTCTTCAAAGACCCAGTCCTCATGGGTATCTTTCCTGCACCACCACCGCATGCCCCTCAAGTCAACATGTTGTCCAGGTCTGATGACCCCTGGCTTATTCCTACACCTGAGTAGGTATATGAGTTTGGAGAATCCATGCCTTTGACGCCAGTAGAGATTAGCTACTGTGAGATTGTTGCTGCATCGGATCCTCCACCTCCTCAGCATGCTCCTTTGAGCATGGCTCTCGACGTCTACTCCCAATCCCCCTGGCTTGGTCAGGCTGATTCACCTGATCCTCTTAGAGAGATTTTTCCTTCCGATGAGGCTATCATTAAAACTATGTCTCTTGAGGAGCTGCCCTGGGGCGATGGACATCATCGCTCCTCGTTTATGCCTAGCTTGGGGGCAATGACTGATTGTCTGGAGCGTTATGCTACTCAGGTTCCTTCCCCTCCTCTTCAAACACCGATCTTGACACACGAGGTTTTTTCGGAAGGTAATCTGAGTAACATTACTCAAACTGTTCCAATAAACATCTCCGTTAAACCGGGGATTGTTGAGAATATTCATGTGGGTGTGACTTGTTCTCCCAATGAGATTCAAGTATATACTGAGCTTTTCAAGGAATTCAGAGATGTTTTCGCATGGTCTTACGAGGAAATGCCGGGGATTGACCCTAGTATTGTAGTGCACGAGATTCCAACCTATCCAAGGGTGAAACCCGTGTGCCAATGCTTATGTCCCATGCATCCTCGGAAAGCCGCCCCCATCAAGGCAGAAGTTGAAAAACTTCTGAACGCGGGTTTTATTTATCCCATCCCCCTTACAGAATGGGTGTCCAACATTGTCCCTGTCGATAAAAAGCAGGGTACAATTCGATTCTGTGTGGATTATCGCGACATTAATCGCGCCTGTCCAAAGGATAATTATCCCACTCCGTTTATCGACCAGATCATTGACGAATGTGCCGGGAGTGAGATCTATTCCTTAACGGACGGTTTCTCAGGATATAACCAAATCAATATTGCACCTGAGGAACAACATAAGACCACATTCATCTGTCCGTGGGGCACTTTCGCGTACAAAAAACTCCCGTTCGGCTTAAAGAACGCTGGAGCCACTTTTCAGCGTGCGATGTCCTACGCTTTTCATGACATTCGCCATATCGTTCAGCCGTATCTGGAAGACTTGCCAGCCCATTCGGGTAAGCGAGAGGACCATCCTGAGCATCTCCGCCAGATCTTTCTTCGTTGCAGACGCTACAATATCAGGCTCAATCCTCATAAATGCATCTTCTGCGTTGATTCTGGCCGTCTTTTAGGATTCATAGTCTCGAAAGACGGAATTCACCTTGACCCTTTAAAGGTCGAGGCCATCGTAAATCTCCCATCACCCTCCTCCCTGTATCAGTTACAGAGTCTGCAAGGGAAAAATAATTTTCTTCGGCGCTTTATCCCGAATTATGCCGAGGTGGCCAAAGGATTCACTCGTTTGTTAAAGCAGAACGTTCCCTTTCACTGGGACAAAATTGCTCAGGAATCATTTGAGAAGCTGAAGACGTTGCTAGTCAATGCTCCGTTGCTTCGTCCTCCGGACTACCACCGCGACTTCACTTTATATCTAGCTGCCGCATTTAGCACCATAGCCATGGTCTTGGTGCAGGATGACGATCATAGTGATGAACATGTTGTTTATTACCTGTCTCGGAACCTTCTCGACTCGGAAACGCGTTATGCACATGTCGAGAAGTTGGCATTAGCAGCAGTACACGATGTACAACGCTTTCGCCATTACATCCTTTTGCGCACGATAACAGTGGTTTCAGACTGCAACCCTATGACGTATATTATTTCTAGAAAATTACTGGGGGGCAAGTACCCCAAATGGATTGTCATCCTGCATGAGTTTGAATTGGAGTTCACCACTGCTAAGTCAACTAAATCACTGGTCTTCGCGGATCTGATATGTTCTCTCCCTACAGACTCTGTTCCCTCACACTCTGAAGACCATATACCGGACGAAACGATTTTCCTCATCAGTACTCGTGACCCTTGGTACGGTGACATAATAGTGTATCTTCAGACCTCGAAATTTCGGTCTGAGTTGGATAAAGCTGCCCGCCGTCGGATTCGGCACCAGTCCCAACCCTACCATATAGTAGGAGATACCTTATATCGCGTTGGAGTAGATTCGGTGCTCCGACGATGCCTAACCTTGGAAGAGGTTGAGAAGGTCCTAAATGATTGCCACAATGGCGCCTGTGGCAGACATATGTCCGGATATGCTACTGCCCAGAAGATTCTACAAGCAGGTTATTTCTGGCCTTCCATATTCAAGGACTGTATCACTGGCACAGCCCAGAAATGGGTTGTACCTTAAAAAGTACTATGCCTGAAGTGATTTCTTGGTGTGGTGTGTGTACATAGGTGTGTGTTTTTCATTTGTGTGCATGTATTGTGTGGTGTGCTTTGTAAACATCTTTCTGCTGATCGGGTCTTCCTGGTTGTGCAGATGTCTTTTCATCCATTTGTTGGTTTCGCGGATGGTGCCTCCCGCAGTACCAGGAATCTGTCTTCAGTAGCTTGGGTAATCTATGATCCTGCTGGTGAGTTGATCGACCTGCAAGGAGTGTGTCTAGGACGTACCACGAACAACATCGCAGAATATAGTGCTGTGTTAGAATTGTTAACCGAGGCAGTAAACCTTGGTATCCGTGAATTGCTCGTGTATCTAGATTCACAACTTGTGGTGTTACAACTGAACGGGCACTATTCGGTAAGAAACCCGTCCATCTTACGTCTGTATCTGCGTATTCGATTACTGGAAATGAATTTTGACTACATTACATATCATCATATACCCATGCATTTGAATACACTAACAGATGCAGTAGCAAATTTGGTATTAGACAGACATTTGCGCAATTTATAAATCATCATCACATGTAAAGAAAGATCCATCCAGAAATAGATATGTATATATATAGATATCGAAATTTTTACATAGAGTGTGTCACATAAAAGTCAAAATATACATAATCGTCTTAAGTACATCCGGAGACGATATGTCTCTCAAAAAATAGGTGTGGTATAAATCCTAAGAGCTAATCCGCATGGTGCTCATGATAGCACGTGATTGCACGCACTAAGCGTCTCAGGATTCGGTGGATCCGACCCGGAACTCCCACCGTGTGGCGCTGGTATGCCATCGGTACGTCTGCCAGCCGAGCATAGTCCGGAATCCCTCGGGCAATGCCCTCAAGATTCTGGATCAACTCCTCTCCTCCGGTGCCCTCTCCCTGAGGATCAGGGGCGAGTTGTGTCCTCCGTGAGATTGGAGACATCCCAGCTGGTCTCTCAAGTCCCACATCTGCATGCATATATAAAATGTGTTAGGACGAATGTGTATTAACAAAAAAAAAAATATAAATATAAAATCGAAAAACATGAGGTCTTACCCAACTCCTCGTCCCAGTCGTCTCCTTCTGGTAGTGGGAGATCTGGGTCCCCGGTAAAGTCAGTTCCTGCATAGGGCCAGTCTTCCATGACAATCAGCTGGCGTCGTAACCACCTAAAGAATTCCGACGTCCAGGACATCTGTTGGCCGCCTCCAACTCTGGGCATCAATGCTGCCCAGTGAGCCATTCTTGGCTCTCGTGGTATCGGATCTGCTACTGCGGCCCCTTGGCCCTGGAAGATTGGTAAGCATTCCAGAATGAACGATACCAAGATGGAACCATAACCGAACTGTTTCAGTTTACCCTGTTTGCATTTCGTGAGATGCCTTTTCATATTGATTGTTACTGCTGTTGCCCAGTCGAACAGTAGGGGACTCATACATTCTGAGGCTAACAGGAGTTGGGCCTTTGTGGCCTCGTGCGGTGCCTGCGAACCTGCAGCCCGCGTGATGGTATGTAGAACCACTCTCAACGCTAGATCAGGGATAGTGTGGATATCCACCTTCTTGCTTCATGATCCCGTTTGTGCTCCTTGGCACACTCGTGCCATCACTTCTTCCATCTTTTCCCCAGATGGTCTGCTTCCAATCAACACCGAGATCATACCTCTGCGGGACAATCCAGTGATAAAATAAACATCGGAAACCTCCAGCTCTAATACCTGGTCTCGTAACCTGAAAACCTGTTCACGTTCATCCCAGATACTGATTAAATAGTGGAGGAGCTCGGGCTGAGCTCGTAGGCACGGTGTGAGGAAGAATTTTTTCAGCCCACAGTTTCTAAGGGCATTCATGCAAGCTTGACTTTGCATGGCTTGTTCATCCTCTTCTCCATGCTCTCATTCTTTCCATTCAATTGCCATTTTGATCGATTACCTGCATTCATATGGTCATGAACCCTTAGTTAGATCTCTGATGAGTCTCAAATTCCATGCAATTTGGTCTAAATATCGAAATTTTAGGCGGATTTTTAGGTTCGGCCGCTGGCGCGGCTGTTTTGTGAACAGTCGCGCCACGTGGCGTGGGCCCTTTGTATAAAAGAGCTCATTGGCGCGGGTCCGTGCTCGATACCCGCGCCAATGAGCGCGGCCCTAAATTTTCAAAAATGGCTCTAGAAAACTGATTTACAGGGTAAAACTATTAAAAATTGGATGAAAATGAAGAGCAAGGGAGCGCCTCTTACCTGTAACGGACGAGAAGCTGAATGGTCGACTGGATTTGTCGCAATCACCGTCAGAATTTTCTGCTCCAAATGGACCACTGTTGCTTTTTACCAAGGTAAATAGTAAATGTAATTTTATTTTTACCAATTTGACATATTTATAACTTTTTGACATGAAATGAGTTGTAAAAAGTCATTTTTATCGAATATTTTTATATATTATGTTGAAAATGGATTTTACGCTTGCTTGGTATGTGCAGCAACAGGTTTTTGCAACTTTAACGATGGAAACGAGTTGTATTTTATACTTTTTCGGACTCGGTAAATACATGAAAAAGTCACTTTGGAGTCATCTTTCAGCTCTTTTCTGACTCTCTAAACATGAAAAGATTGCCGAGGCCCTTGTCGTTTCGATCTCGTTAAATTGGACACGAATCGACATCTACCCAGTATACGTTTAACCCTTTTTCAGGCTGGGATGGATTGATTACGAAAAAGGAATACCCTAGCCTATCGCGACTAGGAGGGTTTCTCGGATATTGTTTTCTACCTTTTCGGATCTGAGAAACTATTCACGAAAAGGGACCTGTGGAGTTTACTTTTCCGCTGTCTTTTCAAACTCTCTAAACATGAAAAGACGCCGAGTTATTCCTTTGTCAGACTCGATAAACCCTGATGACATCGGATCCAGTCGAAATGACGTTCTCCGAGTTCCTCCTTCCTAGAACTCGTTAAATGCACTAGGATGGATTCGCCCGAAGGGCGGACTTATATTACAAGCATATGCTATCCCCTTCAAGCTTGTTATCAAAAATAATTGGGGTACTCGCCAGAAATGGTGGGGGGAAATGGAACTATCGTCGTTGTCGTCGGCAGTATGTCGCTCTTGAACATGTCACTTGTCTGCATTCGTGTCGGGTTGGGGACATCTCATCTCGTTTCTTCACTTTGCCTCCGTGGGTTTGGATAATCCCTTTTGACCTCTCCTCTGCTCATTGCTTTGTCATCATGACCTCTGATCCATTGATGTCAAATACTACCAAGTCCACCGTCGTGCCGTTTATATGTCAAGAGAAGTTGGCCTCTGCGAATATCAACCTTCCTCTGATTCTCATACGATCCTGATTCACAACAAAAACATCATGTTCCTCTGTCTCGTGTCGATGATGTGGGAAACATTATGGCCCACCTTCGATCAAGGTCACTTCCTGTCGACTTCAGCTCATTATCCAGGAAGATGGTCTAGAGACTCTTTCATGGTACCTTGGAGCCTGCATGCCTCAATGGCAGGTTCGTCGCATTTGACGTGAGGTTTTCATCATTGGCCTCTGATCGAGTGATTCTACGGGTGTTCGACACCAGCTCATTGATTCACATGCCGTAGATTGTACCTATAGTACCTTGAGGGCCATTGTCATTATTGGTGGTTCCTCTCACGTCTGTTAACAACTTTCATCATTGGCTGGTAATCAGACGATGTTCCTGCATGTTCGACTTCAGCTCACATATTCACATGCTCGAACTTGTACTTTGTTTGGGTCGAGATGGAGCGCAAGACCCTGGATTGTGTCTGTTGTAATCTAGGCTACGATTGTGGATTATTATCATTATGTATATGAATCATTGATTGGATGGCTGCGACCATACCTGAGTCTATTTATTTGATCCTCGTTGGATGGCTGCGCCCATACCTTGGATCCAGATTATAGTGTACTCTGTTTCGGATGGCTGCGCCCATACCACATATACATCATGTACTTGAGATATCAGTTGTATTTTTCTGCGCAGGTTTTCCGACGGCGGGCCTTCAGTTGAAAATGTTCTCGTAAAGCATTTCACCCCTCTCTCTCTCGGGCCTCATACTTTAGGGGGCATCTGTTACACAGTAATTTGTCACCGTCCCTACCATTCCCCGTCCCGCACAATGGAGGACCCATTTTTTGACCTGTGAACATTTTCATGCCTTGAAAACATCATCAATGCATTCCTCTAAGCATGAGCTTCATTTGCCCTAAAGACATCTCCTTGCAAAAATCATGAAAAACATCCCTTTTTGCATTGGCGCGGGCAGACAGTTCAGCACTCGCGCTAATGGGGAAAATCCTGCAAAGAGGCCGCGCCAACTGGCGCTCTGTCCCAGAGCAGTAGTCGCCCCAGCCAATTTAAGGAGTGTTTTTTTAAATAAAGATGGCGGAAGTTGAGGTTCAAAAAACTCAGAAACCATTTCCTATCTTGAGTTGGGAGGTTTGGCTGCGGGAGTTCTATGGAAGGGAAGTGGTTTTGCCACCTCCCATGGAACCTTCCTTGTTGATAGGGCCAATCCCACAATAATAGGGATCCCAACTCCCTCCTTCCCCATCTATAAAAGCCTGCTCAATTCTATGGCAAGCTAGTCTTGAAGTGACTAAGCTTTGAATCTCCAAATTCCCAAGAGCCTTTGTGCTATAAGAGCCCTCTTTCTTCCCTTAAGGCCGACTCAAGTAAGGAGACTATTGTCGAGAGACTCGGGAGAGGTTTTCCCTTTCCCTGGCGAGCTTTGCGAGATGTGAACGACTGGAGACCCATCCGAAGGAGACCACGACGTCAGAACTTTGGTTGTAATCTCTTTCGATTGATCTTTAATGAATGATTACGATTATGGTTCCACTCTGTTTTCAATGATGTTAATATGAGTAATATCCTTTCTGACTGATATTTAGTTACGTATGCCGGATTTTATGCTTGTATCTGTTTGTTTCTTGCATGTGCAGGTGTCCATCCGCGGAGATCGTGGAGGATCGTGATCTGCCGAGGCTGAGGAACGGGAACGCTTTCTTCTTCAGATCATAGCATTGGATTCTAGGTAGGCTTCCATCTTTAGTCTTTTCATTTGTAACTAGGGACTTGCGTCGTAACGTTTGCGATTGTTGCTAGACCCCTGCTGGGCTAGTAGGGATCGCCTCTGTCCGCAGAGGGGATTTACCTCCTCAACATGCACTCTTTCAACTCTATTCTTTTTTGCCTCTTTCCTTAAGACTGATATCTCTTCACCTGCCTCTTTTAACTGTTCCTTAAGGGTTTCAACTTCTGTTTTTTCAGTGATTTTCTCTTTACCCTTCTTTTGTTTGATGATTAGTTCTTCTTTTGCAGGTGAGGAGAGGTTTATGATGCTTGGTGGTGGTTGAGAAGATTTACTAACCTTCTGAGTTTATTTGCTCCTTTCCAAGACCTTTCTTGCATGTCTTGTCATTGGTTTTCTATCTTGAAACATGAAACCAACATCATCACCTACAAACTCTAACTTTTTAGTTGTTTTTCCTTTCTTTAGCTTTCTGCCCCCATCTTCAACATCTTCATTTTGGAAAATGGGAGTTTCTTCAATATCAATTGCATGCAAGATGTCCTCTAAGTTACCCTTAACCACTGTTTGGCTCCTAGTAACTCTCTTGTTGCCATGTTTATTAATTGTTGGCTTCTATTTTGCAGGTGTAGCTTTGGGTGTGTCAATCTTCTGCAAAGGCTTTGTCTCCATGCTCATTGGTTCAAATTGCTATGCCACTGTTGGTGATGAAATATCTCTAGATTTGGGAACTCTTTTAGGAGTTACATCATCTACTTCATAACCACTCATGAATAGAAAGGATGTCCAATATCTTCCTAATCTCTTCAACTCCTCTAACACCAAAAACTTAATAAAACCATGGTGAAAGAGAGAAGTTTCATTTCCTTCTTTTTTAACTTGGGCCTTATCTGAAATTTTAGTTAGACTTATGTATAAGTAAAAGGGCAAGTCAAGAGACCTCCTACCCAAAAAATGCAGCAAAAGCCTAAGGTGGTAGGATTAAACCATGTGAAACCTTCCTTCATAGATGCAGTACTTCTGAATGATTAGCAACAGCTTTGAGTAGTTGTCCTTCATGTAGCTCCTTGGGATAGCATTTGTGAGATCAATTTCACTATGCTCTGGTTTGATGAATTCTTTGCACTCCTGCATGGTGAACTTGATGCCTTTGAACCACTGTTCCCCTCCCCTAGGGATTCTAGTTGCTACTGAAATGATGTCTGGTGTTACTGTGAGGTTTAGCATTCCCACCTTTAAAGCTGTCCCAGTAAGAATATTAGCAAAGTCTTTAGAAACTTGTAGATGACAACCCTGCAGCCTTTGGCGGAATTACAAATAACTTGTTCTTCTAAATACCTCCAAGGCAGTTGGGTCTTCATTTAACAAATTCATGTCCATTGGATCATATATGTGGCAGTGACCAACTTTTTTAGTCTTCTTCCTTGTAGCCATGGTGATTTTATATCTTCTCAGCCTCGCTTGATTAATGACACCTGCAACGTTTGAAAATTCCAGCAATCTACTTGGCTCGATGAAGCATCTCTCCAGAAACTCAATAACATGCAAGGATATAGCAAAGAATGACAAAAAGACTCAATTGGGTAATGTTTTATGGTTTCAATAACAACTCATGCCTTCATCATGACACATGCATGCTAAAAACGATAATGATGACCTCATCCATGACTTTGTACTTTTGAAATAACCCTAACTGACTGAAATGAAATCCACCCTAACTCCTCCAATGATGAGCTAACACTTCACCTCAGGTTTGACAAGACAGACAGTAAAAAAAAATTTCATAGTGTAGCTAGTTCATTTTTTGACAGTTTCGCTACGAAACTATTAGGCAGTTTCATAGCGAAAACTGTTATTTCAGAGTGTAAAATGTTACGAAAAGAGGTAAAACTGACTAAAATGTCCTTTTCCAAATTAAATGCTTGGGAAATGAACACCTAATGATGATTGTTGGGACATGATGTGACCTAAATGAAGGTGGGTTTGAACCTTAGGATAGGTTAAACATGTAAAAATTTGAAAATTTTCCTATATCAACTTGAAAGGTTTAAGGAAACCTTTGACAAATGAACTCTATGACCATGTCAAATACTGTTTCACATTTATTGGAGTTGGAATCCAGTGTTACTCAAATGAGTTGGCTACTTACTAAAATTACTCCAAAATGATCTCTAGTAACTGATATTATGAGTATTACTCAAATGAGTTGGCTACTTACCAAGATTACTCCAAAATAAGCATCCTAGAAAATTCCAATGGTAAGGCATTAACTATTCACACCATGGTAAGGCCTATCTCATATTACTCCAATGAGTTACCCATTCACCATGGTAAAAAAAGAAAAATAAAAAATTAAGTTAAAGCTTTAGTCTTACCAAAATTATCCAAAATGAACATTACTCAAATAAGTTTACTTACCTGAAAAAATTAAGTTAAAGCTTTAGTCTTACCAAGATTCTCCAAAATGGGCATTACTAAAATGAGTTGGCTACTTATCGAGATTACTCCAATGAGTTGGCTACTTACCGAGATTACTTGAGTTGGCTATGAGTATTACTCAACTCCAATGGTAAAGAATTACTAATTGGTATTACTCCAATGAGTTGGCTACTTACCGAGATATGAGTATTAATCAAATGAGTTGGATACTTATAGAAAAACGTTAATAATTGGTATTACTCCAATGAGTTGGCTACTTACCCAGATATGTGGATTACTCAAATGAATTTGATACTGATCGAGATTACTCCAATGAGTCACCTATTCAACATCCAATGAGTTGGCTACTTATATGAGATTACTCTAATGGTAAGACATTACCCATTCACACCATGGTAAGGCCTCGCTCATATTACTCCAATAAGTTACACATTCACCATGGTAAAAAAAAAATAAAAAAACAAGTTAAAGTTTTAGTCTCTTATTAATTATGGTGAACTAGACTTTATATTCTTAGATAATGTGAATTAAGTCTTATTACTGAACTTTGACTTAATCACATAAAATACCATGGGATACACAATACCATGGGTGGGTAAACCTTAAATCATTATGGTAGATCCATCAATAACCAAATCAAGGTTATCTTAATTAAGTCACATGAAATACCATAGAAAAATACCATGAGATACACAAAACCATGGGCTGGTAAACATTAAATCATTAATGGTAAACCCATCAATAGCCGAATCAAAGTTTTCTTAATTAATTTACCACCACACCAACATTCCTCCTTTAATCATAACTTGGACCAATACTTATCACACTCAAAGTTTTTGTTTTTACAAGACTTAGTTCAATTTAAATGAAATATTAGTTTAGTTTACACTAAAAATTTAAAACTACTTTACATATAGAAAAATGATGGCAAAGTTGAAAAATAACTTTTAGCGAGAGTACTTTCAATATCATAAAATATTATTTTTTTATAAATAAACATTTTGACCGGTTCAAATTACAAAAAATAAATAAATTAATAATTACATTTATTTTTCGAGATTATAGTTAAGATATATTTTAAGTCCGGATCTACCAAATGCCCAAAGGGATCAAAACTCTTAATATGCAAACCTCTTTTAAAGTGAAAAGAGATTTGATCCTTTTGGAACTTCGTAGGTTTGGAGTTGGATCGAGGTCCGTCTAATACAACTCTAATTAATAGAACAATTCTATGTTATTTAATTTGATACATTTATTTAAAATGAAGCACAAACACATCTTTTCTCATTGTGTATAATCTTATGATTTATTTTTTAAATAATAATTTATTTATTTTTTAAATATAAAATCAAAATACTTTATATGAGACATGTTAAGAAAGCTACATGATTAGATACAACTAACAAAAAGTAATTAATGTGCAAAAAATTGCTTCATGTTATAGTTCAACTCTTAATGCTTCCAGGCAAGGGATACATTTCTAGATTTTTGTTGCCTGCTTCTTCCTCTATCTTTGAAACACATTTTCCCAACTTATTTATAAAATATGATTGAAGGTTGTCTTTGAGTAGAGATGAATCCAACCATGTGTCTATATGTAATAAAATAAATTGAGTATATTAAGTTAGCATAAAACTAGCTAGACCATCTTGAATTAATTGATTCAAACCATTGTTCCAACTTGCATATGTGTGGTGATGTAGTTTTAAAACATGTTGATCAAAGCAAAAAAAGATATTATATACTCCAAATAGCCCTAAACTATTCAATACATTAGCTTGTGGGCAAGGACATCACCACTACAATGGCACTTGTTACATAAAAGTGTCATTTAAACAAATATTAGAATATGATACTATATATTCATGATCCTTCAAAATTATTAGAAAAATATAAATAGAGATAAAATAATTCAAATTATTATAAAATTATAAATAAACACAAAATAATGTATAAAGCCTAATACTGCATAACATTAACTAATTCTAAAAACTTAAACAAATCTAATAATTGATGATTCCATTACTATTAATGTAAACATTATGAATAATAACCATAAAAACATTTTCATGCAAATCACTTTCAAACTTGTTGCAACACATACATAAAAAATAGAAATCTTAGCTAAAGCATCATTTAAATTACATGTAATTCTAAATATTTATAACGAATTATTTTCTAATGCTTTTTTATTATTATATAAATACAATTTTGATGATAAAAAATAAAAAATAAAATAAAATTGAATCTTAATTTTCCCTTCTTATTTATACTCCATTTTAACAAATATCTTTTAATTAAGAAACTAAAATATAACAATAAAATATATTATAATTATTAACTAAATAAACTAAAATAAATATAATATAATAATAAATTATTTCATTTACATATTTTCTTTTTCGAAGTCAAACTAGCTCTTATATCTTAACGGCTAGTTGGATCCTCTCTCCATCTTATTAAACCTGTTTCCTTGATCTGATTTCTCATCTTTCTCTAAAAATTGGTTAAAAACACATGGACAATACATAATCATATAAGATTTTATGAAATTATTACCAAAAATAAATTTTTACTTAAAATTCAATATTATGTAAATCAAATTTACTCTATATAAATAATAATAACTTTTTCAACTTTTTCGTAAAAAGTAAAAAGCATAAAAAAAAACACCACCGATAAAATATAAAAAGAATACAACATCTCTTTGATTTTTCCTTATATTACTTACTATGTATACTTTTCCCAACAACACTTGTGATATCTTTTATTTGGAGACTAAATAGAAACAATACCCAAATTTTGGAGGGAAGAAAAGACAAAGCTTCCACTATATATTTGAGAATTTATAAGTTTTTTTCTTTAATATTTCTAAAAAAAATTGTGATATCTTTTATTTGGAAATTAAAACTATAAACTATGTATTCAAGAATCTATAAGCTCTCTTTTTCATATCATGTTATTTATGAAATATTTCTAACAATTTATGTGACATAAATCTCTTCAATTACCATGTCACTTAGGAAATATCTTCTAACCATTTGTATGATATTTAAATTTTTATTTATAGTAATTAAAAATAATTTACACCATAAATAATTAAATAAACCCTCGTTAAGCAAGGTAGGCGCTTAAACCTAAGGCAATGGGCGGCCAACAATTTCTCAATTGAAGTTTGACTACCGTCTCAAACAAATCTCCGATTCCGTCTAACGGTTGGATTAAGGAGAGCGCTCTCCTCCTGGGCAGCTATCTATTTAACATTGTTTTTCTATAGCGGTTCTGCAATTGGCTTCCCAATCGGTGGGTTCTGTGGGTTCTGCCATGCGATAGCTGTTTTGGGTAGTCTGTTCAATGCTTCCACAATCTGCCGGGCCTGCCATGCGATTGATGTTTTGGGTAGTCTGTTCAGTGCTTCCACGCCTATCTCTTCTTTTGAGATTTTTCAGATGAAGCTGCTTCCCTGATATCACTTGCCCTTCTGGTATGTTTACATTTTTTTCGCTGTATAATTGAGATCAGAGCATTTCGGTAATTCAACCAATGGATTTTGTTGGGTCATCAGTTTGATCAGTGAATTTAGTCCCCTTCTGATCAAACCTGTTTCTAAACTTGTTTGGTGATTTGGGATCCTGCAGGGTTGATCTGGGAATTATAAAAAGCAAACAGTAATGGCTTCTTGATCGTACCAGGATTTGCTTTGGTAATTCTCTTTAGTTTGGCCCAGGATGGTCCATAGCTGTGATCCGTTCATCTCTGGGTAAGATTCTTGGCAATTGATCCAGTTTTTATTATTTGGCGCAATTTGAGCGCTAGCTTGGCCCTTGTACACCTTTTTTAGGGCTCTGGTCTTTGCGGGAGTCTTAGTTAGTGTTGCATGGAAAAAAACCCAATGGAGAACAATAATTTTTGGCAATGGTGCGGAGCTCGCAAGAATCTTTGCACCATGAAAAAAATCCAATCTATGGAAGATGGATTTTCTGCAGTAACTAAAATCGTATCTCCTGCAAACGGGTCCTGTCAATACATTGTTCGGAAAGGAAAGCAATGCATCGATGACTCTTCCCTCCGCAGATCTTCGACAACATTGGAAGGAAATGCATTGAAATCCAGAGGTTATAGCAGGGACATGTGCTTGCCAGTTCAAAATTCAATTGCGGAGCTCAGTCCCTTCAAGAATGGAGATTCGACAAAGTCCCCAATATCAGTAATTCGACATCACGTATCTTCATCTGGGACTAATTCAGATTCAATGTCAGATCATCAACACAGGGATTCAGGCTGCGATGGTCAGTTCTTGCGCCGACATTTGGGTGTTGCGAATGAAAATTTTGTTGAAGACCTGGGTTTTTATGACAAGAAGCAACCATCGAAATCTGCAATGGGGAGAAAGGACCAAAAAGCAGGTCTTAAGCGGACTAGGTTGTTGTTCTCTGATGATGGAATAACGGGCAGTTCAGGTCAGTATGCGGCCAGCAACAGGGAACCCTCCGTTGAGGCCTCGTCATCTTGTTCGATTTCTAAGGTAGCTGCAGAGGACATGGAGTTGCAGTTGGTTTCTAATTACATTGATCGGCCCTACCATCAGCCTACTAACGACAGACCCAAGAAGGATCAGGGCTTGGCCTCTATGATCAGCAAGAGCACTCTCCAAATTGAGAATCAGAAGGATGAATCTGAAAACTTATTTGCAGGGCTTCATTTTTTAGCTGATGTTGTGGTTTGGTCTCTGGAAAAGGACCAGTCCTCTTTCCCTGAGAATATCCCACAAAAAGAATGGAACAGAAAGGCAATTTTCATTCCCATAGGGTCGCCCTTTTCGCAGAAGAAAGTAGTCAGAAGAACCAAAGGTGTTCTTAAACATCACCAGCCGGATGCTCCGCAGACGCCTCATGATTTACAGAAGAATCTAAGTGCTGCTAATTCAAAGCCTCTCCTCACATCTGACAACATTGGCAATCTGGATGGCCTGGCGTGCATAAAACAGAGTGAAAATCTAGTTGCGGGTAATGGGATTGATGAAGATCAAATAGCGAACCCACAATTGCGCTGCTCTAAGAGAGTTAAATCTCAGGGATTGCCGACAAAGTATTGTGACTCTGTTCTCCAGCCATGGAAGAGAGGTACTAGATGAAAATTCAAATCATCATGTTTGTTGCTTCAGTGCTGAAATCATTGTATGAGTTTTTCAAGTTTCCACTTGATTGTTTATTGTGAACACCTTAGCAACATAAGATGTCATATCTCTTAGAGTATTTGAATTCTGCATACTAAAATACTGACAACATGAGAGAGAGGGAAATGCTGTCCGTCTCCACACAGTCTGTAATGGAATAAGGCCATTGACAGTCATTTTCCCTCTTTTTTTTGGGTTCTGGATTACTCTCTCTTCATTATGTTGAAGTGTATATGAAACTCTTGCGAAATCTGATTTGAATATTCATTAATTTGCATACATCAGAGTTGCTTCACATTTTTCTTTCAAAATACTCTTCCAGTTCTATTCTAACTGTAAACCTTTGCACTTTCACAAATTAACTCTTCTGAATTGTAAACAGTTATGCTTATGACAAAAGCAAGTAGCATGTAATTGAGTTTGAAATATTAGCATGTTTTGCAAACAGTTATGCTTCTGATCTAAAGCAAGTAGCATGTAATTGATTTTGAATTATTAGCAGTTTATAACAAGACTTTTGGTAAACAGTTATGCTTCTGATCAAAAGCAAGTAGCATGTAATTGAGTTTGAAATATTAGCATGTTTTGTAAACAGTTATGCTTCTGATCTAAAGCAAGTAGCATTTAATTGATTTTGAATTATTAGCAGTTTGTAACATGACTTTTGGTATCAGTTTGCCCTCATCAATTTTCTCATCTAGTTGTTGAAAGATCTTTAAACTGATCCTCTATCAAGTAAACTGAATCCATATTCTGATGGTCAGTCATTGCTTATAAGCAAAATGAATGAACTTCCTTGATACCAACCTGTGCTGAATCTCTTCCTACCTCTGTATATATTTATAATAACTTTTAGAAGTTTTACTTGGTAAATAATGTGGTTCTGTTTTCCAGTTTTCCTTTACATAACATATTTTCTGATTTTTTTGAGGTTAAATTCTGTCTGTAGACAAGCCTATTGGAATATAAATGGTGGATGGCCGGAGGGCCACAATTTAGAAATTATAAATAAATGCCGACTAACTCTTCCTTGGCATTATGTATGGTTATAATATCAAACCACACTCTGTACAAATTATAAATAAATGCTGCCTAACTCTTCCTTGCCTCATGTACATGTTTCTGGAGTCCTTCCAGTTTTCTTTTCCATAAATATACATTTTTGATGCTTTCTTTTAAATCCTCTGCCTGTAAACAAACGAAATTGGACTATAAATGGTGGATGGCTTGAGGGTCACACTAGTAGAAATTATAATGCATTCACCATGTGAATTATTATAGTGTGAAATATTTCTAGTTTCGCAATGAAAAAGAATGAGAATAAGCATTCAATTTGTTTTTGGTGAATAGGTTGAGTTTAGGTTGGGGTTAGCTTGTTTATTAGATGGAAGAAGAATGATCAATTCACAGTGAGATGTTATCATCAGGATTATGTGAAGCCTAATTGAGCTTGGATCTCTTGAGTCTAGGTTGGGGTTAGCTTGTTTTATTAGATTGAAGAAGAATGATCAACTCACAGTAAGATGTTATCACCAAAATTATGTGAAGCTTAGTCGAGCCTGGACCTCGACTTCCATCTTCAACTCCTCCTCATGAAATTTGAACCCAATTAAATTCCACTCAAATTAACTAGTCTACACCTCATACTCTACATACAGATATTTTTTTGAGGTTAAATTCTGTTTGTAGACTTCCATCTTCAACTCCTCATAAAATTTGAACCCAATTAAATTCCACTCAAATTAACTAGTCTACACCTCATAATTTACATACAGATATTATGATAAAAAAAAACAACCATAATAGCATATTAGTTGTTTGAAAAAACTCAAATTTGGGTACCAACCATGATAGCATAAGTTGTTTTAAGAAACTCAAATTTTGGTCCACTATTTTATAGAAACAATACGTTTATGAGGAAACATAATTCATCAAAGTATTTTGACAACTTTGTTGGGCTTGCAATCTACTTTGGTAGAATTCCAGCAGTATTATTAAAAATACAGTGTTTAAAGTTAAAAACGATTTTATTATTATTATAAATAATTTATGATTTATTTATTTATTTATTTTTAAAGTATGATATTAAATATATTAGATTTTAATTTAAATATTTAATAATGTTATTTAAATTTAAAAATTAAATATTTGTATTAATCACTCAAAATTATATTAAGATTATATATTATTTTAATTAATTTAAAAAATTTTAAATAAAAATATTTATTATTGATAATAATAATAATATTGTTTCTTGTACCAATTTTTTGATCATTTTTCCAAGTGCACACCGGGCATGAACTTTATCAGTATTATTATAGGTCTTTTGCAGAGCAGCTCATTGAGGGCCAATATGCCTATATTTGTCAGTTTTGATTGGACTCTCTAGTATGTTTATATGTATATCGTCTGCTAGGTTTATTTTTCTGCTAATGATATTGGATTATTTTCAGACGTTATATGTATTTTTTATATGTATATATTTGCACAGAACTTGGTTAGTTGGTGATTTCGTATCATAGATTTTGCATATGTTTTCAAACATCTACAACATGTAATTTTCACTATTTTTATAATGAAAATTACTATTTTTCTTCGAAAAAAATAATAATATTGTTAATTTATTAAATTTTAATAGATAAAAAATAATGATTAGATATATATTTCAATTTAATCAACATATTGACTAAATATTATAAATATATATATTTTAATAATTTGAATATTGAATTATTTTATTCATATTCTGGTTTATGTGAATTGATAATTTAAAGTTATTTAAATAATATAGTTGTTTAAAAAAAATATTTGAAAATCTCAAAAATTTTAAATAAATTGTTAATTTTATTATATAATTTTTAAATTTTTAAAAATACATAGGAAAATGATGAATACTTCTGAAATTGGTTGGGACTTCTCAGAGTATTTATCACCATGTTTCCTAATTGTAAAATTAATTTTTTTTTAATATAATATCAATTTAACCTTGATGTAAATATCAATATACATTTTATCCAACAAATTATGAAGGTATTTATCTTTATTAGAATCTTTAAATTTTATTACCTATTTAATTAGGAAAATGATGTTTTTTTAAATTAATTTAAAAGTTTAAGATGTATTTTAATATTTTTATAAAGTGGTGGTTTTTTTTTCTATGTTCTAAATTTTTTTTGGAGTATATTTTTTGGTAAAATTTATGTGAAATTAGGAATTTGTTGGAATCACAAGTTTGAACTATGAACTCTTCATAATTTGAGTGTTCTAGGGACTCAATATTTAACAGATTTGAGGTTAAAATAAATTTATGTTGATAAAAGTTAATTTTAACATATGTAGTAAATGTAATATACATGTTTAAAACAGAGATGTTATTGACTACATTTTTGTTTTATTTAACAGTCTACCAAAGTAAGTAACATGGAAAGTAAGTAACATTTTTTTCTTACTGAAAAAAAAGTAAGTAACATGGAGAGTGATCGGAATATTTATGAAATACATGTGATAAATTTATTATGATAAATTAAAAATACATGAAAAATAATAATTTATATTCTTTCCTTACAACACTATTCACCTATAGGTTAGCATCATCATTTTAAATATCATTAATTGAAAATATATATTTTTTATTTGTTTTTAATGAAAATTTCTTAAGATTCTCATTGTTTTTGACAATGACAACTCACAAGGGTCACGTGGAAGGCCAAAAGTTATAATATCATTTATCTCACCAAAGAGGCTTCTAAAACTCTATAAAAGTATATCTTGAAGTGTCCATTATCATATTTTGAAGAGTGCATTGTGACACTTACGTTGTGATACATAAAGTGAGTGTAACTCCTCTTCAAATTGCTTCTTAAAGAGAAATTACGTTGTGATACATAAAGTGAGTGTAACTCCTCAACACTCACTCTTCAAATTGCTTTTTAAAGAGAAATTGTTACTCAAAGTCTAAGGACTTGTAGTTTTCCTCGAAAGGGTTGAACCATGAAGAAGGAAATTTGGAGAGCCCCCTCTCAACACGGAAAACTTGCATTATAATTTGTCTTTACCTTTCCCTCCTCTCCTAACCAAAGTTTTATTTTGTGTTATTGTTTCCATACCTTGAATATGCTCTTATTAAAATAATATCATTAATACTTATCAAATTTGATGTTATTTTATGCATTGTAAGTAATATTAGAGTTTATTTCATGGATTTTTGATCTGGATTGGATCATTATATTGTTTTTCATCCATCTCGATGCTTTCAAAGTGGAAAAAGTGGAGGAATCAACTCACATGAACATTAATGTCAATGGGACCCAGTTTGGCAAATTAGGGTTTGAAACCTTTCGAGAGCATTTTGTAATATCCCCAACCATTTGACTGGTTGGACTGAATCATAATAATTGTATACTAATAAATAAATAAATAAATAAGTGGCATTAGCCCATGTTTTTTCTTTTTGGTTTGTTTTTGACCCCAAGTATTTTCCCACGCTTTCTTCCAAGCAGCCCAACTATAAAAGGAGGAGGAGGATCAAGAGCAACTCATCGAATTTGATCTTCTCTTCATTGATGTTTTGAGAGCTCATACGAGTTTTCAGGTGAGATCCTCAGCCTCTCTGCAGTGGGACTCAATCTCACCGTAGTGGGCAAATCCAACTTTAGTGGTCTCTCCGATCACCCTAGTTGGATCAATTTTATTTTATTTCTTTCAGAAGGGTTTGAGCATCTTTATCTATTAGATCGAGGATATGGGTATGAGATTCTATTTGCAAGTTTCTATACGAGCCTAGATCCATCTTAACTCTGGATCTATCAAGCGCCGAGAGGGATCAAATCTCTAGAGGTGCAAACCTCTTTTTTTTAGTGCAAAACTTGAGGAAAGGTTTGCACCTCGAGAGATTTGATCCCTATCGGCGCTTGGTAGATCTAGAGTTAAGATGGATCTAGGCTGGTTTCAGTCGTATGCGGCCAAGAAAAATCTATCGAAAATATGATTAATTTTATCAATAATATGCAAATACAGATAATATAAATATAATAATTTTATATATGCCAAATATGTATTTATCTGGTCGTTTTAATTTTAAAATTTTCTTAGTTACCTCAGTTTTTTGAGATGATAAATATTGTTAATAACTTTAATGACGAAATAATTTTTTTGAATGCAAAGTGACAATGTAATAGTGTTGAATGATAGAAAATGAAAATAATAAGAGTGTAGTCAATTACAAAAAGTCTTCATTGTGATCAATCTCAAATTATTTTCTTTTACTATTCTTATTGTCACCCTTGTTAGTTTTGTCATCTTTTCATATCGATTATATGAAAAGGACAATTGAAATAATAAACCATTTAAATATTTAGCTTGAACTATTGTACAAAACATCATACATTATCTCTCTTGCTCTTCAATATTAATAGGTTGATTTACTATAACACAAATATTAATGTACATTGTTAATAATTTTGTGTGCTTACACTGAAATCAATGCACAATCTTAATCCAATCACTTTAAAATTAATGTACCATCAATGTACATCCTGTTGGGGTTCCTATGTTTTGGCCAGATTGGAAAAACCAAAAGATAAGACAACATCAAACCGCTTTGGAATTCAAGGATCTAGCCCTCCTGAATCCAGAGAGGGATCTCTCTATGAATGAGTTTAAAGATGTGATCTTTAAAAGCTGAAATTGTGATATTAGGCTAGTTATGAAGAGAAAGGGTTTTGTTTGCTTGTTTTTTGGTTGGGAA
The DNA here is from genome assembly GCA_034641835.2 of Pinus albicaulis. Lineage (NCBI taxonomy): Eukaryota > Viridiplantae > Streptophyta > Pinopsida > Pinales > Pinaceae > Pinus > Pinus albicaulis. Next base: position 356,502,294 of record CM076570.1, on the reverse strand, counting down.
AAGACATGATGAAGGTGAAGGCAGTTCAAAATAAAGGGTGAAGATGTCTGCAAGTGAAGGAATGATTTGGCTGACAGAAAAGGCAAAAACAGTTTTAACCCATTGGGCTTTGGAGTCATAGGAAAATTTTAATTGGATAACAAGGTTCAAGAAGGATCCATGGGGCAAGTCACTTATGTCAAAGGATCTCTTAAAGTGATTTTATGGAATGAAACAGATAGGAAATGGAGAGAAAAACAAATGAAGAACAGTGAACAGAATAAGATCAAATAAGTACTTTCAAACTATTTTGCTTCGGCATGTACTTAGGGAAAAACATAAAAGTACTCTGAGATCAGGTAAGTGCTTTAAAACTAACCTGCATTGAAGTACTTTCAGTTAGAAAAAAATTAAAACAGTTGGAATAGCTTAAGGTCAGGTGAGTGCTTCGAAACTACCCTGCCTTCAGCATATTCTAAAGGAAAACACAGATAATAATCACAAAGAGAAATATAGATCAGGAAAGTACTTTGAAACTGACCTGCTTTAATATACTCTTCAAAGAGAACTTTCAAATGAAGAAAACATAGAAATAAATCTTTCAGTAAGAGTAGGGTACTATTGAGAGTAAATCCTAGCTCTATCTTTGCTGTTCTTTATCAGAGAAAGTGGACAGAGTGAAAACATTAAAGAAAATAAAAATTGATAGTGAGGAACACATCACCGTTGACATAAATCAGGATCCCATAAATCAGCAACTTGTATTTGATGTTCAAACCAGTTACAATCAGCAAGCCCGGTGGGTCTCTACAACTTCAAACTTCTCATATCAGCTTATGTATCTTCAAATTGCAAATAGGGCATCAGTGGCTTCAGAAAACTATTACATGCATTCAGAGGGTCCAGAGACTAACAATTTCTCATCTTCTATAGAAGTATTTATAGAAGAATGAGGAGGTGAGATCTGATAAAAGATCTCCTGGGTCAATTAATACAGATTGATGACTTCTCGGCCTTTGAGGGGCTCGATGAAGAAATTTACAGATGCTTATCTGCATTAATTGATTTACACTTAGGATTAAGCTCGGTGGGAGCTTTTGTTGACTTTTGAGGCTCTGTGTCATGTTGAAGTAACTCTGCTTCTGCTCCCCGAGGCCTAATGATCGAAAATATTTGTTTTTGGGCTGTTCTTAATCTTTAAAAATAGTTCTGCCGACAATTAGAGATAAGATCTTTGATTTGTATTAATTGTTCAGTTGTCTTTAGGCAAACACCTCTTGTTCAGGTAATGACTAAGCCTTCTTTGATTTCTGTGAGGCTGCAGGTGCCTTTAGGAGCTGGAGAGGGTTCGATTGGCCTCTGCTTGTGGCGGTGGAGGCTTTCTCGGATCGATAGATGTCTTTGTCTCTTCCTAAAACACCTTTAAGTTACTTGAGATCTGTGTTTTCGGTCTTCATGCTATCTTTAATTAAGTGGATTAGGTGTCTGATTGTCGATTAAGGCCATAATCCCTCAAACTGTCTTCAATCTTCTGTTCTGCTGTGTTTTATCTTCGACACTGATACTCTTTTTAATTGTTTTATGCACTACTGTGTGTCTTGTTGATGTGCAGGGCCGCCCAGGGCTTGTATGGCATCAATGCCCATGAAGCATTGACGAAGCATGGAGTAGAACCCTGTGAATGGTTCCCTTTGATGAATCAAAGGCGCAGGAATCGTCATTCCCAGCCTTCGACCTTTCTTTTAATATAATGCAAAACCATTAATCACCTGCAAAACACGAAACCAATTAAGGAATCTTGCGTTTTGGGTTAAACTGCTTCAGAGGGCGTGGGAAAAGAGCAGGGTCGTCGGATGGCATCATCCAACGGTCGAGATTCATTAGAAGCGATCAAAGAAGAGCATAGAAAGAGAATAAATCAGATCCGTACAGTGGGGATTAGTCGAAAAACATAAAGTGGAAAGGCAAAAAGCGATGAAACCATGCGAGAAAGATCTGGGCCGTCCAATCTGGACACGTGGACGGTCCAGATCCAATCGGAGGATCGCAATCGGTGGGGGAAAGAGGGAGGGTGTAACGAAAATCGTTGATGCGATTGCGCGATCGGGGAGGGAGATGCGATTAGATGAAAACCGTCGATATGCAGATCAGATCGATGGTGGGAAATGCGTCAGGAGAGCGCAATCGGCAGGGTAATGAACTTGGAGTGCGACAGAGTGATTGAGCGCTGGCCATTCGATCGGCTCCAGATCGACGGCAGATATCGCTTTAAATGTGCTCCGGCGGAAACCTTTTGAAACATATGAAAAACCCAAATTTTCAATATAAAACAAAGTTTTGTTGTCAGGCGGATTAATATATATATGGAATGGTCATGGCGCCCGATTGCGGGGCCTTTGATCATATGAAATTATAATAGGCCCAGGGCTTCATATGATAAAGGGCCAATTGCATCGGAACTGTTGGGCCCGGTCTTTCAATCTAACCATTTGAAACTTGCGATGCGATTAGCACCTCAGGACTCTTAATACTTGGTCCTAGGTGAAAGTTATATGGAGCAGAAAGCGGAGGGGGCGGGGGTTTAACAAAAGGGATCTAATCGCATCGGAACTTTTGAAACATGGCGAATAGACTTGCGCACTAGGATTTTGCAATGCGATTAGCGCTGAGAGGGGTTAGCGCTTGGTATACATGGAATGATAATAGGCCCAGGGCTATAATGCGTAGGGCTAATCGGCATCGGAGTTTTTTGTTTAACGCAAACAACAACGCTCTGTGATTTTCTCCGATGCGATAAGCGTTTGGGACCCTTAGCACTTGGTTCCAATGTTGGGGCACATGAAGGGGAAGTGGTTTAAAACTTAGCCCAAGGGGGCTTAAGTCTATGGTAAACAAAACTTATTTTTTATGAATTTTTTCAAGTTTTCAATGGATTTGGAGGTTTCGGAAGAGTTTACAAAGGAGTTTTAAACTCTGTAAAGGGGTTATATGAAGGGGAGATGAGAAAAAATGAAAAAAAAAGAGGAAAATGATGGGGACAAAGAGAGTAAAAATGACGGTTAATTTATGAGTGGAGGAAGGGGAGAAAGGGGATTTTGCAGCAGTCTTTTCTCATGGAATTTTTAGCATAATTTCTGAGTTCTGAAGGGAAACATCAGTGAATATTTTTAGACAAGGGCATGAGGTCTTCAAGAGGCTTCAAGAGATAACATTTTGGCAATAAAACTGTTTCTTGAAGGCTAAAAAATGTTTTGGCCACCTTTTGATAGAACAAATTTTATAGGTGGCCAACACATCCAATTACATCAAATCAGAAATCAACGTCTACACTGAAATCAATGCACCTAATGCAAACAATCAAATAAGATTACAAAACAACATCTACACTGAGATCAATGCATCTAATGCAGGCAATCAAATAAGATTAGAAATCAACATCTATATCGAAATCAATGGATCTAGTGCAAGTAATAAAATAAGATTAGAAACCAACATCTACACTGATATCAATGCATCTAGTGCAAGAAATCAAATAGGATTATAAATTACCATCTACTTCCCTATCTCCCTCTCTCTTCACCCTCCAACTATGTTACTATATCCCTCTCTCTCTCTCTCTCTCTCACAACATCTACACTAAAATCAATTCATATAGTGCAAGAAATCATCTTCCCTCTCTCCCCCCTCCAACTACATCTCTCTTTCCCTCCATCTCTCCTCCTCTACACTGAAATCAACATCTCCACTGAAATTAATGCATCTAGTGCAAGCAATCAAATAGGATTATAAATCACCATCTAATTCCCTATCTCCCCCCTCGAACTACATCTCTCTTTCTCTCCATATCTCTACTCTCTCACATCCTCCCTCTTCCTTCCTCTCTCTCCATTTATTTCCCACATATATATCTCCCTCTCTCTTCACCCTCCAACTATGTTACTATATCCCTCCCTATGTCCTTCTCTCCATATCTCCTTCTTTATCTCTTTATCTCACCCCAAAACATATAGACACTCTCTCCATATATCCCTTGTCACTTCATCTCTCTCTCCACTTCTCACTCTCTATGTAAACCTTCTTCCCTCCCTCTCTTCCCTTCCAACTCCCTCTCTCCTCCTCTCTCTCATCCTTCCTCTCTCCTCCTCTCTCTCGTCCTTCCTCTCTCTTCCCTCTCTCTCTCTCTCTCTCTCTCTCTCTTTCTTTGCCCTCCAATTTTCTCTCTTCCCCCATAACTCTCTTCCTCTCTCTCATGTCCTCTCTCTTGTCCTTCCTGTCCTACCTTCCTCTATCTTTTCCTCTCTCTCTCTCTCTTTGCAATCCAATTATCTCTCTCTCTCTCTCTCTCTCTTTGCCTTCCAATCCTCTTTCCTCCCCCAACACACACACACACTCTGTCTCTCTTTCAACATATACACTAAAATCAATACATATAGTGCAAGAAAAATAGGATTCAAAATCACCATCCACACTAAAATCAATGCATCGAGTGCAAGAAATCATATTCCCTCTCTCCCCCCTCCAACTCCATCTCTCTTTCCCTCCCTCTCTCCACTCTCTCACATCCTCTCTCTCTTCCTTCCCCTCTATCCCTTTCTCTCCCACATCTATCTCTCTCTATATCTCCCTCTATCTCCCTCTCTTCACCCTCCAAATATGTTGCTATATCCCTCCCTCTCTCGTTCTCCCCCCATTCCCTCCATCTCTCCTTATTTTTCTCTTTATCTCACCCCCAAACATACACATACTCCTCTATTTCTCCCTTGTCACTCCCTCTCTCTCTCCACTTCTCGCTCCCTATGTAAATACATTACTCTGGATCCAGAGTTTGATATTATCTGTATTTACACTGAAATCAATGCATCTAGTGCAAGTAAGAAAATAATATTAGAAACTAACATGTACACTGAAATCAATGCATCTAGTGCAAGTAATCAAATAGGATTAGAAATCACCATATTAATGTACATTGTTAATAATTTTATGTGCTTACACTGAAATCAATGCAAAATCTTAATCCAATCACTTTAAAATTAATGTACCATCAATGTACATCCAATTACATCAAATCAGAAATCAACGTTTACACTGAAATCAATGCACCTAATGCAAACAATCAAATAAGATTACAAAACAGCATCTACACTGAGATCAATGCATCTAATGCAGGTAATCAAATAAGATTAGAAATCAACATCTATATTGAAATCAATGGATCTAGTACAAGTAATAAAATCGGATTAGAAACCAACATCTACACTGATATCAATGCATCTAGTGCAAGCAATCAAATAGGATTATAAATCACTATCTACTTCCCTATCTCCCCCTCGAACTATATCTCTCTTTCCCTCCATCTCTCCACTCTCTCACATCCTCCCTCTTCCTTCATCTCTCTCCATTTATTTCCCACATATATATCTCCCTCTCTCTTCACCCTCCAACTATGTTACTCTCTCTCTCTCTCTCTCTCTCTCTCTCTCTCTCTCTCTCTCAACATTTACACTAAAATCAATGCATATAGTGTAAGAAAAATAGGATTAGAAATCACCATCCACATTGAAATCAATGCATCGAGTGCAAGAAATCATCTTCCCTGTCTCCCCCCTCCAACTACATCTCTCTTTCCCTCCATCTCTCCTCCTCTACACTGAAATCAACATCTACACTAAAATCAATGCATCTAGTGCAAGAAATCAAATAGGATTATAAATCACCATCTACTTCCCTATCTCCCCCCTCAAACTACATATCTCTTTCCCTCCATCTCTCCACTCTCTCACATCCTCCCTCTTCCTTCATCTCTCTCCATTTCTTTCCCAAATATATATCTCCCTCTCTTTTCACCCTCCAACTATGTTACTATATCCCTCCCTCTCTCCTTCTCTCCATGTCTCCTTCTTTATCTCTTTATCTCACCCAAAAACATATACACACTCTCTCCATATCTCCCTTGTCACTTCATCTCTCTCTCCACTTCTCACTCTCTATGTATTCCTTCTTCCCTCCCTCTCACCCCCTCCAACTCCATCTATCCATCCTTCCATCTCTCCTTCTATCTCCCTCCCTCTCTCCTCCTCTCTCTCGCCCTTACTCTCTCTCCCCTCTCTCTCTCTCTCTTTCTTTTCCCTCCAATTTTCTCTCTTCCCCCATAACTCTCTTCATCTCTCTCATGTCCTCTCTCTTGTCCTTCCTCTCCTACCTTCCTCTATATTTTCTTCTCTCTTTGTCTTTGCAATCCAATTATCTCTCTCTCTCTCTCTCTCTCTCTCTCTCTCTCTCTCTTTCTCTCTCTCTCTTTGCCTTCCAATCCTCTTTCCTCCCCCAACACACACACACACTCTCTCTCTCTCTCTCTCTCAACACCTACACTAAAATAAATGCATATAGTGCAAGAAAAATAGGATTAGAAATCACCATCCACATTGAAATCAATGCATAGAGTGCAAGAAATCATCTTCCCTTTCTCCCCCTTCCAACTCCATATCTGCACTCTCTCACATCCTCTCTCTCTTCCTTCCCCTCTATCCCTTTCTCTCCCACATCTATATCTCTCTATATCTCCCTCTCTCTCCCTCTCTTCACCCTCCAACTATGTTACTATATCCCTCCCTCTCTCATTCTCCCCCCATTCCCTCCATCTCTCCTTATTTTTCTCTTTATCTCACCCCCAAACATACACATGCTCCTCTATTTCACCCTTGTCACTCCCTCTCTCTCTCCACTTCTCGCTCCCTACGTAAATACATTACTCTGGATCCAGAGTTTGATATTATCTGTATTTACACTGAAATCAATGCATCTAGTGCAAGTAAGAAAATAAGATTAGAAACCAACATCTACACTGATATCAATGCATCTAGTGCAAGCAATCAAACAGGATTAGAAATCACCATATCAAAAGTTTACATTACTCTTGATCTATCAAACTTTACATTATAAATCACCGTCCACACTGAAATCAATGCATCATGTGCAAAAAATCATCTTCCCTCTCTCCCCCCTACAAGTCCATCCCTCTTTCCCTCCCTCTCCACTCTCTCACATCCTCACTCTCTTCCTTCCCCTCTATCCCTTTCTCTTCCACATCTATATATCTCTCTATCTCCCTCTTTCTCCCTCTCTTCACCCTCCAACTATGTTACTATATCCCTGCCTCTCTCCTTCTCCCCCCATTCCCTCCATCTCTCCTTATTTTTCTCTTTATCTCACCCCCAAACATACACATACTCTCTCTATTTCTCCCTTGTCACTCCCTCTCTCTCTCCACTTCTCGCTCTCTCTATGTATTTCTGTTTCCTTCCCTCTCTCACCCTCCAACTCCATCTCTATATCCCTCCCTTTCTCCTCATATCTCCCTCCCTCTCTCCTCCTCTCTCTCTTCCTTCCTCTCTTTCCCTTCCTCTCCTACCTCCCTCTCTCTTCCCCCATCTCTCTTCTCTCTCCCTCTCTCTCTTTTCCCTCCAATATAAAATGCAAGAGAAACAGAAAAATATGGTATTTGGCCCACTGCGTTAAATTTATATATGTAGGGAGAGAAGTGATTTTGGGAGAGAAGTGATTTTTCATTAGGGTCGACATTAGATTAATTAGATTAAATTTTAAATGTTAAATATTAAACATTATTTTTACATTTACGTTTACATGTTTATTGATACCTGAGATAGGCAATGCATATATAAAACCACTTTTTGAGTGTTCCTAAATATAAATAGGATTATGGACTGAATATAAAAAGACGTTTTATTTATTTACCATACCTATGGTTTATTTATATTCTATTTATTTACCATACCTATTTTATAAATATGGTATTTGGCCCATGGTATTTAGCCCATGGTATTAAAGTGGTACATTTCTATACACTCTGACATATCAAAAGTTTACATTAATTAAATTTAATAATATTAATATTATAATATAATAATGTGAATATTAGAATTAATAATATTATTAATATTAATATTAGGGTTAATAATGTTTTTTGGCATGGTATTAATAATAATTTGGCCCGTGGTATTTAGCTCAGGATTCACCTAAATAAAACCACTTTTTGAGTGTTCCTAAATATAAATAGGATTATGGAGTAAATATAAAAAGACATTTTATTTATTTACTGTATCTATGGTTTATTTATATTTTATTTATTTACCATACCTCTTTTATAAATATGGTATCCAGCCCATGGCATTAAAATAGTAAATATATCAAAAGTTTACATTACTCACACGACATCTACACATCACTCCGACATATCAAAATTTTACATTACTCACATTACATCTACACATCTCTATATATTGAACCTGACATATAAAAAGTTTACATTACACACATTATATCTACACATCTCTAGATATTGGGCCCGACATATCAAAAGTTTACATTACACACTTTACATCTACACATCCATATATACTGGGCTGTAGAGCGCCTCTCGGCACAATAATTTGTTGGAGTGCATCTACTAAAATAACAAACCCTTTCTATTACCAACCAAGGTCCTAATGGCGGTCACATCCATGCAACAATATTCTTCCTCGAAAAGGTTGACCACTAGTTAATTAACCAGCTACGCCCTCTCTTCTACATCGTTCTCATTTATGTCATTGAACATGCAGAAGGATGCAACCAGGGAGCAGGGTTCAACATGCAGAAGGGAAAGGCAAGATCAAGCAGAAACGAGCTATATTGTTGAACATAGTGTAAAATAATATCATTAATACTTATAAAATTTGATGCTATTTTAATGCTATTTTATGCATTGTAAATAGTAATAGAGTTTATTTCATGGATTTTTGATCTGGATTGGATCATTATATTGTTTTTCATTCATCTCGATGCTTTTAAAGTGGAAATATTTGAGGAATCAACTCACATGAACATTATTACTAACGGGACCCAGTTTGGCAAATTAGGGTTTGAAACCTTTCGGGAGCATTTTTTAGTATCCCCAACCATTTGACCGGTTGGACTTAATCATAATAATTGTAGACTAATAAATAAATAAATAAGTAGCATTAGCCCATGTTTTTTATTTTTTATTTGTTTTTGACCCCAAGTATTTTCCCACGCTTTCTTCCAAGCAACCCAACTATAAAAGGAGGAGGAGGATCAAGAGCAGCTCATGGAACATGATCTTCTCTTCATTGATGTTTTGAGAGCTTAGGCAAGTATTCAAGTTGTGATGGTTTTCAGGTGAGATCCTCAACCTCTCTTCAGTGGGACTCGATCTCACACTAGTGGGCAAACCCAACTTCAATGGTCTCTCCAATCACCATAGCTGGATCAATTTTATTTTATTTCTTTCGGAAGGGTTTGAGCATATTTATCTATTAGATCAAGGATATGGATATGAGATTCTATTTGCATGTTTCTATATAATTTGTTGGAGTGCATCTACTAAAATAACAAACCCTCTCGATTACCAGCCAAGGCACTAATTGTGGTCACATCCATGCAACAATATTCTTCCTCGTGAAGGCCGACCACCAGTTAATTAACCAACTACACCCTCTCTTATACAACATTCTCATTTATGTCATTGAACACAGAGGGTAGTCGACCCCCTTAATACTTCCAGTTGCAGCAGGTCGCTCTATGCGTGAGCCAGGGTGTGGGTTCAATGTGAAAAAGGGCGCAACCAAAGAGCAGGGCTCAACATGCAGAAGGGAAAGGTGAGATCGAGCAGAAATGAACAATGTGGCTGAACATAGTGTAAAATAATATCATTAATATTTATCAAATTTGATGCTATTTTATGCATTGTAAGTAGTATTAGAGTTTATTTCATGGATTTTTGATCTGGATTGGATCCTTATATTGTTTTTCATCCATCTCAATGCTTTCAAAGTGGAAAAAGTGGAGGAATTGACTCACATGAACATTATTACCGACGAGGCCTAGTTTGGAAAATTAGGGTTTGAAACCTTTCAGGAGCATTTTGTAATATCCCCAACCATTTGATCGGTTGGATCAACTCATAATAATTGTAGACTAATAAATAAATAAGCAGCATTAGCCCATGTTTTTTATTTTTCATTTGTTTTTTACCCCAAGTATTTTCCCACGCTTTCTTCCAAGCAACCCAACTATAAAGGAGGAGGAGGATCAAGAGAAACTCATGGAATTTGATATTCTCTTCATTGATGTTTTGAGAGCTTAGGCGAGTTTTCAAGTTGTGAGGGTTTTCAAGTGAGATCCTTAGCCTCTCTTCAGTGGGACTCGATCTCACCCTAGTAGGAAAACCCAACTTCAATGGTCTCTCCAATCACCCTAGCTGGATCAATTTTATTTTATTTCTTTCGAAAGGGTTTGAGCATCTTTATCTATTAGATCGAGGATATGGGTATGAGATTATATTTGTGGGTTTCCATATAATTTGTTGGAGTGCATATACTAAAATAACAAACCCTCTCGATTACCAGCCAATGCACTAATGGTGGTCACATCCATGCAACAATATTCTTCCTCGCAAAGGCCGACCAGTTAATTAACCAACTATGGCCTCTCTTCTACAACGTTCTCATTTATGTCATTGAACACAAAGGGGAGTCGACCCCATTAATAATTCCAGTTGCAGTAGGTTGCTCTATGCGTGAGCCAGGGTGTGGGTTCAACATGTAGAAGGGTGCAACCAGGGAGCAGGGTTCAACATGCAGAAGGGAAAGGCGAGATCGAGCAGAAATGAGCAATCTGGCTGAACATAGTGTAAAATAATATCATTAATACTTATCAAATTTTATGTTATTTTATGCATTGTAAGTAGTATTAGAGCGTATTTCATGGATTTTTGATCTAGATTGGATCATTATATTGTTTTTCATCCATCTTGATGCTTTCAAAGTGGAAAAAGTGGAGGAATCAACTCACTTGAACATTATTATAACCGACGAGACCCAGTTTGGAAAATTAGGGTTTGAAACCTTTCGAAAGAATTTTGTAATATCCCCAACCATTTGACTGGTTGGAATGAATCATAACAATTGTAGAATAATAAATAAATAAGTGGCATTAGCCCATGTTTTTCTTTTTGGTTTGTTTTTTATGCCAAGTATTTTCCCATGCTTTCTTCCAAGCAACCCAACTATAAAAGGAGGAGGAGGATCAAGAGAAACTCATGGAATTTGATCTTCTCTTCATTGATGTTTTGAGAGCTCGAGCGAGTTTTCAAGTTGTGAGGGTTTTCAGGTGAGATCCTCAGCCTCTCTTCAATGGGACTCGATCTCACCCTAGTGGGAAAACCCAACTTCAGTGGTCTCTCCGATCACCCTAGCTGGATCAATTTTATTTTATTTCTTTCGAAAGGGTTTGAGCATATTTATCTATTAGATCGAGGATATGGGTATGAGATTCTATTTACAGGTTTCTATATAATAGTTGGAGTGCATCTAATAAAATAACAAACCATCTCGATTACCAGGCAAGGCACTAATAGCAGTCACATCCATGCAACAATATTCTTCCTCGCGAAGGCCGACCACCAGTTAATTAACCAACTATGCCCTCTCTTCTACAACGTTCTCATTTATGTCATTAAACACAAAGGGGAGTCGACCCCCTTAAGACTTCTAGTTGCAGTGGGTCTCTCTATGCATGAGCCAGGGTGTGGGTTCAACGTGTAGAAGGGCACAACCAGGGAGCAGGTTTCAACATGCAGAAGGGAAAGGCAAGATCGAGAAGAAATGAGCAATCTAGTTGAACATATTGATATGTCTGTAGCTCCTACACAAGTCATGAGGCCGTCATAACTTCATCGTGTTGCTCCAAGGATTCAGTCCCTAGCAGAATGAGTGTCGTTTCTCTGAGCGCAGAGGGAACATCGATTGAAGGATGCACGATACATCCAGTAGCTGCAACACCATATCTACCCTAAGTCCGGGGTCATAAGCATAGTTGATCCACCTTTAACAACTTTTTAATACGTGGGGTCGTTGCATTAATAAAAGGACAGTGGAATTCGTATGGCTCTAATTTAAATATGTTTGTCCCTTTTTTTTAAATGGTGCATTAATAAAGTGATTCGTATGGCTTGAATATGGCTCTTCATATGACTTTAAATATGCTTCTCCTTTTTAATATGGTTTGTTTAGATATGGGGTTGGTATGTATTACATATAATGGAGTTTTATTCCCATACTTTATCACAAGGGTTTGTTATATTAAGCTTGTTACAGAGGTGACATTTTTTTTTTATTATAGCAGTGGTACCATTTCTTTCCTAAGGAATATTACAGTGGTATTAGAGCCACTATCTTAGCTAGTTGTGGGATGCCGAGAAAGGAGAAACTAAAGGGGATTATCATCAATTGGGAAGGAAAAAGGGCTAGGAATCAAAGGAAAAATGAAGATATCAAGGACGAAGGAGAAAAAGGAGTAATGGGTGATCACGGAAATACCAAACTTGAAGATGCATTATAAAAGATCACCGACACTCAAAACACCATTATGGAACTTCTTAAATTACAGATTGGGCAACCTAATGTGCAAAGAAATAATGGGGAAGAAGGTTCTCATTCAGGAGGGGACGGTCCATCACATGAGTATGTCAATATTTGGAGCAATGGTCCACCACAAGAACATGTCAACACTTGGAGCAACCCTTTCAACTGACCAACCATGCCTCCATTTTTGGATGACTCCTCGAGGGAGAAAGACTCCCCTTCAACAATTGCAGAGACAGTTACAGCATGGATGAAATATTATGATACGTTTCCTCCCAACGTGAAAACAACCCTTAGCATTAATGATTTTACTACATGAGGAGAAAACAACAAAGGAGGGCAGCCACATATCGGGGCTAACTATCAAACATGGATCTGCAAAAGGTTGTGGGAAAGATAACTCTTCCTTATTTTGATGGATCAACAAAGTATTTTTCATGTTCATGGGTAAAGAAACTGGACTAATATTTCCATCTCAATCCCATGCTGGAGAAGGATGCCATTAAATATGCCACACTTCATCTCGATGGAGAAGCACATGAATGGTGGCAACGTGGCATGGCCACTCTAGGATATGCGAGCATAATATATTATACAAAATTCACGCAGAGGTTGATAGAAATATTTGACAGAAAGGATCATGAGATGTACTTTTGGGAGCTAACCCATCTCCGACAGACAGGGAGCATTGAATATTATATTGCAGAATTCCATAGGCTTACAGTAATGGTCACCGATCTCTCCATGAACTGGTTGGTCATGTTGTTCATAGAAGGGTTGTCAGAACCGCTGCGTGGTTGGGTCCGGGCCTACCAACCCACCACCTTGCAAGATGCAATTAACCGTGCTAGGGATATGCAAGATGCAGTACCCAAGACTAGATTCCTACCCAAATTTTCTATTCCTCAGAAAGGGAAGGAAGTCAAGTAGCAACAATCGGAGTCATTGGGAAAAAGAAAGAAAGATGATGAGACCAAGAAATATCTCAGAAGGATAATACTATGCTCATCTTGTTAAGAGTTGTGGACACTAGGACATCAATGCAATAAAGGAAAGGACGACTATATTGAAGTGTTCTTTGAAATAAAAGATGAGGAAGAAAAACCAGAGCCATATCAAGGAGAACCAAAAGGCATGGGGGCAATACAGGAGGGAGTCCAGGAAGGAATTATTGCTTCTCTTACAAGGGTACCAAGATATCACACCCTATGGGTTAGGGGAACCATACAAGGACAGAAGGTGACTGTGCTAATTTATGGTGGGGCCTACCACAAATTCGTTGGTACAGAATTTGTAGCTAGAAGAGGAATAGCTACTAAAGAATTTGGAGGCTTTACAGTTTTGTTCTTGGAAAGAAGGATCACAACCACATGTCATGCACTAAGACAGTTCCTAACATGAGTCTAGTAATGGGAAACTACACAATTATGAATAATTTATTTGTCGTAGATTTCCTAGACTCTCATGTAGTATTGGGGGTACAATGGCTATGTTCTATCGGGACTCATGCAATAAACTATCAATACTTTGAGTTCTCATTCACAGGACCAGATGGTAAAAATGTGATGTTGAGAGGAATGCATGCATCTCCTCCCAAGGTTGTAACATCCAACAAGATGGAGGTAGATATTTGACATGGGGATATTGTATGGGCAGTGGAGTGTCGAATCATGGAGAAGAAACCAACATAATAACACAAGGATTATTCCCCTGGCATCATGGCATTGTTGCCAAAAGACCATAAGGTTTTTGAATACATACCCATAGAGTGACCACTAGATAAGGTATTTTAGCACATCATTGAACTAGATGAAGGGGTACAATTTGTCATCGCTACTCCTTAGTGACACCCCAAATCATATAAGGATGAGATAGAGAAGGTAATCCATGATTTGTTGGCATTAGGACACATTCGGCCAAGCATAAGCCATTTTTCTCTGTCTGTAGTTTTGGTCAAGAAAAAGGATGGGTCCCTGAGGATGTGTATACATTATCAGGCATTGAATAAGAAGACCATAAAAAATGATATCCTATCCCCATGATCGATGAACCGATGGATGAGATGGAGGGATCCAAGTACTTTTCAAATATTTATCTTCATTCGGGGTATTACCAGATTAGAGTTCGTGATCAAAACATTCTGAAAACAAATTTTAGGTGCCACTATGGACACTACGAGTTCCTAGTGATACCTTTTGGACTAACCAATGCCCCTATGACATTTCAGTCATGTATGAACCATGTGTTCAACAAGAAACTATGAAAATTTGTGTTGGTCTTCTTTGACGACATCTTGATCTTCAATTAAACATGGGAAGAGCATCTGCAACACCTGGACGAGGTCTTGGGAATACTAGAGGCACAAAAATTTTATGCCGAAATCTCCAAATGTGAGTTTGGCATGAAAAAATTGTTATATCTGGGCCACATCATCGGAGGCCAAGGTGTCAAATTCCACCAAGAGAAGATTGAAGCCATTCTCAACTGGCCCACTCCCAAAAATTTAACAGAATTAAGGATCTTCCTAGGTATTTTTATTTATTACAGAAGATTTGTGAAGGGGTACTTACAACTGGCAACACCTCTTACTGACTTGAAAAAAAGAGGAGCCTTCTTATGGATAGAGACATCCCAGGAGACATTTGAGCGAATGAAGGAAGTCATGAGTTCATGCCCATTTCTAGCCTTGCCATATTTATCTCAACCATTTGTGTTGGAGTGCAACGCTTCTGGGGGAGGAATTGGGGTTTTTCTAAAACAAAATCATCACCCCATTGATTTTGAGATTAGGAAGCTACAAAATTATGAACGCTCTTATTCCATTTATGACAAATAAATGTTGGATAGTATTCATGCATTGGCCAATTTTCGGCCATATCTAATGGGGAATTGGTTCAAAGTAAAAACTGATATAATAGGCTTAGATACTTCCTAGATCAGAAGGGGTTAAATGAAAGGCAGTAAAAGTGGGTCAGCAAGATCCAAGCCTATGAATTTGAGATCGAATATTTCAAAGGTAAAAAAAATGCAGTTGCAGATGCATTATTAAGGAGGCCAATTATCTTCTCCTTCTTAGATATTATGGATGACTGGAAGTCCCATATTTTGGTGGAATACTTGAAGAATCGGTAAGCCTGTGAGATCCTTGATGAACAATCATCAGAAATCTAGTACAAAGTTGTCAATAATATTATATATCATAAGGATCGAATCTATTTAGTGCCTGCAAAGTCATAGCTTAAGATGTAGATCCTACAAGCAACCCACAACTCCCTTATAGCTGGACATCTAGGATTTCTGAAGACCTATAGGACCATTAGGGAAAGGTTCACATGGAAAGGACTCAAGAAGGAAATTATCAAATATGTTAAGGAATTTGGTACCTGTCAGAGTAATAAGGTTGAACATACACACTCGACAGGATTATTACAACCAATACTCATTCCGGAACAAAAAATATGAAAGTATCTCCATGGATTTCATTACAGGGTTGCCCTCCTCACAAGGCAAATATTGTATCTTCTCGGTGGTAGATCGTCTCACCAAATATGCTCACTTCTTTGTGATTCCTCCAAAATCTCTGCATCTCAAACAACACAAATATTATTCTAGGGAGTATTCCGTCTACATGGTTTTCCCAAAACCATCGTGAGTGACTGTGACAACTGATTCATGGGAGCATTCTGGTAGGAGTTATTCAGGTTGGCTGGAAAAGAACTCACCCCTAGTACTATTTACCACCCGCTGATAGATGGACAAACAAAAGCAGTGAATAAATGGGTAGAAGGTTACATAAAAGATTGTCACATGACAACAGCGACCATGGACTAAGTGGTTGTACTTAGGAGAATACTGTTATAACACCACTTATCACTTGTCCATAGGGGTGTCACCTTTCCGAGCCTTATATGGATATGAGGCACTGTCCTTTGTAGGCACAACATTTGGGGATAGTAGAGCACCATTGGCAAAGGATTGGATCCAGGGATGTCAAGATATTCTCAAATCCCTCAAGAATAACATGCAGACAACAAAAAATTGACAGAATTTATATGCAGATCGTTAAAGGATAGAAAGGAGTTTTGAAGTATGAGATTTAGTTTATCTCCGGCTTCAGCCATACATGAAATCTACCTTGAAGCAGATGGGGGATGTAGTTTATCACCGGCTTCAGCCATACATGCAATCTACCTTAAAGCAGAAGGGGGATGTAGTTTATCTCTGGCTTCAACCATACATGCAATCTACCTTGAAGCAGAAGGGGGATGTAGTTTATCTCCGACTTTAGCCATACATGCAATCTACCTTGAAGCAGATGGAGGCAGAAAAATTAAAGCCACGATTTTACGGGCCCTATCAAGTTATCTAGAAAATAAGATAAGTGGCATATGAGTTAGAGCTTCCTGTAGAGATCAGAATTCCTAACATATTTCATGTGTCTTTTTTGAATAAGGCATTAGGAGAAAACATCAAATCATCACCTAAATTTCCACCACCAGATGAGGAGGACCATCTTCAACTAGTTCCCAAGGAGGTGTTGTTGGTTCAAGAAAGGAAGCTTCGGAGCAGAATCATTTGCGAATATTTGGTACGATGGAAAGATCTGCCCATTGAGGATGCCACCTGAGAAGGAGAACACATATTGCAGCATCCAATGTTGAAATTGCTTGAGGGAAAGCAATTCTGGGTAGGGGAACTGTAGTATCCCCAACCGTTTGACTAGTTGGACCGAATCATAATTATAATAGTATACTAATAAATAAATAAATAAATAGGCTACATTAGCTCATGGTTTTTCTTTTTGGTTTTTTTTTTACCCCAGATATTTTCCCACGGCTTCTTCCAAGCAACCCAACTATAAAAGGAGGAGGAGGATCAAGAGAAACTCATGGAATTTGATCTTCTCTTCATCGATTTTTTGACAACTCAAGAGAGTTTTTAAGTTGTGAGGATTTTCAGGTGAGATACCCAGCCTTTGTTTGGTGGGACTTGATCTCACCCTAGTGGGAAAACCCAACTTAGGTGGTCTCTCTGATCACCCTAGATGGATCAATTTTATTTTATTTATTTTGGAAGGGTTTGAGCATATTTATCTATTAGGTCGATGATATGGGTCTAAGACTAAATTTGTAGGTTTCTGTATAAGTTTTTGGAGCACATATACAAAAATAACAGACCCTATAGATTACTAGCCAAGGTGCTAATGGCGGTCACATCCATGCAACAGTATTTTGCCTCGCGAAGGCAAACCACTAGTTAATTAACCAACTACGCCCTTTCTTCTACAAAATTCTCATTTCTATCATTAAACATAGAGGGGAGTCGACCCCCTTGATACTACCAGTTGCAACGAGTTTCTCTATGCATGAGCCAGGGTGTGGGTTCAGTGTGTAGAAGGGTGCAACCAGGGAGCAGGGTTCAGTATGCAGAAGGGAAAGACGAGGTCAGGCAGAAATGATCAATATGGCTGAACATAGTGATATGTATACATATCCTACATAAGACATGAGGGCATCATAAATCCATCGTGCTGCTCCAAGCGTTCAGTCCCCAACAGAATGAGCATTGTTTCTCTGAGCGCAAAGGGAACATCAATTGAAGGACACACGATACATCCAACCGCTACAACAACATACCTATGCTAAGCCCATAGTCATAAGAATATATGATCCACCTTTAACGACTTTGTAATACATGGGGTCACTTCATTAATAAAAAGACAGTGGAATTCATATGGCTCTAATTTAAATATGGTTGTCCCTTTTTTTAAAATGTTGCATTAATAAAGCGATTTGTATGGCTTGAATATGGCTTTTCATATTAATTTGAATATGCTTCTCCTTTTTAATATGGTTTGTTTATATATGGGGTTGGCATGTATTTACATAGAATGGATTTTTATGCCCATACTTTATCACCATGGTTTTTTATATTAAGCTTGTTATAGAGGTGATATTATTTCATTACAGTAGTGGTATCGTTTCTTTCCTAAAGAATATTACACATTTTGAGGTATCAATTGATTTTTGGATGAAATGTGTTTCCATAGCACATCGCCTTTTTTTCATATTCTACACACAAATACCTTTCCAACGACACAAAAATCGCCTCAATTGGAGTATGTATGCAAAATTTATGCACTCGGAAGTTGGCCTTTGGCCACGTCAACCCTAATTATTCATATAAAATGGGATATCCATGTGATTATGATGAAGAAGACTCTAGAAAATTCCATATTATAACTCTGGTTAAAATTTGAGGTAGTGCCTAACCATTTGTAGGCTATCGAGTTGTGTTATGACTAGGCCACTAGGAGGAAAAGGGGTTCCATTCTTTTCGAGTGCATTTGTTCCATATACAAGAAAAATATCTAAGAAGAATATGATATAGAGCACACAGAGAAGATTTTTGAATTGTAGAAGCACATGGGCCATAATACATACGTCTTTGTACTTGCATCTATTTTGTATTCAGAGAAAGAGAGCATAGTGGTATCACCTCCCAACTGGGTTTTCTCCCGAAAGGGTTTCTCAGGTTATATTTTGTGGCTAACCATCATTTAGGATTTTTTATTTTCTATTCTCTATTTTCATGCATAACATTAATTTGCATGCATACATAATTAATAGTAATCTACAAATCCATAAATCTAAAGAGAAATAAAACCCTAATAATGTGTATTTAATATTTTTAAATATTGTTTTATCACATATGTTGTGGCAGTCCATTGGAATATCCATGGTAGTTTACAAATCATATTGGTATTAGAGCAGGTTTATTTGGGTACATTGGGAAGATTTCCAAGGGATCCAGATCGACAAAGCCAAAATTCGTAAAACCCTAATCATGACCAATGAATATGTGAATAACCTTCCTGATCCTATAGAGAAGAGGTTTTCGTGGTTTGAAGTAGGGAGAATGTTAGGGGCTAATATTCACACGTGGTCTAATATTCCATGGTTTTTCCAAAAAAAGGATTCGCCAATTTCCGTTTTTTCTAAAAATGAATTCGCCCAAATTTTATAGTATAAAATTATTTTATCTTAAAAATATCCAATATTATATATTGTCTATTATAAAATAATTAGAAATCTAAACATTTTTACAAAATTATCATCAAACATTTTAAAATTTGGATATTAGGGACTAGCATGATTAACCAAGGTTTCTAAACATTAAGATAATCTTCCATCCTTAAAATTTTCCCTAGTTTGAAGCACAAGTTGTAGATATATGTCATAATTTGAATCTCCTTGTGATGACCTTGAATAATAAGCTTGGGAATCTTGGAGAAGATGGGGGTTCTAAGAAATGACCCAAATGAGATCAACCAAGTTCAAGTGCCATGAACCATTCATAGTCCCTATTCAAAATTAAATTGAATGTCAATATCAAGGCGTATCAAGGTGATATTGACACTATAAAGTCAAATCACTGGTTGTAGCAATTAGAATTACAATTCAAAGTTCACCATATTGAGTAAGAAAAAAAGATTTCATTTGCACGACTAAAATTAGAGGGTCATGCCTTGAATTAGTGGGAAATCCACACAAAGACCTTGAGGTTGGAGGGATATTGTTGGCTCGAAGGGTCCTAACCCAGGTTCGGAGGTTAAGGTTTGCCAACAAACCCCTATACTACTAGCCCTTTCGACAGTGACCTGCTTGCGCAAGCCAAAGTCTCGCCCGAAGCAGTATGGGAGGGTGCTAGAACCAGGTTTCCACACCCTGGGAGAGGGTAGGTAAGTCAGGCAGAGTTGCGTTCGAATTTTCAATTACCAGATCGTATATCACAGAACCCAGATCTATAGATCCCTTTGCATCCACGTGTGCAATACCGATTATATTGATAAACATGAGCATAAATTCACTTAAGAATAATAACGACATATATATATATATATATATATATATATATATATATATATATATATATATATATATATATATATAAGTATAACAGACAGATCCAAATCAGGTGTCAATGCAACATCAGTAGATAACACAGTTATTTCCACAGTTTAACACAAAACCATGCATAGCATAACAGATATCATAGATTCACATTTAACAGATTCAGATATTCCAACAACCTTCCACTTTCATTAATATTTCAGATCCTTTTACAATACCCAAAACCCAACCTGCACACACAACAGCAGGGTCCGCACACAACAAGATTGAGGATCTCCGCGCACATATCCAGCAGGAGTCCTTTCCCCAATAACCCAAACAGATCTACTAACTTGTAATTTGCCCCAATCTTAATACATTGCTTGCCTTACAACTCAAAAAAGGTTCAACTAATTATACTACTTTAGCCTATGCATCTATTGGTCCGAAAACTGTGGTTTGCGGACTCTTGTTCTACCCTTGACCTACTTACAATGCATTAGGGGCTTTGACCCGCCCCAAAACCCCTGCGTTAGACTAAATATAATAAAAATATATACAAAATGGACCAGATTCGTAAATTTGTGGACCATATTCGCAGCTTTGTAGGAGACCCTGTTCCAACAGTCCCCCAATACAATCTTGTGACTCATCCTGAGTCACTGTGGTGCTGGAGTCTCCACCTGCGTGCGTAGTACAATGACAGCCATGACCAGCGGAGGCAACACTTATTGACTTTGATCATCAGCGCTTTGCGCAATATCTATGAGATTCTGTGATGTGAGTCCTTCTGTCACAGCAGTGACACTCTCCAATGTCTGGTTTAGTCACTTAACAACAACATCAAAATCCTGTGAGAGCTGGAGGGTTGTGGCAGTCCAAGGCTTCAAGCGTTCTCCGATGACATGCTTCTTATGGTGGAGCTCCTCGATCTCATCTTGGAGGGTGTTATTGGTCCTCGATCGTGCCAAACGTTGTGCAGGAACCAAGGTGGGTAATGTAGCCTCGATCTACTCGAAAGCTTCCTCCTTCTGCCGCAAGTCCTGATTTATTTGCCGGAGGATCGAATCATGTTGGAACTTGGTCCATAGTTGCATGGCCGTCTCTAGTAACTAGGCACCCTGAGAAATCTTCCCTGTAATGGTGTTTGTAGCCATGGTCACTAGCGCGGCGCGTTGAGCTCGTACCTCCGGGGGTGTTTCGGGCTGCAATTTGGCCTGTAAGTCAGTGATTTGTTGCTCTAGTTACGTCTTAATGACCTACATTTTCATCTTGGAAGCTTTCAATGCTGCGACCAATCCTTCAACATTAGCCCGAGGGGTGGCTGTGGCTAGGATCTCTTCCGTAACCTCCGTGCAGAGCTGATGGATCAAGGTTTCAAGCTCTGTTTGTTGCACGATAGCGAGGAGCACTTCCGCGTTCTGCTGTGCAATGGTTTGTTCGGCCACACTGAGTTGTTGGTGTACTTGCTGTTCTCGATGGTGAATCTCCTGAAACACAGTAGTGTGGAGACTCTGCAATGCTTCATGGGGCATCTTGGCTAGATTCAACTGCACCCCTGCACCTGCTTGGAGTTGTATTCCCTGGTCCGGTGAACTGATCACAAGGGCGGCACTAGGTAAGGAACAAAGATGACTTTCTTCTGTAGCTAGTGCTGTACTGCTAGATGCCAAGGGAATCCATCCCTAAACCATGTTGGTTTGTAGTGTGTCTGTATTTAACTACAAGGTGTGAAGCTCGGCCTGGACGAAGTTGATCGCAGCCCTCTGTTGTTCCTCTAAAGCTACCCATTTTTCTTATGTGGCCAGTGTGACTTCATATACAATTTGTTTGAGATATCCTTCAGTCAACGTAAACGTCTCATATCTTTCCTTCCGTTGGGCACACTGCTTCTTTCAGGTCCCCTTGACAGGTTCGCCTGTTCGCTTTGTACCTCCAATGTTTACTTCCTTCGTGCCTAAATCTAGCTGTGAATCAACCTGGGTTTCAGCCTTGGTGTTCTTTGTGGTGGCCTTCTTTGGCTGCGTGTCCTTTTTCGTGGCTTCACATGAGTCCTTCCCGGTGCCTCCAGTCTCCTTGATGATAACAGGTGGTAGCACCTGTGTCATGCTGGTACCTACGGTGCCCCTTGCACTGGATTTGAAACCTATCTTCCAAGCAGGAGTCAAGAGCACAATCACATTGTTAATTTCCTCGTCTGCTACCATATAAGGAAGTGATGTCCATGTTTTATCCTTGTGGTCGCAGATCTGAATATTGTGCGTGGTAACCTGGAATGCTCCAATACTTTTTTATTTGTCATATACTGTGGGGGACAGCCGAGGTCAAGAATTGATGGCTGTGGCTACATTACTCTTGAAGAGGACCTAGAAGACTTGGTTATCCTCTATGCGCTACGCATCCTTGGAATCCCAAAAATGGGCATACCGAGCCCCTTCGCACATATCTGGGGTGAGCTCGGGGAGGACCGACTCCGTAGGGGTCTCCCAAGAAACTAGGGCTATAAGGAACAGTAGCCAGGCATAGAAAAAGGCTTTTCCCTGCTCCTAAGATTCGCGGACGTTGGTCAAGAACTCGTCGCATAAGTATTGGGCCCAATCGAGGCAGACCCCCTTCGCACACTGACCAACTAGACAAATGACATAAGCAGGGACGGTTGCGACCTGACACTTTCGCATTAGCTTGCAGGCTAATAATATGGTACCCATTTGCATAACAGGGTCGCTGATAGATTTGATGACGAAGCCCTACGTATTCCTTTCCACATGGTAGGTCTTACGCACATATTCAGCAGTGTCCCCCTCATATTTCTTGCCCACACGCTCTAGAGGGTGCAGCCCGTTCATGGGAAGGCCCATAATTCTGTGAACCAATGCAGCATCTATGGGGACTCTGTCTCGAATCCATAGGTAGCCATCGTGAATTAAGGCAAGCAGCTGTCAGGCCAGCCAATCCGTGACGTTGTAATGGCCAAAGTGGGGCATTTGCAGCAGGTTCAAGAACCCAGATCCAGCCAATCTACTTACCCAGCACTGAGGAACGCTTTGACCCCATCGTCTACATAAATTGTGTCGAAGTACAACGTAGGGGCCAGCTCAGGGAAGGCTTCATAATTCTCCAAGTCGTGATCGTCGAATTTGACCTCATGGAGCTTCCTGCAGGGGTCACTCAGGACAGCGACCTCTCCCAGGGTTAGCGGCATCTGTAGATAGGTAACCAGGCCATTGAGGTTCTTTGGTGTGCACGTTGAGGGCTTGCACGGGCGGATGAAGGGAGGTAACCAGTTGATCGGATTGACGAGCAGGGCTTCCTCCTACACAACCTAAGTCTAAGGCATTACTCGCAGGGACTTGGCATGCCTTAGGGAGGTCCTAGGCTTCCCTGTAGCCCATTTTGTAGCTTTTGGGGGCTTCCCTGAGCCCTGTGCCTGCTCTTTTACCTTCCTTGTGACCGGCATAAAAATAACTTCTTCATCCTCAGAACCAATCTCCATTACTTCCTCAATTTTTGGGGCAATAGGTGTCAAGGGCTCAACAGGGTTAGTGGTTGTCATCCTAGTGCGAAAAATGAATCTCGACTCTAGGTGGCTACTATCAGAAGGGGGAGGTTGATCAGAAATTAAAGGGACAGTGCAGACCCAAAAAATCTTACAGCTCAAGCTTCGTTTGAGATAAAGAGGATAAGTATAAGCTATGCAAGTGAGGCGGAATCCTTGTTTGAGCTATCCAGCCCTTTTTATAGTGCCTGGGAGCGTCCAACGGTAGGGTAAACTTGACCTGGAACTTACCATCAGGTAAATGGTAAAAAATCCAAAAATCCACCTGTTAGGGTCCCGTGATTTGGTAAATTGGCAAGCCAAGTGACAGGGTAACATCAAACCAACTTTGGAGCCCAAGTACCTAGCCTTCCTGGACTCAGAGAGGGCTCTCTCTATTATGAAAGGGATGTAGAGTTGTTTTCTTTCTATGTATCTAATTTTAAGCTAGTTCTTAAGTATGTTTTGGTTTTGTTTTAGGTTTTTTGAGGGAGAACTTATCAAAGGATATATAGATAAAAGATTGTCAGATCAACTGGGCTATGGGGTCAATAAGGTCTAGACTGCCTCAAAGGATGGAAAAGGTATATTGTAGGGCCAATTTGGTCGAGGTAAAATGGATTCTTTTAGGTGGAATGAAATGGGATGGACACTAAATTTTTGAAAGGACAAAGAGGTTTAAGCATAAAAAATTTTACAGCAGACATCCATGTGGTAGGGCTAACCATTAATCACGATAAATGAAACTTCAAACTGATAGATGCATAAAATAAACATTCAGGTGATACATAGAAGTATAAGACCCTCTAACTTTGGGAAAATCGCCTTCAGACTTTGGGGAAAACACACAAGATAGATAAAAAACTCAATCTATGAAGAGGGAACTCCTAGACATCATATTTTAAGCTATCGGGAACTTTGAATTAAGATTGCAGAGCATAGGCAAAGGGCAAGATCGACACAAGACCTCTTTGGTTCAACTAGGACAATCAAACATTCAGAGAAAGGTTTCAGTAATGGGGTTTTGGTTAGCTATGTGTAAACAGGGCTTATCATGAATCATACTAGATAGCATACATAATAACCATTAATGAAATTGATAACAAGTTCTTAGGGTATCAAAGAGCAATTAAGAATTCTTTGACATAACTAAGAAAGAAGAAAAACATAGAAGCTGTAATGAAATTAGGAAACTTGAGGTGCCTCCATGGGCATGTCTCAAATCTATTCTTTACTGACCTACAACAAGCAAGAAACATGGAAACATGTATGATAAACTAAGGAAAACATACATATAGGAACACTATACCATTTACCAAGCCAAGAAATCCAACAAACAGTCCTCTTCCACCATCCAAGACAAACAAGAAATCATCCACATCATGAAACAAAGTGTTTCTTCAAATCTTTTAATATCATGTATTGCTCTATATCATCAATTTCAGCTTGTTGATACAATGAAATCTCTTGGAATATATAGGCTAAAGAGAAATAAGCTATCCAAGAGCATCTAGAAGGCCATTGGCCTATTACAAATATCTGATTTTGTCCTTGAGGCTTTGCAAAGCCCAAGGAAAAAAATATCTTTAAAAATATCTTAAAATGCTAAAAATGGAAATAAAATTGAATTTTCATGACTGTCAATGGTCAAAAAAGGCTAAATGCAATAAGCCACTTCAGAAAACTTCCTTTTTTGCCAAAATGCTACAGGAACGTAGCAGCAGAAAATTGCCTGTCTTGCGGTCAACTTTTGAGGGACCTCCCGATGTCAAAACGAGGCCCGTGATGGCTTGTTGCAAATCCCTGGATTTCTAGTTTTTGGAACTAATTTATTTTTCCCAACTGATCCCTAGAAGTATGTAAAAAACTGAACTCAGTGGAAAAAACCAAAAAAGTATCCCTTGCTGATATGTGAGGCAGAAAGTCAAAAAATCACTGTTTTTCGCCTCTTTGGGGGACCAAAACACCTCCTTTGGATCTGAAAATTTGTGAGTAGCTGTCCCAAAATTTATGCCATCCAAAAAAATGACTTTCATGAGCTGAGGATGCTCCTAGCACCCATGGAAGTGCCTTGAAAAATGTGCAATTATGGCCAAAAAACACAAAAAACAAACTCTTGTCAAAATTTACTCAATTTTGGTGAGCAGGCCCCTTATGGGTTCTTAGAAGCATGTAAGGAAGCTGAGGCCAAGATTTCAAGGTTAGATATGCCTTTCTCCACTTTTTCTACCGGGCACCTCTTTCAGCAGCCTTGAGCTTTTCTTGAGCAAGTTTGAGCTTTCTTCGGGCAAATTGGTTCAACTTCTTGTAGTGCCCGGTCATCTTATTTTGTAGATTCAAGTCTCTGTTAGCTTTATCTAATTTATCCTCCAAATGCTTGTTGGCCCTTTCAAGCCATGATTCTTTATCATTCTCTATTTCTTGGGCGAGCAATTGAGTGAGAGGATAAGATCGAACAAGGGCTGCCTCTTCTTCCTTCTTTCTCTCCAAAGCTTTCTTGAGACCCATAGTCCTAGGCCTCTTTCTCATTGGCTGCTCTTCTTCTTCAGAATCATCAAATTCGCCCATAAGCTCTTCAAGCTTGATTTGTGCTTTGTAGGCTTCCCTTTGGTATTTGAAAGCCCGGGCCTCATAAACTTCCGGGCCTCATAAACTTTGCATTTGTTTGTTTGTTTCTAGATCAGCTTGTAGATCATGAATTTGGGCTTCTCTGTTTTGAAAAAGAGCCTCAAGAATTCTAGCTTCATTATCCCCATCATCACTGTCTATCTGTATGATATCAAACTCCCTTTCCTTTTCATGACTACTCTCCTCTTTTTCTTTCCCCTTGCCTTGGATAGACTTCTTGGTCCTCTTCCTCTTTTGCAATTTAACAATACTCTTTTTAGGCAGTTTGCCTCTAATTCTTAGCACTCTTGTGACATTGCTAGGCACTGCTGGAGTGATCTTCTTCTTGGCAGATCTAGTGTTTCTAGGCTTCGCCACTTTTGGAGGAAGAGTCATGGCCCCTTGCCTAGGAGAGGCACCTAACACATGCTCTTGGCTGTGTTGAGGAGAAGGGAGAGATAGTTTCATAACTTGCACTTGCTCAACTTGGTCCTTGGTTTGGTCTTGGCTACCCTTAGGACTATTTTGATCTTTTTGCTCCATGTTGCCCCCTTCGGAATGCTCATTGTTTGGTGTTTGCTTGCCATCATCATTTCTTGCTTGAGGGCTGTCTTGTTTCTCATCATAAGTGTCCTTTTGAGGACTGTCATGACCCTCATCATAAGTGTCTTTTTGAGGACTGTCATGACCCTCATCATCATTTTTTTTGCTGCCACTTTGTTTGTTTTCTTGAGGACTGCCTTGTTCATCTTTGTCCCTGCTTTCTTCGTGACTGTTGTGCTCTTTACCTTCACTATTTTGTCCCTTATCACCATCATGCTTACTGCTGTGTTGGCTGCCATCATGTTCTTCTTCATGACTAGTATGCTCACCATCATTTCCTTCTTCCCCACTGTCATGCTTAGATTCTTTACTTTGTCCCTCATCGTCACTAGTTTGCTTTTTGTCACTTTGCCCTTCTTCATAATTAGTTTTCTTGTTCTCTTCTTCACTCTCAATCATAGGGTATTTTTGTATTTTAGGGGAGGATTTACTAGAATAAGGAGAAACATGATGAGTGGATGGTGAGGAAGGCGCATGAGATGAAGAGGCAATGGAAAAATCGGGATGGGAGATGAAAGAGTCCCAAGAAACTCCCTTCTTTTCCAGTTGATGGAGGATGATGATCTTGATAAAGGAATGATGAAACAAACAAGCTTGTTGTTGAGCACAGGGCTTCTTTTGGACAGTAGAGGCCATCTTGTCAATGCTTCTATAGAGGAAAAAAGGTAGGTTCAACAACTAAGCTCTTGCGAAATGCATAAGAAGCCTGACGTGATAGGCATAAATCTAGGAAAACCTCCCTTCACATGTGAAATACTTCATGATGACTTTCATGAGGGGGGCATAGCTGCTCAACAAGTGAGAAAAAGGGAAAATAGCTAGGCAAGCATCTTGATGGTCTGGTTTTAGAAAGGGTTTATAGTGATTCAGATCTAGGTATGTTTGTTTGAACCACTTTTCTCCTATATAGGGGATCTTAGTTGCTTTAGAGATGGCCCTAGGAGAGGGTTTGAAATCCAGAACTACTAGATGGACATGCTTTCCTTATAGCCTCAAAGCAAACAAATGTGTCAAAGGAGGGTGATTTTTTACCTCTTGGACTTTTTGACAAAAATCCAAGCACCCTACTTCATGAAAATTGAAGAGTACTGAAGGAGATTCATTCACCTCTTGAGTTGTAATAGGCTCATACCTATTGTGATACCCACTTTTTTTGTCCTTCTTTGGAGGCATTTTTTCTTTTGATACCCTTCACTGACTTACCAAACAAGACCTTGAAATGTATAGAAAAATAGACTACTGCTTTTCTCTTTAGTCGGCAAACAAGTATTTTTTAAATGAAAACAAATTCACTTCTCCAACACTGTGTTTTGAGAAAATAGGCCTTTATTAAGATCTATTTGTGGTTTTTGAAGACAAGTCCCCTTTTGTTTTTTACACAAAAACTCTTTCCCTTAGTCACTGCTTTTTGAAATCAATGTTTAAGAGGTGAGCAAACCCCTTATAAACTGATTAAAACTATTTCACCCAATCACTATCTTCCTTTCTATCTAAGCAAAGAGTACACTCTTGAAAAACAATCTGCTTTCCCTTTGAACAAATTGTCCCTCTTTAATGATCATTGTTTCTCTAAACAAAGTAGTCTCCCTGTCACTTAGTAAGCAGTTTTCAAAACAAACTCTGTATGATCTTTTATGTACTTGAAAAACCAATTTTAAACTTTCACAAGGCACTAGTTTTTAAACAGGGATTCTATGTTTCATGTAGCACAAGCTATTGACCTGAAATGATGAGTCTCTCTGTTAAAACTACACTCTATTCCTTATTCAACATAAAATCTCCTTTGACACTAAAACTCTTTTCCTCTCAATCACTGCTTCTTTGAACACTGTTTATGAGACTCCTTTCAAACTGATAACAAGCAGACCTTTCTCTCTTAATTACTGTTTCTATGTGATTTATCAAATATGATAAGTTGGAAGAGTAAACTGTGTTCTTTTCAAACCTCTTTAAAACTGTCAATGGGCCCTTTCCACTTATCACTATTTTCCTTTAAACTCTGATATCAAACCTTCTTTTAAATCAAACAAAAAATGGACTTAGAGACATAAATACCTTTCAAACATGTCTTTTGTTGTATTTGGAGATGATTTTGTTGTGCTAAATTTGATATTTGACACCTTGAGGGCTTCTTGCAGTATTGGCCCGGGCATGGAGAAATTCATTCAGAAGTGGTTGCTAGGCCGGGAAGGCCTAATTGGAAGAACGTGCCGCGTTCAGAGATGGTTGATGGGCGTCGGGCAAGCCTGAATGGGGAACACATTCAGAGATGGTTGATGGGTGTCGGGCAAGCCTGAACGGGGAACACGTTCAGAGATGTTTGATGGGCATTGGGCAAGCTTGAATGGGCAACGCATTCAGATATGGTTGATGGGCATCGGGCAAGCCTGCACGGGCAACACGTTCAGAGATGGTTGATGGGCGCCAGGAAAGCCTAAACGAGGAACGTGTTCAGAGATGGTTGATGTCGGCCCTGGGCACCCATTGAACGCTAGGCACAGGCATGCTGTGCAACACTATAGGCGCGCCATGCCTTTAACAAATGTCTGTTGTGGATGCCTACAGGCACGCCGCACGTTCCAAAGTTGCAAATGCCTTCAAAAATCGCTCTTTTGCTCCGTGACTTGGTTTTCCAAATGACACCAAAATATGCCATGCTCGAGTTTTATACTCATAGGGCTTTATAAAAACCTCCCTATTTTATCTATTTTTTAAAAACACGATGAATTCACCCTTTTGCCTTTTCTTATCATTTGTTGTTAAAACAAGGTGACTTGGTTGATTTTGTATCTGAAAATAGTTTTCTTCCTTTGATTGTTGAAAGAAAACTTTTGAAAAGGGTTGATGTTTCAACTCTAAAGCCACTGCAAATTTCCTCTTAAAAACCTATATTCAACTCTGATGATTTTTTTATCTCCCGCTTGTCATGAAGGAATTATAAAACTGTGCTTTGCCCCCTTTTGTTTACAAAGGAGTTTATCATGAAAACACCATTGCAGCCTCTCAATCACCACAGTGCAACTCAATTGTTTCATGAAGTGAAAAAGGTCCTTAAACCATGACTTGGTCTTCTGCTAGTATGATGAAGCAGGCGCTTTTTCGAAATACTCTCAAGGGCGCTCTTTTATGAGGAGGGAGGTCAAAAACAACAGTGTCTGTTGCCTATCCATATTGAAGGTTTTTCTCCAAGCTGTGACATAGCATATCATGAAAGAGGCTCACAAAATCATTTCTACTGCAGCCTTTTGAAAAAAATTATGCAACTCTACTTGTTTATGAATTGAAGGAGGTCTTATCATATGATTTGATCTTCTGCTTGTTTACCAAAGATGGTCACCTTTTTATCCTTATGAATGAGTAGATTCATAGTAACTGTAACCCAAGTGCTAGCCCTCTGTTTACCTCGAAGAAGTAGTTAGATAGACTAGGATGGATTTGTCTAAAATGAAAGACATTGTTCTTATGTAAATCATCTGGGTGGATTGTCTGCTTTATATCAGTTTGCAGAAGTCAATTTAAACCCAGCTTGGTTTACCACCTTACCATTTAGATGAGGGTGCCTTTGAACAAAAATTCAGCCTCACATTTGTCTTTTGAAGGAGGTTGTCATCAACATAAGAACAGAGGCCTTTTAACACTATCATGTCAATGTTTTACTTATAATGTAACAAAGGCCTTCAAACTATGAATTCTTATTGTCTCACCACTGTTCTTCAACTAGGTTTTCAAAAGAAAACATTCTTAAACATAATTTTAATCCTGCTATGCATCCTCTTTTCATCTTTGGAGGAGGTGGCACACAACAACTTCTGAAGTCACTTAAGAACATGTTGGACCTCTGCTTGTTTGTGAAGGAGGCCACAACAATGTCTTCCTAACCCTCTGCTTTTTGAAGGAGGTTTTGTCATTGTGCTTCTAACCATCTGCTTTTCACGAAGGAGGTTATCATCATACACATGAAATTTCATTTATTTCAACATTGTATCATTGCTCTGAAATATATGTCTTTGCTTGGTATCATATCACTGTGAAGTTTTTTAGGGAGTGAATAAAGTGGTTGGTATAAGGATAATGCTCACTGTTAGACACCTTTGAACTAACTTTCCCTTGATTGTATTTTCAGGTTACCTTGAAATTTCCTTTGACTAATGTTCACATCCTAGGTTCAAGGTAGCATAAGAAGCAGCTGTCTTTTTATGCCCTACATGATGATGCCCTATGGAAGATTATGCAGAACTAATTTTTGGAGGAGATCATGGAGAACTACTGATCAGCATCTCATTTTAATTCATTTGCTTCATTGATGAGGAATGATCTTTGCTCCTCAGGCAGCCTTTAGATTTATAACATGTACACTTGCTTCTCTTTACTTTACAACTCTTCATCTGGTCATTGATGGCAAACCTTTTCAACATGAGAGACCTATTTAAACTTGTATTTTTGCTCTTATTTGCACACTGATAATCATTCAGTTATACCCCTTCTATTTTCCTGATTTGGATCTTTGTTGAACTTCTTCTAAAATGAGACAAAGTGACCTCTTAGTGGTGTGCGACCTATGGATAGAACAATGCTTGTTTTGTAGAATAGGAACTAATTCATGGTTGACTGGTACTAGAAAGAGGTTTTTGGCCTAGGATATCTTAGCCAAGGAAAAACTCCCCAAACACCACTGTCTAACTTAGGGACAACTTTCACATATTCTGAGTGTTTTCTTAGGCATGATGAGATTTTCAAATGACAAGATGACCAGGGATAGTGTTGCAGACACTTTGTCAACCTTTGGATAGTGAATGGCATGAGAAACAAGGGTAAATGACAACAAATAATTATAACTATGACAGTTATAGACGAAGATACTTTTCTGAAGCGAGATAGGTCTTGAAAACTGGAGATTGTTCTCATCATAGATTGACAGGAAGGGGTAGGAGGACAAAAATTTGTTTGGGGGGTTTTCTAGATGAAAAATTTACAGTTTGAGATTCAGTTATAGAAAACTCAGCTAAGGAAACTAGTCATCAACAAAAGGTAAAAAATACTGATGACTAACACCACCCCATTAAATGCCAGCAGCCCACTCCTTTTAACGGTAACTTTTTATTTTTACCAGATGTTATTGTGCCAACGGCTAGTTTTTGCACCTCCTGTGCGCTTGGCATACCTGCTACGCTTGGGTTAAACACATATGCCTCCTGTGCATCTTCCCCCAACATAGGCTTAATCCCTAAGTACTTCAAAACCAAATATATGTTTTCCCAACATGTGTCATCCCAAAAAAACCGGGCCTCCTTCATAAGCAAGTCTTTCAAAGGTGCTGTGATCAATGCATACCTCCGAAAAAACTTTCTATAATAACCTGCATGGCTGAGAAGTGAACGCAGTTGTCCCCTTGTTGTAGGAGTTGCCAGATATATGATAACTCTGCCTCCTGTATCCGCACCCCCAATATTAGCCAACGTGGGGTGCGTCTCAATGCTACCCATTCGCAGCCCGAGCGGTCCAGTAACCGTGTGCATCTCGTCCAATTCTGAGTCAGAAAATTCTTGTGGATCATTCTTGCCTTCTTTGGGGGCTAGGCTGCAGTAGTTGACCACGCTTGGTACCCTCGGTTCCCCAGTGGGCACTTCAGGTGCCACATACAGGTTCGATTCACCCCATACTACAGTGTCAATGTCTTACAGAGCTGCGTCAACTGCCTCTATCCCGCCTACTAACCCAAATGTTTCTAGAAATTCATCCTTCAAAGTCTCCCAGTGGCGGGTGCGCTGATGGAGCTCCGCATCTAAGTACCATGCAGTGGGAAGTGGTCCCAGGGCATGAATAAGCAGATTAATCCACTCTTGGGCAGTCCTGTCGCACCACTGTTCTATCCAAGCAAACAGATATTCATGTGGGTCTTCTAGTCCAAGGAACATTTTGATTCGTACGTCAGCTGGGGCCTCAAATCATAGGATCATCATATCCCGACACTCCTCCCAATCCTGGAATGCCACCTCATGCGTCTCCCACCAACGCGCAGGTGTTCGACGCATGGCCAGCTTACAGGCCCATAACCTTCGTTATTTAGGAACCTCGGCTTCAAATGCTCGCAAAAAGTCCCTAACGTTACCAGAACCATCAATGTAAGGTAGATCTATTACCTCTGAGGAAATGCAGCGTAAATGCTTTGTGAACCGAAGACATCGTAGCGCAAAGACATCATGTAACCGGTTTTGCCAATTCTCTATCTCCCCATCGGAGTAGGAGAAGCATTCACTGTCCTTTTCCCAGCAGAGTACTCCATCCACTATGGGGTTGATCCAATCTTCATCCCACGTAGTCAAATTATAGATGTGATCCACATCCTCTTCGTCGCGCACTGATTCTGTGTATCGTTCGCATTCTATAGGATCTAATGGTACTATTACCGTTGTACCATTATTTTCGAATACCATGCTTCTCTTATTTAGGTTAATGATGCCTCCCATATCGATAGCCCAATCCAAGCCTAGGAGCGTAGGGTAGGGGTCTGCATCTTCTAAAATCTGAATTACTTCAAAATCAGCCCGGACCTTGACCCCTGCGATATCCACCATGATCTTTGATAGTCTTCCCAAGGGTATGACCTTCTGCTAATTGGCCATACGCAACTAGATAGTGGACCATTCCAACCTAGGCTCCCCCATTCATTGCCAAGTCTGTTTATGTAATACATTGGCATCTGACCCTAGGTCCAAAATAACCTGATCCATCTCGTAATCACTGATCTGCGCAGTCAACCGCATCTCCCTACCAGTGCGTTTCTTATATCTGTATAGTTTGTGAACATCCTTGATTTTCATAGGGAGGCTAGGTCATGCTGCGCAGCTATCTATTAATGCCTGAAGATTTTCCACGGCCTTTGGGTTGTGCAACAGCTTCATACATGCCTGTAAAAAAGTTTTTACCTCCTCATCTGCGTTGAGGTCTCCAAGCAGCTGCGAAGTGGACGCTTCTACCTCAGCAAAGTCCTTGCGAGCTACGACAAATGTTTCCTTCTCCTTTTTAGATCCAAAACTTCCTGCTTGATAACTACTTGTCAGATCAGAGGTTGGGTCACAATCTTCTCCCCAGGGCCCCCGATGGCCATTCCACTGTGTGTTACGACATTTATGTTTGGATCCTTGTCTCGTAGTTCAGCCTTAACCCTCTGCACATTCTGCATAGGTGTCGTCTGCTTCTCCTACGTTTTTGCTATCAAGATTGGACAGTCTTCAATCGCATGGTCCAGCTGTCTGCAATACCGACAGGACTGCTTCGTAGGGTTCAGACAGTCCCTGGCAAAGTGTCCTACTTCTCCATAATTATAACAGATTAGTTGCCCTTGCCCACGACTTGCGCTTCCACCTCTTTCGCCTCCCCTGCCCTGGCTGGGGAGCCCCCTGCGCTTGAGAGGGATCTTGGCGAAGATGGATCCAATACCCTATATAGGTTCCCTCGATCGATCATCAAATCATATGTCTGGCAGTTCTGTTCATCATGTCCTACCAACCTGTAGAACCTGCACCATTGTTGTTTTACCTCAAGGACATACGTAGCCAGGCGGGGATAGTGGTTGGTGTCGTGCAGCCCAGCAACACGACAATCATCGCACCATAGTGCCGACCCACTTGATCCTGCAACTTCCCTAGGGAGCAACGGACTAGGTCACCCGACCTGCAGGTAGTCTACGAACAGAGGGCAATTATCTTTAGTGTGACCATTCGTCCTGCATCGTATGCACCATCTTTCAGGGCTAGCCTCTACTCCTCGCTCCTTTCGCAGATTCTGGATCTCCACGTGCATCGCCTCCATTTTTCCTTGGATCTATTGGACACCTAGCTGGGTATCATCTCTGGGCTCAGCTTCTAACTTCATAGCGACCTCCAAGGCTTTTTCCGGCGATTCGAAAGTTTGGTGACCCATAGGTACGCGCAGGTGAGGCAGCAGCATAGAAATGAACCATTCTGTGTGCTATCTTTCATCGTAATGAAATCCTCCTTCTCTGATCACCTTATTCAATCACTGATCGGCCTCCCATACAGACTCAGAAGGCCCTTGCTTGAAATCCTTTAGATTAGCTACTATTTGAGAGTAGGACTTAGGCTTCTTGAACTGTTTCTTCAAGGTGTTCTTAATCTCTTCAATGGTTGTGTTTGCATGTTCTCCGATGTATCCCATGTACCAATCCAAAGCTCTTCCTTAGAAGGCAAGGGACAATTGTGCCCTCTTCACCGCATCACTAGCTACGTTCTGTGCAGTCCATATCGATTCTGTGACAAACCAGAACTGATCCATGTCTTCATCTCCCACACCATTAAAGGTAGGCAAATTCATGTGCGCAGCCATGTCATCTTCTGGTGGCGGTGGTGGTGGAAGTAAATTCTTACCCCTCTGTTGGTTCGAAAGTGGTGTGGTTGGAGGACTTTGCGCAACTGCTTTTCTTACCAGACTGTAGATAGATCTATCTCCTTCTTGGTTGGTTCAATAGTATTTTCCACTTCGTGTCATACTCTCGTTCAACTCAGAGGTCATTCATTCGGTGTGGCTACATAGAATACTCTTTTCTCATAGTAATATCTTAATCAGCAATGATAAGGTCTTCAGAAACTTACCCCAGAATCCCTTGATGAATCTTCACTCTGCTTCAGAGTAGGAGACGAACTGATCGATGAAAAATTCTGTCACGAACCCTCCTAGCACACTGTCTACCCAGTGGTCCACCGTGCAAGTGATGGTGTTATCAGTATTCTCTATCTTCTGGATCAATTATGGGGTCCACTGTGTGACCCGCTCGTCCTTCCAACACTTCTGAAACTCGACCAACCTTGCGAGCCACTCCTGGAGTTCGATCACAATTGTTACAAAGAAGATCTCGTAGCTCTCTGTGAAAGTATACTTATTCTTCCACTCTTCAGTGGTCAACCTCTTACTGCGGTTTTATTTTACTGCAAATTCTTGAACTTGCCGTTTAAACCATTCATCAATTTATTTTCTTTCAGGTTTCCAATACAGCCTTGGCATTACCCGATCTCTCTCTCAAAATTCTCTCGGTGTCGGAAACGGAAACATTTTTTGGCTCGAAGTGTCCTAACCTAGGTTCGGAGGTTAAGGTTTGCCAACAAACCCCTATACTACTAGCCCTTTCGATAGTGACCTGCTTGTGCAGGCCAAAGTCTCACCCGAAGTAGTATGGGAGGGGGTTAGAACCAGGTTTCTGCACCCTGGGAGAGGGTAGGTAAGTCAGGCAGAGCTGTGTTCGACTTCGCAATTACCAGATCATATATCACAGAACCCAGATCTATAGATCCCTTTGCATCCACGTGCGCAATACTGGTTATAATCACAGTAAACAACACAGCATAAATTCATAGAATAATAACACAGTAGATATATATATAAAGTATAACAGACAAATCCAGATCAGGTGTCAACACAACATCAACAGATAACATAGTTATTTATGCAGCTTAACATAGAACCATGCATAGCATAACAAATATCATAGATTCGCATTTAACAGATTCAGATATTCCAACAACCTTCCACTTTCATTAATCCTTTAGATCCTTTTACAATACCCAAAACCCAACCTGCGCACACAACAGCAGGGTTCACACACAGCAGGAATGGGGATCTCCGCGCACACATCCAGCAGGAGTCCTTTCCCCAATAACCCAAACATATCTACGAACTTGTAATTTGCCCCAATCTTAATACATTTCTTGCCTTATAACTCCAAAAAGGTTCAACTACTTATACTACTTTAGCCTATGCATCCAATGGTCCGTAAACCATGGTTTGCGGACTCTTGGTCTACCCTTGACCCGCTTACAATGCATTAGGGGCTTTGAACCACCCCAAAACCCCTGCGTTAGACTAAATATAATCAAAAATATACAAAATGGACTAGATTCGTAACTTTGTAGGAGACCCTATTCCAACAGATATCCTTTAGTGACTAAGTGGGTGGAATTAAAATCATTATGTAGAAGAGTCAGTAAGAGGAAAGGAATTTGTAGAGGGGTGTACTAAGAAACAAAGACAACAACTAGAAGATTTGTTATATACATCAAGGATGTGTTTTGGGAGCCTAAAGGCTTACCGCCCAAGAGGGAAGTGGAGCAAAAGTTCCAACTATTGTTGGACTCCCCATTTCCAAACTTTGGGTTGTATAGTAAATATTCTATAGAATCGAGTGAGGTGAAGAAAAAATTGTAGTATCTACTATAATAGGGTGTCATTCGACCAAGTACATCACCATGTGGGTCACCCATCATCATTATACCAAAGAAGGATTAGACTTGATAGATGCGTATTGATTATAGGGTGTTGAACAAGATTACGCTCAAGAATAAGAACCCCTACCTGGTATAGATGATCTTTTGGATCAATTGCATTAATAAAAATACTTCACGAAGCTAGACTTAAGTTTGGATATCACCAAGTTCGAGTCAAAAAAGAATATACCTAGAAGAGCACCTTCAAAACCAGACAAGGTTTGTATGAGTCATTAGTCATGCCATTTTGCCTTTGCAATGCACCAAATGCGTTTATGAGGTTAATGAATTTTATGAAACCAACTCCAAAAATATAAGAAAATAGAGATCAACGCCTTGGAAATAAGCCACTTCGAGGAGGAAACCTCCAATACATTACATAAATGAACAATTATTGGATGATATAAATGACAAAACCTCCTTTCTATATATAGGAGTCCATGGGGCCACAATGTAATCCTAGCCGACCTAACAATAATAATATAAGGACACAACAATAACAATATGGGGGTTACAAGGGCACAACAATAACAATAAGGGGGTTACACTAACAACAATAAGGGACTATACTAGTAATATAGGGACCTAACATGCTCCTCTCCTTCAAAAAAGTGTTGTCCTCAATGATTGAGTAGCTCCTAGTGCTTCTATATAAAATTATCATCCTCCCAAGTAGAATCTTCAGTGGGTAAGTTCTTCCATTTGATGAGATACTCTGAAATTGATCGATTTCGTAGCTGTCGAGTTCTTATTTCCATGACTTCTTTAGGTTCCAATATGGTTTTTCCTTCCTCATCAAGTTCTGGCAATATTGTTTGAACTAGAATTTTTTCCCCTATAACCTTGTTTAAGCATGAAACAATGGAAAATTGGATGCACTCACAAAGAAGCAGGAAGCTCCAATTTGTATGCCATAGTACCAATATTTTGCAACACCTTGTAAGGACCATAGTACTTTGGCGATAATTTATTATCCTTCTTAGCTTGCTTGAGGGACATTTTTTTGTATAGTTGTAGCTGTAAAAATACCCAGTCTCCTACATAAAAAAAATTCTCGCTGCGATGTTGATCTACCTATTGTTTCATTCAATTTTGTGCCAAATTCAGGTTATCCTTTAAGAGTTGAAGAACTTCTTGTTGATGCTCGATGTGATCTTCCACTGCTTGAACCTTCGAATTTTCTCTTAAAGATGATGTGATGGATGGTGGATGATATCCATAAAGTGCCATAAATGGGGTCATTTTTGCTATAGTATGGAAGGAAGTGTTATACCACCATTCAGCAAGAGGTAACCACTTGACCCATTGTGTTTGTTTATCAGATACAAAACAACGAAGATATCCTTCCAAACATTTATTACTATCTCAGTTTGACCATCAGATTGAGGATGATAAGATGAGCTATGAGCTAATTGAGTACCCAAACAAGAAAATAACTCCGTCCAAAAATTTCTTGTAAAAATGGGATCTCTGTCGCTCACAATAACCCTTGGGCTTCCATGTAGCTTTTGAATTCTGTCCACAAATGTAGTAGCAACTGTACTTGCTTTAAATGGATGAGATAATGCACAAAAGTGTGCACACTTGGTAAGTCTATCAACTACCACCATGATGACACTCTTTCCTTCGGACTTAGGTAAACCTGTGATAAAATCCATTGAAATCTCCTCCCAACGTTAACTTGGAATGGATAAAGGTTGTAGAAGTCCCGGGGTCTTAATTGTTTCCACTTTATTCTGCTGGCAAACCAAACATTTCGCCACAAACTTTTGAATATCAGATTTAAGACCATCCCAAAAAAATTCTTTCTTCACCCTGTGGTAAGTTTTTAAAAATCCTGAGTGTCCTCCTAAAGGAGAAGTGTGCAATTCCAGAAGAATCTTTTGTTTTAGTTGGGAATTCTTACAAAGATATAAGCGATCTTTGTACCATAAGGAATCATTTTTCCAACTAAATGTATCGGATGTACTAGGATCTTGCTGCAACTTTTGAATGAGTGTCCATACATCTTTGTCCTTCTTCCATTCATCTCTTGCTTCGGTTATCCAATGTGGTTGGATAATAGAAATGGCACAAAGCAATGCTTCCACCTCTTCATTCTTTCTTGAGAGTGCATCTGCAACAACATTAAGCTTTCCTTTTTTGTAGATTATTTCAAAGTCATAACCCAACATCTTTGTGACCCATTTTTGTTGCTCTTCTGAAGATATTATTTGTTCCAAAAAGTGTTTAAGAGTATCATGATCAGTTTTTACCTTGAAGTGTCTTCCCATTAGGTAAGTTCTCCATTTCTTTAGTGCATGCAGTATTGCTAACATTTCCTTCTCATAAATAGGTTTCTGTAAATACTTTCCTTTGGTTGGACGACTTTCAAAAGCAATGGGTCTTCCTTCCTGCATTAAAACTGCACCAATTCCATTTCCTGAGGCATCACATTCCACAATAAAGGTTTTTGTGAAGTCTGGCGTAGCTAAGACCGGTGCTAGGCACATTGCCTCTTTATGATGTTCAAAGGCCTTAGTTGCTTCAGGAGTCCATGAAAATGCATCTTTCTTCAATAATGTTGTTAGAGGTGCTGCTATTCTCCCATAATTCTTAACAAACTTGCGATAATAACATGTTAACCTGAGAAATCCTCGCAACTGCTTTATGGTTGTGGGGACTTTCCATTCCTTAATGGCTTTAATTTTGTTAGGGTCTACCTTAACAACCTCGTGAGATACAATATGACCCAGATATTCCACCTCTTGTACTCCAAAGAAACATTTGGATGTTTTTGCATATAATTGTTTCTCCTACAATAGTTTGAGCACCCTGTCAACATGTTGAACATGATCCTTCCAAGAACTGCTGTAGATTAGTATATCATCAAAAAAATACTAGCACAAATTTTCTAAGGAAGGGTTTGAAAATGGAATTCATCAACCCTTGAAATGTAGAAGGTGCATTGGTAAGGCCAAAAGGCATGACCAAAAATTCATAATGACCCTCATGAGTTTGAAATGTTGTTTTGAGAATATCTTCAGTCTTCATTCTAATTTGATGATATCCTAAACAAAGATACAACTTGGTAAAATAAATCGCTCCATGTAATTCATCCAATAATTCATCAATCACACGACTGAGATATTTATATTTAATAGTGAGCTTATTGAGCTCCCTTTAATCCGGACACATGTGCCATGATCCATCCTTCTTGTGCACCAATAATACTGGAGTAGAGAAAGAACTTTGACTAGGTTGAATTATACCAACCTCTAACATTTCTGCAATCATACGTTCAATTTCGCTCTTTTGGACATAAGGATATCTGTAAGGCTTGATGTTTGGAGGAACACTTCCTGGAATCAAATGAATAGCATGATCAAGATCATGAATAGGTAGGAGTCCTTTGGGAGTTTCAAACACCTTGGAATGATTGTCCGAGAATTTTTGGAGATTTGGAGAAATAGATGATTTTGATGTTGGAACTTCTAGTGAGCATAATTGTGCAATTACACCTCATTGTTATTTATTTAGAAGCTTTGTCATGAAATTAGAGCTTATTATCTTTCCTAAATTCCCTGCGATACCCCATAATTCGATTTCCTTTACTTTCGAAAAAAAAATCATGAAAATTTATTGAAAATTAAAAGCTACCGTCCCCAAATATTGTAACCATTGTACTCCTAGTACAACATCAGCACCTCCCATTGGGATTGAAAGCATTGGAATATTCAATACATATTCTCCCATGGCTATCTTGATATTATGGCATTTTCCAGAGCAATTTATAGTTCCTCCATTTGCAACCATCACTTGAAACAATTCAATTCCTTGGCTACCTTACAAATGAATAAAATTATGGGTACTACCCAAATCAATCAACACTATTACTTTTTTCTTCTTTATATGTCCTTCTATCTTGAGAGTTTGAGGAGTGGTAATTCCTGCCAATGCATTACACGATATGGTTGAGCTAATTTCTTATTCTTCTAGGGTTGGTTCCTGGTGTATATCCTCTTTTGAAGTTTCTTGTTCATTTTCTTCCTCCTCTTCACAATCTATGTAAAATAATTTCTTCTCAGAACACTTATGACCTTTAGTGTATTTGCTATCACAACTGTAGAAAATCCCTTTTTCTCCTTTTCCTTCCAATTGTTGTGGTGTCAAAATTGTAGGTTGTGGAAGTCTAGGAGTAGCAACACTTCCATCTTTATAGATGTGAGTGGTAGGATTCCTTGTTGCCATAATTTTACATTCAATTTTTCTTGCCAACCTGAATGCCTTCTTCAATGAATCAGGTTCCCAAACGCAAAATTCATGTTTGATGTTATCCTTTAAAGTACCTATGAAGACATCAATCATGTGTTCCTTTGGAATATCAGTTACCCTTATATTCAATTTTTGGAAGTCCTCAATGTGCTCCACCACTGAACCCTTTTGTTTGAGATTTATCAATTGGATAAAGAAGGTGTTTCTCTTTGTATCCTCATAATGTGCTATCATTTCCTTCGTAAGAATTGACCAAGTGATATTTTTTTTATGGGAGCAAATCCATCGATACCATGCAAATGTATTTTGTTCTAAATGTAAAGTTGCAATGTGTACCTTTTGTGTGTTTTGCACATTATTGAGATCAAAATATTCTCCATCTATAGTATCCATGTTACAGGATCCTTGCCATCAAAATTCCTCATATTCATATTCGGAATATGGTGGTTCTTCAATCCAACATTAGAGTTTATTAAATCACGATTAACATTTATTTTGTTCTCATCATGAGTTTCCTCTACTATATTTTCGCCATTAGGAATAATTTCTTGTATCAACTTTGGCAAGCCTTCTTTCAAACCTTCCATTTTTTCTTCCATACCATTATTCAAACCATCCATTGTAGCTTCCATAATTTTCTTCAAAACATCCATTTCATTTTTTTCTCTCTTTGCGAGAGCGAAATTTGTTGCACTTGCTCTTGTAATTTTGATATGTCACGTTGCATTTCTTCATATTCATGAGCCATAGTAGAGAATTCTAAAGGCTTAATGGGTGTTGAATTATTTTTAGGGGGAATTTTAGAACCCAATACTGATATATATTCTACAATATGCCCTTGGAATCAATTCAAATTGATTCTTCAAACAAGACTTATGCAATTTGGAAAAAAAAATACACACCTTTTTCTTGCTTTTAGGAGCTCGATATTGAAATTGAATTATCTCTGTGATTTTGGATATTAAATATCTGAAATTTTGCTCTGTAGTAGCACTCTGAATCTTATTTCGAAATCCATAGGTCTAATGTTATTTGGATTCTTCAAGGAAAAGTTATGCCCAATCTCCCATAATGACCTAATTATGTACTAGTTCAGTAGAGCAAACTTGTATGACATGGTACGTGTCACTGTTTCCTCCTTCCGCTTTGAAATTGATAAAAAGGAAACTACAGTCCATGAACTTATGGTCACTTTTTACATAATTCCAATCTGACACTCAGAGAGAGGGTTATGATGATTTTCCCATAGTCACCTCTTTGAGATGAAATTTGGGAGCCTAAAACAACCCTAATTTCCACAGATCATATCTCCGAAAATGTTTCGAACCAAGATTTTAAATTTGTACAGGAAGTTCCACAGGATTTCGGCTTTGGTATATGAAAATTTCAGCTTCTAAACCTTCGTAGAAACATTTTTATATCGCAAATTCCACAATGACCTGTTTTAGGTGAAATTCAGGATCCTAAATAAACCCTAACGTCCACAGATCATATCTCAGAAAATATTGCGAACCAAGATCTGAAATGTTTACAAGACGTTCCTCAGGATTTCGGCTTCGCTCTATAAAAATTTCATCTTTTTAACCTTTGTAGAAAAAAAATTATAGCGAAAATTCCACGATGACCTATTTAGAGTAGTGAAACCCTAGAATCCAAAGCTCTGATACCAAATGTTATGAAACCAGCTCCAAAAATAGAAGAAAAGAGAGATCAATGCCTTAGAAATAAGCCACTTCGAGGGAGAAACCTCCAATATATTACATAAATTAACAATTATTGGATGATACAAATGAAAAAACCTCCTTTCTATATATAGGAGTCCATGGGGCCACAATGTAATCCTAGACGACCTAACAATAATAATGTAAGGGCACAATAATAACAATATGGGGGTTGCAGGGGTACAACAATAACAGTAAGGGGGTTACACTAACAACAATAAGGGACTATACTAGTAATATAGGGACCTAACAATGAATGATATATTTCACCCTTTTATAGATTCATTTTTTATTCTTGTTACAAAAAAATTTCACTCATGGTAATGAGTTACTTTAGGTCCAACAGACCTACCCAGGTTGTACCTAGATGGAGTGTGTGTGAAAAAAATGTGATAAAATAAAAGGAAATAAATCCCAAGCACACTAGCGAAAATCACCAAAGAAGTGAATACAATTATCTTCCTATCATAAGGAATACAACTCTATTTGAGGTTGCCAACTTATTAGAGATCTCCTAGTGATATTGACTCTTGCTTCTACTTCTAAATCTCTACGCACAAAAGGGAAAACAAAACAACTATTTTCTTTGCAAGAAAATATTAATGCATGCATACATATAAACTCAAATCAAACATGTGAACATCAAAGGAAGGAATGAATGAAATGGTGGAAATGTTTATCACTTTGTATTATACCAAGTAGAAGTACATAGTTTATCCTTTTGTAGCCTTTGCCTGAATCACCTCCTCACTTGCGCTCACTAATATATGGACATATTTTTGCAAGCTTATTGAGAAAGTATTCTAGCAACATTTTGATATAATTAAAATTTTCCTCCTCCTTATG
This sequence comes from Pinus albicaulis, assembly GCA_034641835.2. NCBI lineage: Eukaryota > Viridiplantae > Streptophyta > Pinopsida > Pinales > Pinaceae > Pinus > Pinus albicaulis. The sequence continues at coordinate 356,458,140 of CM076570.1, read as the reverse complement.
ACTTATGGATAACTTGTTTATATAATTTTTTCTCATGAGTGATCACATTGAATCTAAACACTTTCTTAATCATGTCCAGGGTTTTGACCCTGATCCACTTTGAGTGCTCAAACATGACCTAATCAACCTTCTCGATGAAAAAATTATGCTTGCTCCAATATATTGGTAGAGGGGCATTTTTATCCCTTTGTTGCTAAAGTTACTCTGACACAAGGTGTTGTTGGGCCTATTTTTGCTCAGCTAAAACAACAAGGGTGCGTTGAAGCCTCCAATTTTACCTTTGTGGAGTCTTCCACAAATCTCTTTTTGACACACTGACTTAGCAGGTGCTTTTCCCTTCTATTGGACTTTCTAGGGTGGATTTTTGAGTTATAACATATGCCTTCTAATGTATGAGGTCTGAAGAGGAACTGATGGTTGAAATACATTACAAAAATGAACTAATGAGTGAGGTGGAGAGAGAGACCACAAATAGGAGACCTGGAGAGGATACAAAATTATAGTTAGATACATAAAGAAGTACATCCATTAGGTAGGAAAACCCATACTTAGTATTGATATAATAGAGCATGTTTTCCCCCACATCATACTGCAAAATCATGTCATCAAGGACTAGTCATGATACAATATAGATATTTGGCATAGTAGTTATCACTATGGTTGTACATTGATGTAAGTTTCCCTAATGATGGCCCTCAAATTAAACAAAAATTTATCCAACAAAACTTGGGGTATGAAAAGAACATGAGTGAGGTAGCCTAATGCCCCATGGTCTTCAAATAATCTTGATGGTATGCATCAACTACATGTGAATGAATGAGTTTATGATAAACATGCAAGGGGACTATGTGATTCGCAAGTATTGAGGTATCATGTTAGAAGATATGAGGTATACCATTGATAATGAAAATGGTTCCGAAGATACCTCGCATGGTCTATAAAGTTCAAATGAATAAGTTGATGTTGAGCATTATGTAGTATCGGTCAATATGAGCCAGTGATGAAAACCCACTATCAATCGTGAGGAAACCTACCATTGAGGGTTGCAAGCTCCAAGGTACTAGACTATTTATATATCTACATCCCATATGAGGTATTGATGTCAATTGAAATACATCCTTCAAATGAGGGCCTTAATGTATCATCCATTAATCGACATGAAATTGAAATCAAGGTAAGGTATCTGATGATAGTAGCTAAAGAATTGATACACAACTGACATAAGGATGGTTGAAATGAAATGTATAATTATACTTGCAGATGGTCGACTATGGACTAAGAATTCCCTTGAACATATAATGGAATGACACAATAATGAAATTGGAAACAAAAAATGAAGATTACCAACAAACATATTACAACACAAGAGGCATCACCAAATCCCATTGACTGGAACAGTAACCAATTGGGTGAGATACTAACTCAACAATAGAGAGACTTGAATTAAGTTGATGGTGTGGATCTAAAGCTGAGCAAAGACCAACTGTAAGAGTATGACTCAAACAAGTTCCATTTTCTTGAAGGGCGACATAAAACTACCATGATACAACACAAAAATAACAAATAATCCCCCCCTTTGATATGATGTATCCCCTTCATAGTTTAGCAAGCATGAAAAAGAAGAAATGCGAGTTCGATAGGTTCCTTTTTCATTTAGTTTTAATGAGCATGAAAAAGTGATAAAATAATGCGCATAATGGTTCCTTTTTCGTGAGTTTTATAGAGAGGCTAAAAAATATAAAAGTACACTCGTGTCCTTCTCATGGTTTAACAAGCTTGATAATGGAAAGTAGATTTCCAGCTAACTTTCATCATGACTAATGAGTAGGAAAGGACAGAAAGAACTTGGTATTTTCATGTAGGTTTAGCGAGCATGAAAATAAGACCAAAAGGAAACTCATTCCAGATAGATGAGTGTTATAAGGGTATGCATATTTTTCCCATGTTGATGAAATTGAACTGATAAAAGCACGAAGTAGTGGAAAATTTCATGGAAATGGAAATCCACTCATCGTAGTGATCTCTCAGAAAGGTGATGATGGGTTGCAAAATAGAGGCAAGGTTGATGCAAATGCAAGAGATCAAGCATGGATGCAAGGTTGGTGAGAAGAATGAAGTAAAGAATTATTATAATAACATATAGCAAGACATTTTTTTATATTATATACACAAATTCCTTTCCAACAGTGAAAACAGTTCCTCAATTAGAGTCAATAGGAAAACTTTATGCCACTAAGAAGTTGGCCTTCTTGATTTCACCACCATAATTCAAGAGGATTCCACGTATTAGAGAAGGGGCTAGTGAAATGATTATGATGAAGAAGGCTATAGAATATTCGATATTGTAACACTGGTTAATAGTTGAGATAGTCAAACCTAACCACTAGTAGGCTATCAAGTTGTGTTATAAACATGCCACTGGTAGGAAAAGAGGTTCCATTATTTTCGAGTGCATTTGTTCCATATACAAGAAAAAATAACCAAGAGGAATATGAGATAGGCACACATACAGTATTTGTGCACTCTATTAGCCCATGAGCCATGATCCATAATTCTTTGTAATTGTAGCCATTTTCTATTCAAAGAAATACATCAGAGCAACCTCACCTTCTAGATGGATTTTCTCTCAAAAGGGTTTTCTAGGTTATATCTTGTATCAAATTGATGAACTACGAAATTGGAGTTTTTTCTACAAAATAATCCACCCCATTTTGGCTAATTATCCCTCTTTTGCTTTGAAAATACTTTCAAAATTCTAATTTTTAGCATGGGTAACTAAGGTATGAAATGTGTTTGTTAGATCTCTTATTCACATTCGAGATTAGATCTAAGGTGTAGTTTGAGAGTAAATTTGAGGTTTTAGTTATATTTTTAAAATAAATATGAGGCACTAATATGAATATGTCCAAGGCACACAAATAAAACGATCTAACATAGACACAAATAAATTGTAAGGAAACAAGTGGCATATTGGATGTTTGCTTAAATTTTATAAAACTGGGGCAAGTGGACAAGCATCTTTCAGGTCTCAGATCGTTGGAAATTTTATTCACATGTAATTTGTAATATTCCAAATTTTCCATGAGTTAATTGGAATATTAGAGTTCTTACTTTTCTTAATTAATTAAGTAAATAAAAAGGTGGAGGGACCCATAAACCCCATATATGAATAAAATCCACTTTCGTTGTGTGAATGCGGGTTAGTTAGATAATAGATCAGCATTATGGAGTAGTGGAGCAACTTATTAATGAAGGAAAAGTGGAGATCATGAGTAATAATGATGAAGATGATGGAGATAGTGGAGGAAGAAAATTAAGATCATAGGGCAATAATGATGCAGTGATGGAGGAAGTGGCACATTAAATTCACACATGATGGAGGGAGTGAAGATTAAATGTAGAGATGATGGAGATCATGGGGAGACAATGCAGTCTTCATGGAGGCTAGTGGCCACATGTGCAGCGTAGTAATGAGGTGGGCCAAGGCTAGGAGAGGCTAACTAAGCATAAAAGGAAGGTGAGGGCAGCCATAGAAAGCATTCTAGATTTTGATATTGTATTGTCGTTTGACATTTCTTTTCACGCTTCAGCTGTTTAGCTAAGTCTACAGTGTTGTTTAGCACACGTGTGTCTCTGAGTTGAGATCCCACCCTTATCCATGGGGGACTTTGAATTCCTACTCTGGAAAGGTTTATTTGAGCAGCCATTCATCATCCGACATTGGTGCCACATTTAGCCCCACATATAGATTCAAGAATTACACATTTTTTCTTGAGGGTTTGAGAGGAGGAAGGTAGTTCTTAGAATTTCAGCTAGGAAACCAGTGGAGGGATCATCCTTTCACCTTGTGCATTCATTTCAATCTTCCAGGAGTAGCATTTTGAAATTCGGAATCATACCATCATTCTACACCTCCTTGCAGTAGTAGTTCTTGCAGGAATTACAAATTCCAGCAGTGTAGATCCAATGGAGGAAGGAAGTTCCAAGTATTTCAGCTTGGAATCCTGTGAGGGATCATCCCCTCACTTTGGAGAGATTATTTCCATCAGTATTGAGAATATTTTCATCATCTAGCAGTAGGATATAGCTTCAGCCTCCTTGACAACATAGTCCATTCCAGCAGTTGTGCAGTTCAACAGCTGCAACTTGAGAGGAGGAAGGAGGAACTAGATCTCAAGCTTATAGCTTGGAGATCAGGAGAAGTGATCAACCCTTCATGCATTGAGATAATTGGGTGCTATTGTAGTAGCTATATCATCAATTCAGCCCCATCTCAACAGTTACCCAGGAGGAGTGCGTAAGTTAGCTATAAGGATGTAGTTGGAAACCCAAAAAGGAGGGAAAATCCAAATTTAAAATCTGGTGAAACCCTTTCTGGGTTTTTCGAGTAGAATCTGTGGTTAAAATCCTGGATATTTCTGAGCACTCCAACAACCTCCCACACATGATTCTTCTTCCAAGTAGCAATAGTTTCCAGCAGGAGCAACAGTAGCAGCAACACCATTTCCAGTGCTAGGATTTAGAGTTATTTAGGCCACTTCTTGTTGGATTGAATGCATCTTCTTTGGAGAATTGTGTACTTTATATTTTTTTTGTTTATAATGATATGACTCAGTTGTTTCTGCTCATGGTTATGATGTCTTAATATAATTTCCAGTTGCAACTTATTTCTGGCATTTTCCATATTTTAGTGCTATATTCCTATTTTTCTTTATTTGAAATGTTGTAGATGTTCTATATTCATGTCTTTTCTATTTTGGAATATTCTAGTGGTATCAGAGCATGATGTTTAGCTCATCTTGTGGGCAATACATTTCATGACATCAGAAGAAGAAGCAGAAAGTAGAGATCTACAATGACGGAGGGATTAAGTTTTGCCACGCTTCTATTTATATCTATACAAGATCTCTCCAAGGAGGTTAAAGAAATGAGAAGGGAGAGGAAAAAAGAAACCTCAAGAAGGTTTTAGAATGAGGAAGGTCCAAGCACTTCCTATCAGCAGCATAAACAACTGGCAATGCAGAGAGCTCCACAACATTCTACTATGTCCATTTTCCTTGGAGAAGGAGATGAATGACATGGAGATAAAGGGTACCTGGAGCATGAGACTCTGATAAATTATCTTGCAGAGTAAAAATCTCAATCAAGAGCATTCAAAGAGAATCTAACTCTCCAACAGTTTTTTCAGATCAAAGAGAACTGGAGACCCAACAACATCAATAGAAGAAAAGGGCACATACATAATAGATTTTTCCTTCCTAAATTTGATGGGGCATCCACAAGCACAACAAAATCTTGGAGGAAGGAGTTAGATGATTTCTTACAGCTACACCCAGTATTGGAAAGAGAGGTTGTTGAGATTGCAGCGCTGCACCTTGAGGGTGAAGCAAAGGATTGGTGGTTCAACCATATGAAACATGAAAGAGTGGTTGCTTATGTAGACTTCACTCAAAGTCTGGTAAAGAAGTTTGTTAGAAGAAAAATAGAGGTAATTACAATTGAGACATTTTCCGGCATTGATGAGGAAGCACATGAGGAGAAAAAGGAAGATGTCAACACTATCACTCTGGAAAGGGAGAAAATACCACCACCACCAGCTGCAAAAGTACTTGCATCAGTAGAAGGATCACTTGCATCTTTGTAAGATGATCTCGAGCCTTTGAAATTTAGAGTCCCATGCATGATTCAGAAGGTGCATGAGGAGAAGGAAGCAGATACCAACGTCGATGTAGTAGTGGAGAAGCAACCATCACCATCACCAGTAGTTGGATAAGCCATTGCACTGGTTGGAGGAACTCTTGTAGCTTTGCAAGATGTTCCCAAGTTTCAGTTGATCCAATATTTGAAAACATTTCCATCCCATATTATTTCAGCACCTATGCTTGAGATTTGTGGGACCATTCCATCAGGGCAGTTACATGACCAAGGGTTAGAGCACCTTTTCTGATTTGGAGTAGCAGACTATCACTGCACAGAGGACCCTTGACTTGTTCAAGGAGGAGATGTATATCCATCCCAGTCTTACATTGTTGAGCTACACACAACACTTTGTGTTGGAGTGTGGAGTTTCAGAGGATAGGATGAGCATAGTCCTAATCAGTACAATGCAAGAATATAAGTTTAGCATTGTGTATGGAGAGAGCCATGAGACAAAAAATGCACCATCATGGAGATCAAAAGTGTTGTCACAAAGGAGAAATGATGATTTGGGGACCCAATTATTCTTGGAGCATTCTGATGACCACTTCACTTAGTAGGCATTGGATGGGCAGATGGTATATGATAGACATCTTGTGATGGACAACATCTTCCATTATCAAGATAGAGCCTTCTTAATAAGAATCTCACAGCTCAAATAGAAGCTTCTGCCTACAGCATATTCAGAACCTCATGGGTTCTACCAGGCCATCGGTGAGAGGTTCTCATGGAGAGACCTCAAGAAGGGTGCACTTCAACATATCATGGAGTGCAAAGATTGTCATCATTTTGGAGAGGATGGTATTCTCCATTGGGTGGATACCAAACTGGAGCATGATAGGAGTCACCACCCACAGTTGGATGGATGGGTGAGGATGGTGAGTAGGTGGTTGAAAGGCTACTTGCAAATCTATGATACGAGGTAGTAGGAAGCATGGTTGCGTTGGTTGCTCTTGGGTGAGTATGGTTATCACCCAATATTTCACATTTGTATGATCCATGCTTTGCATATTACTGGTGTGATGCAGTAGCAGGAGGCATGGTTGTGCTGGTTACTTTTGAGAGAGTTTGGCCATCACATGACATATCATATGTCAATGTATGTGTTATTGTTTGGGACATTTCATAGCACTCACATGATGTGGCAGCAGGGAGCTTGGTTATGTTGGTCTAATGTGACATTCTACATATCAATAAGTATATGGTTGCTCCATGATTTTCATTATGATGGTGTGAGGTGGCAACAAAAATTATTGCTTCTTTGGTTACTCTTGGGAGAATATGGGCTGACATTATCCAACATCTTTCATGATGATGATGTAGGATGGCAACAAGAGGCCTTACTACATTGCCTTCTGTTAGGAGAGTATTGCCACCATACATGGTATGATGATGAGGTGGTGTGGCAGCAAGAGGCATTGATGCGGTGGCTTCTCTTGAGGGAGTATGGCTACCATAATTGGTATGATGATGGTGTGATATGGCAGCAAGAGGCATTGTTGTGGTGGTTGCTATTGGGAGAGTATGGTCCGACATTTCACATGTCAACCCATATGTCTCTATTTCCTATGTTGCACAGTGTTGAGATGATGCTTAGAGGGAGTAGGGCCAATGATGGGAGCATGGAGAGATACATCATACTCCATGAGGCATGGGTTGGAGAGATAGTTCATGAGTTGGGACTATCCACTTGGGGAAGGAACCACTTCACTTCATATATCTCATGTAGAGAAGAGGCTCCTAGACAACAGTTGGTTTCCACTTGGGGATTCATTGATGAGGAGAGGCATATAACTACATAGTTTGAGGCCAATATACACATTCTAGAGAGGCAACTATGGAGCTAGGCATACATAACACATTGGAGCAGATTGGGAAATCTTCCATATGAGGATGCCACTTGGGAGGGAGATGGATTTATGCAACATTCACTTTTGTTGTTGCTTGAGGACAAGCAACATTTTGGTGGGGAGGAATGTAATATTCCAAAATTTCTATCAGTTAATTGGACTATTAGAGTTCTTAATTTTCTTAATAAATTAAGTAAATAAAAGGGTGGAGGGACCCATAAACCCCATAGATGAATAAAATCAACTTTTATTGTGTGAATGTGGGTTAGTTAGATAGTAGATATGCATTATGGAGTAGTGGAGCAGCTTATTAATGATGGAAGAGTGAAGATCATGAGAAGTAATGAGGAAGATGATGGAGATAGTTGAGGAATAAAATTAAGATCATAGGGCAATAATGATGCAATGATGGAGGAAGTGGTGCATTAAATTCACACATGATGGAGGGAGTGAAGATTAAATGTAGCGATGATGGAGATCATGGGGAGACAGTGCAGTCTTCATGGAGGCTAGTGGCCACATGTGCAGCGTAGTAATGAGATGATTCAAGGCTAGGGGAGGCTCAGCAAGCATAAAAGGAAGGTGAGGGTAGCCATAAAAAGAATTCTAGATTTTGATATTGTATTGTCGTTTGACATTTCTTTGCACGCTTCAGCTATTTAGCTAAGTCTGTAGTGTTGTTTACGACATGGGTGTCTCTGAGCAAAGATCCCACCCTTATCCACGGGGGAATTCGAGTACCTACTCTAGAAAGGTTTCTTTGAGCAGCCATTCATCATCCGACATTGGTTCCACATTCAACCCCTCTCTTCAGCACATACAGATTTAGGAATTACGCATTCATGCTTGAGGGTTTGAGAGGAGGAAGGTAGTTCTTAGCATTTCAGCTAGGAAATTGGTGGAGTGATCATCCTTTCACCTTGTGCATTCATTTCAGTATTTTAGGAGAATTATTGTGACATCTGGCATCAGGCCATCATTCTACATCTCCTTGCAGCATCAGTGCCTGCAGGAATTACATATTCCAGCAGTGTAGATCTAATGGAGGAAGGAAGTTCCAAGCATTTCAGCTTGGAAACCTGTGAAGGTCATCCCCTCACTTTGGAGAGATTATTTCCATCAGTCTTGAGCAAAATTTCATCATCTAGCAGCAAGTTATAGCTTCAGCCTCCTTAATAGCGCAATTGATTTCAGCAGTTGTGCAGTTCAGCAGCTGCAACTTGAGAGGAGGAAGGAGGAGTTAGATCTCAAGCTTCTAGCTTGGAGATTAGGAGAAGGGATCAAACCTTCATGCTTTGAGCTAAATGGGTGCTATTGCAGTAGTTATATCATTAGTTCAGCCCCATATCAGCAGTTACCCAGGAGGAGTGCGCAAGTCCGCCAGCAGGGGTGGAGTTGGCAACCCAAAAAGGGCCGAAAATCCAAAGTCAAAATCTGGCCAAATAAATTCTGGGTTTTGCGAGTAGAGTCCATGGTTAAAATCCCAAATATTTCTAAGAACTTCATCAGCCTCTCCTACATGGTTCTTCTTCCCAACATCAACAGTTTCCAACAAGAGCAACAATATCAGCAACACCATTTCCAGTGCTAGGATTTAGAGTTATTTAAGCCACTTCTTGTTGGCTTGAGTGCATCTTATTTGGAGCATTGTGTAATTTATATTTGATGTTGTTTATAATGATATGACTCAACTGTTTCTTCTCATGGTTATGATTTCTTAATATAATTTTTAGTTGCAACATATTTTCTGTATTTTCCAGAATTTAGTGCTATATTCTTGTTTTGCTTTTATTTAGAATGTTGTAAATGTTCTATATTCCTGTATTTTCTATTTGGAATATTATATTATCCTTCAACCGTTTCTCATGGAATAATTAGGCATTCTCTTGCTTCCTAGATCATCTCTAGCACCGAAAAGGGAGATTTATGTTTCTTGAAACAATGCATTGACAATTGAAGAACGATTGAGATTCCTGAAAGCACAATAGTCGTTGCGTCATCGAGACCAAACTTGGTTTTTTTTTATAAATTGATACCATTTTGTTTGGTTGTATTTATACATTGATTAATTGTGAGGAAAATTATTTCGGATAATGAAGCCTCTAAATTTAGATAGCTTTTCAGGATGTTGATTCCCCTGTTGATTATAAATATGTATATGTGAACTTAGAACACAAAATTTTGAACTCTGTCATATTTTTGTTAACTAATATAGCTTCCCATGGATGCATTATTCGACCTACTGAACTTGAATTTGTGAATTCAGTTTATTATGCACAAGATGAGCCCCAAGTTGGGTAGGCTCGAGGTAAGGTCCTACATTACATTTTCCTGCATTAATTTGTGTATGTTTCCTTCTGGTAGATTGCGTGTGTTCCTTTAACTCGTTCTTGGATTAGGATTGGCTGAAGTAATTTACATAGTGTGTTTACTATTACGTCTGATTTATGTTATTTCTATTCCTATATTTTCTCGAGCCAAGTTTTGATTCTAGTGTGTGTAGAGGTGATTGCACAGTTGTTTCATAATCAACAGTGACTACTGTGAAATCAATAGAACTCCTGCAAAACTGCAAAGATTTACATAAAATCAAAGCTTGATAGGAATCCTGCTTCCAATCGGGATAATAACCTTGAGATTAAGTGTTGACTCAGACTCCAACACTTAATAAAATTACAATTAAACCAATTTTAGTATTTGGACCCCACTCGGTCGTGAATTTCCATCACCTGTATGTTTTCTTGCATAAGCAATTGTAGGGACTTTAGTACTTGTGCATATAGCACGAAGGCCTCATAACTCTAAAATACCTTGGGTTGAAAATTAAATGATGATGTGAATGTTCTTCATCATTCCAAATATAGAAAGAAGTATTCACACCATTTTTAGCATCATTACCGGGGAGGAACTCAAAAGCATTAGAAGTTCCTATCAAATAGCGATGACACTAGGAGTAGAAGCGACCAAAGGTATATAGTTAGTTGACTCTTTCAATATCATCCATATTGAATTTCTTGAATTTAAATCATTTTATCCATAGATATAACACCATAGGTAGGAAAAATAAGAAGTTTGTAAAAACCCCAATATGTGGTGCAGTAGGAACCATGTATGCTAACATTCGGGGAAACTGTTGAAAAATAGAAACAAGAAAATCCCGATGTAATTTTCCCTTGAATTAAATTAGGAGAAAATCAAAATTCCACATCACAAGGCAACTTAAATGAGTTAATTGAGTTGTTATCACTCAGTTATATTAGTTAATTCAAGTTGAGGGCTTAGCATGAGTTGTGTACAATAATTCCTAAATTTTAGGAGCCTAGGTTGAGTTTAATTTCAGTTTTAACAATTTAATTCAGTCAAATTGAGTTAAGGTCAATTACACTAGTTCCAATTGTTGGAGGAACTAGTAGTAGGTCTAGTAGTGGGGTGGAGCTTCAGTGTTCAACTAGTTAACTAATAAATTAGCTAATATTTAACTCATGCATGCATGAAATTCAAGTTACCCAGTTGAAATTGGAGTTCAAGGGTAGTGTACTATCAATTATGTAATTATCCAAGTTGTACATGTGGTGCATGCAGTTAGAGAAGGGCCTATAGGGATTGCACAGTTATGGATGAGGAATTTCCCTAAATAATAGGGGATAATTCCCAAGGAAACAATGTAAGGAAATAGGAGCTTGGAAAGAAGGAAAATTGGCTAAGAATTGGTCAGGTTTAGTCTGTGAAGCAGTGAGATAAATTATACTTATGCAGAGGTTGCTCAGGCTTGAGCAAGAATTTTATTTCTTCTCTATTTTCTGACTAATGCAATATAGATAAGAAGGGGTTTTGTTAAGTCCCTATATTAATAGTGTAGTCCCTTATTATGTTAGTGTAGCCCCATTTATTGTTATTATTGTACCCTTGTAACCCCCATATTGTTATTATTGTGGCCTTAAATTATTATTGTTAGGTCAGCTGGGATTACTTTGTGGCCCCACTAGGATTACATTGTGGCCCCATGGACTCCTATATATAGAAAGGAGGTTTTATAATTTGAATCATCCAAGAATTATTCATTCATGTAATGTCTTGGAGGTTTCCTCCTCGAAGTGGCTTATTTCTAAGGCGTTGATATCTCTTTTCTTCTATTTTTGGAGCTGGCTTCACAACATTTGGTATCAGAGCTTTGAGATTCTAGGGTTTTGCTACTCCAAATAGGTCATCGTGGAAATTTCGCTATAATTTTTTTCTATGAAGGTTCAGAATCTGAAATTTTTAGAGTGCGAAGCCAAAATCCTGAGGAATATCTTCGCAAAATTTCAGAGCTTGGTTCGCAATATTTTCGGAGATATGATCTGTAAAAGTTAGGTCATTTTGCAGGCTCCTAAATTTAACCTAAATAGGTCATCGTGGTATTTTCATAACAAATTTTTTTCTACGAAGGTTTAGAAGCTGAAATTTTTAGAGTGCGAAGCCGCAATCTTGAGGAACATCGTCGAAAAATTTCAGATATTGGTTAGCAATATTTTCTGAGATATGATCTACGGAATTTAGGGATTTTTGAGGCTTCTGAATTTCATCTCAAAGAGGTGATCGTGGGAAAATCTTCATAGCTATCTCTCTGAGCATCGGATTGGAATGCTATAAAAATTGGCCACAATTACACGGACTGTAGTTTTTGGTCTATCAATTTTAGAGCCAAAGGAGGAAACAGTGACATGTGGCAAGTTGTAGAAGTTCGCTCTACTGAACTAGTCCAAAATTGTGTAATTGTGGGAGATTGGACATAACTTTGCCTTGAAGAATCCAAATCAGATAAGACCTGTGGAATTTGAAAGAAACTTCAGAGGGCTGCTACAGGGATTAATTTCAGATATTTAGGATCCGAAATTACAGATATAATTCAATTTCAATATCGAGCTCCTCAAAAGCAAGTAAAAGGTGTGTATTTTTTTTTTCGAATTGCATAAGTCTTGTTTGAAGAATCAAGTTGAATTGATTCCAAGGGCATATTGTAGAATAGATATCAGTATTGGATTCTAAAATGGCTCCTAAATAGAATTCAACACCCATTAAGCCTTTCGAAAGCTCTACTATGACTCATGAAGACGAAGAATTGCAACAAGACATATCAAAATTACAAGAGCAAGTGCAACAAATTTTGATCTTACAAAGAGCAATCAAAGATGACATAGATGGTTTAAAAGCATAAATGAAGGCTAATTTGGATGGTTTGAAGGATCAAATAATAGCTAATATGGACGATAAATTAGTGGAAGATCAGATCGAGCATCAACAACAAGTTCTCCAACTCTCAAAGGATAACCTAACTTTGGTGCAGAATGTAATGAAACAACAGGAAGATCAACATCACATCGAAAGAATTTATGAAGCAGTCACAAAAACAAGAACTCGAAAAGTATGATCAATTTCAAAGTATCTCAACAAGTGGAAGAACTTTCCTGTAGAAGATTCCACATGGGAGGATGATAATTTTATACAGAAGCATCAAGAAATAATCAAGCGTTGAGGACAACACTTGTTTGAAGGAGAGGGGCATGTTAAGTCCCTATATTAATAGTGTAGTCCCTTATTATGTTAGTGTAGTCCCCCTTATTTTTATTATTGTACCCTTGTAACCCCCATATTGTTATTATTGTGCCCTTAAATTATTATTTTTAGGTCGGCTATGATTACATTGTGGCCCCATGGACTCCTATATATAGAAAGGAGGTTTTGTAATTTGAATCATCCAAGAATTGTTTATTCATGTAATGTATTGGAGGTTTCCCCCTCGAAGTGGCTTATTTCTAAGGTGTTGATATCTCTTTTCTTCTATTTTTGGAGCTGGCTTCACAACAGGTTTTGAGAAATTTATTTCCCCTAGATATATCCTTTGTATGTGTGTTAAATGATGATGCATGCATTTGATATTGCTCCTCAATCATGAATTTCTTTCTGCAAATGAGTAGAGTAGATTTGAGTCTTATGTTTTAGAACATTACATGATCAATATTGAATCTACAATTAATTTATACACAAACAAGGAAGGGAACCTAGTGAAGGTCACTTTTATCTAGAATAGTGCAGCAGGGAAACCACCAAAAGGTGAAGTACCAATAGGGGAAGGAATCACATTGAACGAGGAGCTAGGAAGTTGCTTAGGTTCTGTTGAAATTCAAAATCCTTGAAACTACAAGAGAGGAAGAGGTGGGATATGAAGAAGTGAATGGGCCAAGGATACAAGGCTCTGCCACTTTCAATTTTCATATCTACAATATCGATGTAATATTTCAAATGAAGAATATTCCTCTCTCATCCCTTCCGAATTTCCATGGCCTTTGTAAGGAATAACCTAAATCATTTATTTTTGAGTCTGATGTTCTTCATCATAGTTATGACTATTCAACGGATGCATGAAAATTGACATTATTTCCTACAACCTTGAAAGATGAAGCTCTTCGTTAGTTTATGGGGCTTTTGGGAAACTCCATTCAAACCTGGGAAGAGATGAAGAAAATATATTTGAAAAAATATCATGACTATTATACGGTTCGAGATATTAAGGAGTGGATATTCAAGATGTCCCAAGTTGATGATGAGAGTCTATAAGATTATATGGAACAATTTTAATATACCCTACAAGGAACAAAGAATAATTACCTAGATCATAAAACCTTGCATATCTCTTTTTCTCAATGGAATACATGAAGATTACCTTAAAACCTTAAATCTCATGGGGGGAAGTGATACTTCTCAGCTATCTTATGAGAGGATCTATGAATTGTGTACATGATATTCCAGAGAAAGTTAAAAATATAATTGAAATTCTCAGGCTGTGATTTCCAAGATTAATAGATATAGTGGAATAGGAGTAACTAAAGCAGACCTGGGGAATCTATTAGAAAATTTTAAAACTGATATCCTTAGTACCCTAATCTCTCAATTAGATACCTTTCAAGCCAAGAATAAGGAGGAGGATGAATTAGCATCATCCATATTTTTCTCCAAATGTTGCAAAAAACACCCTCTTAAGGAGTGCCCAATGAAAAATATTGATACGTGCAACATCAGTGAGGAAAAGCATTTGACTCAAGAATTCCCCTCTCTACCCGGGCTCAAGGCCATGTTCCAAGAAACTAATGAATAAAATGAAAAAATCCTTTTCGTGGCCCAAAATAAACCCTAGTCCCCTCGATCATATGAAAACACACCCATGGATCCATCTCTATATCCTCCTACAATCTTCAACTGGTACCCTCCTATACCTTGGCCTGAGTGGCCCCCACAAATGAAAAATCAAGGGTGGGTCCCAGGCTAGAGAGGAACTTCTTATTATGGGAATATTAAACCACAAGAACCACCTCAAAATTATCCACACCAACTTCAACTACCTTCAAATCAACTTAATAAAACTCTAATTCAACAAAGATCTTAGTTTCCGTCCCAACCAATTCCTAATCCAAACAATAAAGTAGCTCAGCCCACCTACAATGTTGAGATACCCTTATTTCCAAATTAAAAATTTTCATTAATGCAATGTGAGGATATTCATCTACGTTCAAGGAAGGTATTCCAAAATTAGAACTCTCTTATCAGTCAAGAACAAGATGATGAAGATACTTCCCCAGAAATAGGAATGCTTCCCTCTAAAACTCAAGATACAATAGTTAATCAACCTCTTGAAAAAGAACCTGCTCCTTACCCAGAGAGGTTGAGTTTAGAAAAAATCTTTGTACAATCTGAGTTTGATTTTCTATGAGATATAAGGAATCTATGGATGAAAATTAAATTATTCCAAGCCATTAGAGATGTTCCTATATATGCAAAATCAGATATGGAATTGTGTTTGAAAAATATATGAAGGAAAAACAAGGAACCTATAAAGACAATTCAGGTCATAGGGAAGTTATCTGACCTAATGTAGGGGAATGTTATTGTAACAAAATATGGTTATCTTGGAAGTCATGTTGTGGAAATTAATATTAACAATCTCCTTATAGAAAACCCTTTAATTGACCTAGTTAAATCCATCAATGTAATGACTAAGAAACTATGGAAAGGGTTGGTTAACTAGGCTTGAGATGAACTCCCACCATCCCCAAGTTGGATGATCGATCTACCATCAAGCCAAATGGAGTGGTGGAATATATAATTGTTTACATAGATTCATGGTAGTATTTGGATGATTTCATAATTCTACAACCTATAGTTAATATTGGTGGTTACCCATTGATCCTAGGGAGACCTTGGCTGGCCACAGGAGATGCCTACATTGGTTGCAGTTATGTGGATATGAATATCTCACATGGGGACTCTACAAAAAAACCTACATTGTATCCACCTGCCAAACCTTCACTGGAATTCAAGAAACCTTTATGGTTTGAGGATAACGATGAAGAATCCACCATACTTCTCTTGATCCTTGAGAAAGCTACTACCTTCAAGGAAGACATTGAAGATGACCTAATCCATGACTGTGTTGAAATATATATATATATATATATATGATTTCACTTTCTATGGAGACACATTCAAATAAGCCTTGAATAACTTGAGAAAGTATTGATCCATTTTCAAGAGAAAAATCTCACTCTCAATGATGTAGTTCCAAATTCTCCTTAATCAAGGGATCATGTTAGGACATCATGTTTCCTTCGAAGGGAATGGAGTGAGCCATGCTAAAAAGGAAGTCATTCTTAAACTAACTACACATACCACATAGAAATATATTTGAAACTTTTTGGGCTATGAAGGATACAATCAAAGGTTTATAAAAAATTCACCAAGATAGCATCTCCCTTTTTCTTCTTTTAACAAAGGTTGTAGAATTTTTCTAGAATAATCTATGTCAAGTAGCTTTTTATACACAAAAAAAAATCGTCCACCTCTCCCATTCTGCGAGGTCCTAATTGGTATCTCCCATTTCACATCCACACTGACATTTCAGACATGAATATTGGGGTTGTACTGGCATAGAAAGAAGAAAAAATCCATATTCCATCTATTACATAAGTAAATACCTATTCCCATTCGAGTTGAATTACACAGTTACTGAAAAATATTTCCTTGCTATAATCCATACCATCAAATTTTTTTGCAACTATGTTACAAGATACCATGTGTTTGTGCATATTGATCACTCAACCATCTGATATCTTATGAACAAACCTATCACTCATGGCAGAGTGACTAGATGGTTTCTTTTTCTACAAGAGTTTGCAATCACTATTATTGATAAACCTAGGAAGGAAAATGTGGTCATTGATTTTTTGTCATGTCTCCATAATGAAAATATATATGATTCTACAGAAAACTCTTTTCCATATGAACATTTGTTTTCTTTATCTACTAAAGTACTTGGTTCATATATATTTCTAATTATTTTACTGTAGATAAAATTCCACAACTTTTGTCTCCTAAAGAGTGACAAAAGATCATAAGGGATAGTACCAAGCACTCTTGGACTCAAGCGTTCCTGTTTCTAACCAAACTTGATCATGTGATTGGGAAATGTGTTGGGAAGATTAAATTTATGGAATTTTAAAGGCTTTCCATGATGAGCCTTGTGGGGGACACTTTGTAGACAAAAGAACCAAAAACAAAGTTTTATGAAAGGGGTACTGTTGGCCTACTATTTTTAGATATGCCAAGAAGTACGTCAGAAGCTGTGACAAATATCAGAGAATGGGAAAGCCAACACAGTCCGATGAGATGCCATTGCAACCACAAATATTGTTAGAACCTTTTTAGAAGTGGGTCCTTGATTTCGTGGGACCAATTAATCCACCATAAAATCATAAATAATACATCTTGGTATGTACTGATTATGTGACTAAATGGGTGGAGTAAAAATCTTTACTTAAGGAAACTAAAAAAGCAGTGGTTGAATTTTAGTATGAGGAGATCTTTGTTCGATTTTGTGTTCCACGAGAGATGATTACAGATCAGGGAACTCAATTCACTTCAAAAAGTATCCATAATATCATCGATAAATTTAGGATCAAGCACAAAATGTCCACCCCCTGCCATCCACAGGAAAATAGATAAGTGGAAGTTACTAACAAGGTGCTAGAAACTATCTTGAGCAAAATAGTTCAACAACATCACAAAGATTAGGTCAAGAAGCTTCTAGAAGCCTTGTGGGATTATAGGGTTACTTGGAAGGATACCACGGGTTTCACTTTGTACAATCTTGTGTATGGGAAACAAGTTGTTATCCCTATCGAATTTGAGATTAATACATTGAGAACTACCTTACAAGTAGGGATGGATCTTTCCGAAGAAAAAAAACAATGATTGGTTCAGCTTAATGAACTCGATGAGATATGACATACATCAAATGACTGTTGTGTAACAACAATGAACAAAGTGGCATGATAAGTTTATAAAGAAGAATTTTTTTTTAAAGAATGAGATTGTGATATTTTGTTTGATTCTAGATATAAGGATTTCAAAGGTAAATTTTGAACTACATGGTTGGTGCCTTATGATATTTAAGCTTTGTTCAATAATGGGTCTGTGACCCTATACTATTGATAAGACCTCAACATCATTAATGGAAAATGGAAATTGATTTAGGTTGTATAGAAAAACCAAATACAACGAAGAATTCATCCAGGGGTTGGAAAAGTATTCCAATATGAAAGTTATAGAGAAAGTGGACGTTCCACTCTCTTCTACAAATGTTTAGTATTTCAATCCAATATTCAAAAAAATGAATAGAAAAGACCTAGCAGTGAAAACCTAGCTTCCATGTGCTACTAACACTATTGATGTTAGAAAACCAGAAATTGGATGGAATCATTAGGAAAAATAAACTTCCAATTGTGAAAACCTTTTTGGTTCAATTGGGTAGGCTTATGCTAGAAAACTGAGATTTCAACTGGTATAGCTTGAAAAAAAAGAAATAAAAATTTATATAGGTTTGTTTGGAATGATATTTGTGACACTGCTTGATGTCAACATGATTTATTTTGTAGGAGAAATATGATTATTACTCTTCCAAGTTTATTCTTTAGCATCATGTTATTTGATAAAGACAAGGATGGGTGAAACTATTGCATGCTTATTTCCACAAGACATGTACTCTTTGATTGTTTCCTAGTCTCTTTTTCTAAAAATTTATAGGAGCTAATAAAATCTTAAATTTACCATGAGCATGCCTAATTTATTTTAGGATTAACTCCCCTTATTACCCTACATTTTACATATTTTATTTCAAATATATTCCTATTTTCACCCTCTTGCCTCTACATGATCTCACTATTCATATAACAACCTTCCTATTCTAATTCGTAAACTACTTTAACAAAAACCTACCCTTGACCTACTTGTGCATAACATAATTACCTTGGGAATATTTCTAGGGGATCTAGATCGACAAAGCAAAAATTTGTAAAACCCTAATCATGACCAATGAATCAGTGAATAACCTTCATGATCTTGTAGAGGAGAGGTTTTCGTGTTTTGAAGTAGGAAGAATTTTAGGGGCTAATATTCACATGTGGGCTAATATTCCATGGTTTTTCCAAAAAAGATATTAGCCAATTTCCATTTTTTCTAAAAATGAATTCGCCCAAATTTTATAGTATAAAACTATTTTACCTTAAAAATATTTAATATTATATATTGCCTAATATAAAATAATTAGAAATATAAACATTTTACAAGATTATCATCAAAAATTTTAAAATTTGGATATTAGGGGCTATCACAATTCACCAAGGTTTCTAAACTTTAAGATAATCTTCCATCCATAAAATTTTCCCTTGAAGCACAAGTTGTAGATATATGTCATAATTTGAATCTCCTCATGTCGACCTTGAATAATAAGCTTCAGAATCTTGGAGAAGACGGGGGTTCTAATGTAGAGGGCACATCAGAGGGGAGATCAGGAGGTTGGGAAGAAATAGAGAACCAACTGAAGAAATGAACCAAATGAGATCAACTAAGTTCAAGTGCCATGAACCATTCAGAGTCCTTGAAGTTAATGTGAATATCAAGACGTATCAAGGTGATACTAACTCTCTAAAGTCAAATCATTGGTTGTAGCAATTAGAAGTACATTTAAATGTTCACCATATTGAGTAAGAACAAAAGATTTCATTTGTGGAACTAAAATTAGAGGGCCATGCCTTGACTTAGTGGTAAATCCACAGAAATACCTTCAGGTTGGAGGGATATCCTCTAGTGAATAAGTGGGTAGAATTAAAAACCCTCATAAAGTCACGATTTTACCTGATTGAGTATGTAAAGTACCATTGGATCTTATGGGACTACTTCAGGAAGAAGCAGGGGTAGAGTGTACATGAGTATACCATATACTTCAAAAACATGGCCATAACAGTTGGGTATCTCCCCAAATAACCCAATTTTACTCCTCAAGTATCTGGTGGGTCTACACAACCATCTGCGGAAGTAAGTGATGTTTTTCAAGCCGAGATTGGTGGATGAGGCTTGTGTACAAGCACAATACTTAGAGAACATAGGGATCAAGAAAGGGTGATTAAGTGGATCGAAGAAGAAGAAGCAAAAGGACACTTCTAAGGAGGGGATTCAGGGAAGAAGAAGTCAAAACGAGGACAAGATAAAAATACGACATCCACAACACACCAATGCAAATATCCCACCAACCACTACAACCACTACAACATTGGTGACCATACAACAAATAAGTATTGGAAGTTGCATCCTGATCTTAACCCAAATTACAAAAATAAATATAATAAGAAGAAGAATCCCATGGCTATGGATTCGAGCAACCAGGTTGAAAGCAACTCATATTTCAATGAGAAGATCGTATGTACATCAATGCAAAATGAGGTTAATCTTAGTAGTCTTCAACATCATGAAGAGAAAGAAATGACTAAACACTTCCACATAAAGATACAAGTCAAGAAGACAAAGATTAATGCTCTATTTGGCTTATGATCATAGGTGAATCTCATTGCAGCAGATCTAGTCAAGAAACTGGGATTAGAAGCTTGTCATCCAAGTCCATATCCATTATGATGGGTAAATAAGGATGCAATGTTAAAGGTAACAAAACAACGCAAAATTAGATTTTCTATTAGTGCTATTTTATTGATTAAGTGGAACTAGATGAAGTTCCCCTTGGTGTATGTGGAGTGGTATTTGGAATTCCATACATGAATATGTGTGATGCAATATTCATGCGAAGAGCCAACTAGTACCAACACATGAAGGATGAAAAATCATTCACCATCAATGCACACAGAGGCAAGTAAAAAATTTCGTTGGTAAATGCCAACCAAGCCAAGAAACTGATCAATTATAGTAAGAAGTGTGTTTTATTTTTTTAAAGAGAAAATAATTATGTAGAAGAGTCAGTAAGAGGAAAGGAATCTGTAGAGGGTTGTACTAAGAAACAAAGACAACAACTAGAATATTTGATATAGACAGACAAGGATGTGTTTTGGGATCCTATAGGCTTACCACCCAAGAGGGAAGTTGAGCAAAGGTTCCAACTATCATTGGACTCCCCATTTCCAAAATTTGGGTTGTATGGTAAATATTTTATAGAAGCAATTGAGGTGAAGAAATAGTTGTAGTATCTACTAGAATAGGGTGTCATTGGACCGAGTACATCACATGTGGGTCACCCATCATCATTGTACCAAGTAAGGATGTGACTTGATATATGTGTATTGATTATAGGGCATATTGAATAATATTACGCTAAAGAATAAGAACCCCTACCCAGGATTCATGAAGCTAGACTTAAAGTTTGGATATCACCAAGTTTGAGTCAAAGAAGAAGATACCTAGAAGACCACCTTCAAAACCAGACAAGGTTTGTATGAGTCATTAGTCATGCCATTTTTCATTTACAATGCACCAAACAAGTTTATGAGGTTATTGAATGATATATTTCACCCTTTTATACATTCATTTTTTATTCTTGTTGCGGAAAAATTTCACTGATGGTAATGAGTTACTTTAGGTCCAATAGACCTACCTAGGTTGTACCTAGATGGAGCATGTGTGAATAAAATGTGATAAAATAAAAGGGAATAAATCCCAAGCACAGAAGCGAAAATAACTGAAGAAGTGAATACAATTATCTTCCTATCATAAGGAATGCAACTCTGTTTGAGTTTTCCAACTTATAGGAGAACTCATAGAGATCTTGACTCTTGTTACTTCTTCTAAATATCTACACACAAAAGGGAAAACCAAACAACTATTTTCTTCGCAAGAAAATATTAATTCATGCATATATATAAACTCAAATCAAACATGTGAACATCAAATGAAGGAATGAATGAAATGGTGGAAAAAATTATCACTTTGTATTATACCAAGTAGAAGTACATAGTTTATCCTTTTGTAGCCTTTGCCTGAGTCACCTCCTCACCCGCACTCACTAATATCTGGACCTATTTATGCAAGATTATTACGAAAGTATTCTAGCAACGTTTTGATATATTTAAAATTTTCCTCCTCCTTATGACTTATGGAGAGATTTTTTATATAATTTTTACTCAAGAGTGATCACATTGAATCTAAAAAATTTCGTAATCGTGTCCAAGGTTTTGACCATTATCCACTTTGAGTGCTCAAACATGACCTAATCAACCTTATCAATGAAAAAAGTATTCTTGCTCCAATATATTGGTAGAGGGGCATTGTTATCCCTTTTTTTCTAAAGTTACTTTGACACAAGGTGTTGTTGGGCCTAGTTTTGGTCAGCTAAAACAACAAGGGAGCATTGAAGCCTCCAATTTTACCTTTTTGGAGTCTTCCAAAAATCTCTTTTTGACATGACGATTTAGTAGGTAATTTTCCCTTCTATTGGACACTATGGGGTGTATTTTTGAGTTATAGCATATGCCTTCTAATGTATGAGTTCAAAAGAGAAACTGATGGTTGAAATACATTACAGTCAATGACGAGTGAGTGAGGCGGAGAGAGAGACCACAGATAGAATACCTGGAGAGGATACAAAAGTATAGTTAGATACATAAATAAGTACATCCATTAGGTAGGAAAACCCATACTTAGTATTGATATAATAGAGCATGGTTTCCCACACAACATACTACAAACCCATGTCATCAAGGACTAGTCATGATATAATATAGATCTTTGGCATAGTAGTTATCACTAGGGTTGTACATTAATGTAATTTTCCCTAATGGGGGCCTCAAAGTACAAAAAAATTTATCCAACACAACTTGGGGTAGGAAACAAACATGAGTGAGGTAGCCTAATGCCCCATGGTCTCCAACTCATCTTGATGGTATGAATCGACTACATGGGAATGAATGAGTTGATGACAAACATGCAAGGAGACTATGTGATTACCATGTATTGAGGTATCATGTTAGAATATGTGAATGAGACCACTGATAATGAAAATGGTTTCGAAGGTACCTACCATGGTCTATAGAGTGAAAATGAATGAGTTGATGTTGAACAATTTGCAGTATTGGTCAGTATGAGCCAATGATGAAAATCCAGTATCAATCGTGAGGAAACCTACCACTTTGGGTTGCAAGATCCAAGTTACTAGACTATTTATAGACCTACATCCCATTCAAGGTGTTGATGTCAATTGAAAGAGATCCTTCAAAGGAGGGCCTTAATGTATCACCCATTAATCAACATGAAATTGACATCAAGATAAGGTCTCTGATGATAGTAGCTAAAGAACTGATACACAACTAACATAAATATGGTTGAAACAAAAGGTATAGTTATACTTGCAGATGGTCGACTATGGACTAAGAGTTCCCTTGAACATATAAAGGCATGACACAATAATAAAATTGGAAACAAAAACTGAAGATTACCAACAAATATAGTTACGACACAAGAGACATCACCAAAACCCATTGACTGGAAGGGTAACCAATTGGTTGAGATACTAACTCAACAATAGAGAGATTTGAATTAAGTTGATGGTGTGGATCTAAAGCTGAACAAAGACCAACTGTAATAGTATGACTCAAACATGTTCCATGTTCTTGAAGGGCGACATAAAACTACCATGATACAACACAAAAATAACAAATAATCCCCCCTTTTGTTATGGTGTATCCCCTTCATATTTTAGCAAGCATGAAAGAGAATAAATGTGAGCTTGACGGGTTCCTTTTTAATTTAGCTTTAGTGAGCATGAAAAAGTGATAAAAGAATACTCATAATGGTTCCTTTTTTGTGAGTTTTTAGCAAGGCTGAAAAAAGATAAAAGTACACTCATGTCCTTCTCATGGTTTAAAAATATTGATAATGGAAAATAGATCGCCATCTAACTTTCATCATGAATAATGAGTAGGAAAGAAAAAAAATAACTTGGTATTTTCATGTAGGCTTAGTGAGCATGAAAATAATACCAAAAGGAAACTCATTCCAGAGAGATGTGTTATAAGGGTATGCATACTGTTCCGATGTTGATGGAACTGAACTAAGAAAAGCACGAAGTAGTGGAAAATATCCTAGAAATGGAAATCCACTTATCGTAGTGATCTCTATTAAAGGTGATGATGGGCTGCAAAATGGAGGCAATATTGATGCAAAGGCAAGAGATCAAGCATGGACACAAGGTTGGTGAGAATAATGAAGTAAAGAATTATTATAATAACATATAGAAAGACATTTTTTCATCTTCTATTCACAAATACCTTTCCAACGGTGAAAAAATTTCCTCAATCAGAGTCCGTAGGAAAAATTTATGCCACTAAGAAGTTGGCCTTCCTGATTTCACCACCATAATTCAAGAGGATTCCACGTTAGCTACCATTATTCATGGAGAAGGGGCTAGAAAAATGATTATGATGCAGAAGGCTCTAGAATATGCCATATTTTAACTCTAGTTAACAGTTGATATAGTCAAGCCTAACCACTAGTAAGCTATCAATTTGTGTTATAACTAGGCCACTAGTAGGAAAAGAGGTTCCATCATTTTCGAGTGCATTTGTTCCATAGAAAAGCAAAAATAACCAAGAGGAATAAGAGATAGGCACACATAGAGGATTTTTGCACTGTAGTAGCCCATGGGCCATGATCCATAATTCTTTGTAATTGTAGCCATTTTCTATTCATAGAAATACATCAGAACAACCTCACCTTCTAGCTGGGTTTTCTCTCGAAATGGTTTTCTAGGTTATATCTTGTATCAAATTGATGAACTACAAAATTAAACTTTTTTCTACAAAATCATCCACCCCATTTTGGCCAATTATCCCTCTTTTCCTTTGAAAATACTTTCAAAATCCTATTTTTTAGCATGGGTGACTAAGGTATGAAATATGTTTGTTAAATCTCTTATTCACATTCGAGATTAGAGCTAAGGTGTAGTTTAAGAGTAAATTTGATGTTTTAGTTATATTTTTTAAATAAATGTGAGGCACTAATATGTATATGTCCAAGGCACACAAATAAAACAATCTAACACAAACACGGATGGATTGCGAGGAAACAAGTGGCATACTAGAAGTTTGATTAAATGTTATAAAAGTGGGGCAAGTGGACAAACATATTTCAGGTCTCGGATTGTTGGAAATTTTATTCACATGTTATCCTTCAACCGTTGCTCATGGAATAATCAAACATTCTCTTGCTTCCTAGATCATCTTCAGCACTGAAAAGGGAGATTTATGTTTCATGAACCAATGCATTGACAATTGAAGAACGATTGAGATTCCTTAGCGCACAATAGTTGTTGTTTTGCTGAGACCAAACTTGCCATTTTTCATAAATTGATACCATTGTGTTTGGTTGTATTTAGACAATGATTAATTATGAGGAAAATTATTTCGGATAATGAAGCATCTAAATTTAGATTTCTTGTCAGGATGTTGATTCCCCTGTTGATTATAAATATGTACATGTGAACATGGAACACAAAATTTTGAACTTTGTCATATTTTTGTTAACTAATATAATTTCTCATGGATGCATTATTTGACCTACTGAACTTGCATTTGTGAATGTAATTTATTATGCATAAGATGATCCCCAAGTTGGGCAGGCTCAAGGTAAGGCCCTCATTACATTTTCCTGCAATAATTTATGTATGTTTCCTTCTGGTAGATTGTGTGTGTTCCTTTAACTTGTTCTTGGATTAGGATTGGCTGAATTAATTTGCATAGTGTGTTTACTCTTAAATGTGATTTATGTTATTTCTATTCCTATATTTTATAGAGCCAAGTTTTGATTCTAGTGTGTGTAGAGGTGATTGCACATTTGTTGCATAATAAACAGTGACTGCTGCGAAATCAACAAAACTCCTGAAAAACTGCAAATATTTCTACAAAATCAGAGCCTGATAGAAATCCTGCTTCCAATTGGGATAATAACCTTGAGATTAAGTGTTGAATCAGACTCCAACACTTAATAAAATTACAATTAAACCAATTTTATTAGTTGGACCCCACTTGGTCGTGAATTTCCATCACCTGTATGTTTTCTTGCATAAGAATTGGTAGGGACTTTGGTACTTGTGCATAGAGCATGGAAGCCTCATAACTCTAAAATACCCTGGGTTGAAAATTAAATGATGATGTGAATGCTCTTCATCATTCCAAATATAGAAACAAGTATTCACACCATCATTTTTAACGTTATTATCAGGGAGGCACTCAAAAGTATTAGAAGTTCCTATCAAATAGAGATGACACTGGGAGTAGAAGCGACCAAAGGGAGATAGTTAGTTGACTCTTTTAGTATCCTCCATATTAAATCTCCTACATTTAAAGTATTTTATCCATAGATATAACACCATAGGTAGGAAAAAGAATTTTTCTGTAAAAACGCCAATATGTGGTGCAGTAGGAACCATGTATGGTAACATTCGGGTAAACTGTTGAAAAATGGCAACAAGAAAATCCTTATGTAATTTTCTCTTGAATCGAATTAGGAGAAAATTGAAATTCCACATCACAAGGAAACTTGAATAAGTTAATTGAGTTGTTATCACTCAGTTATCTTAGTTAATTCAAGTTTAGGGCTTAACTTGAGTTGTGTATAGTGATTCCTAAATTTTAGGAGCCTAGGTTGAGTTTAATTTCAGTTGTAACAATTTAATTCAATCAAATTGAGTTAAGTTCAATTACACTAGTTCCAATTGTTGGAGGAACTAGTATTAGGTCTAGTAGTGGGGTGGAGCTTCAGTGTTCAACCAGTTAACTAATCAATCAACTAATAATTAACTCATGCATGCATGAAATTTGAGTTACCCAGTTGAGATTGGAGTTCAAGGGCAATGTACTATTAGTTATATAATTATGCAAGTTGTACAGGTGGTGCATGTAGTTAGAGAAGGGCCTATAGGGATTGTGCAGTTATGGATGAGAAATTTCCCTAAATAATAGGGGATAATTCCCAGGGGAACAACGTAAGGAAATAGGAGCTTGGAAGGAAGGAAAATTGGCTAATAATTGGTCAAGGTTAGTCTGTGAAGCAGTGAGATAGATTATACTTGTGCAGAGGTTACATAGGCTTGAGCAAGCATTTTATTTCTTCTCTATTTTTTTACTAATGCAATACAGATAGTAAGGGGTTCTAAAAAATGTATTTCCCCTAGATATATCCTCGTGTATATGTGTTAAATGATGATGCATGCATTTGATATTTCTCCTCAATCATGAATTTATTTATACAAATGGGTAGAGTAGATTTGATTCTTATGTTTTAGAACATTACATGAGAAATATTGAATCTATAATTAATTTCTACACAAACGAGGAAGGGAACCTAGTTAAGTTCACTTTTGTCTAGAATAGTGCAGTAGTGAACCCACCAAAAGGTGAAGTACCAATAGGGGAAGGAATCACATTGAACGAGGAGCTAGGAATCTCTTTAGGATCCAATAAAATTCAAATCCTAGAGAGGAAGAGATGGGAGATGAAGAAGTGAATGGACCAAGGAAACAAGGCACTATCACTTTCGAGTTTCCTATCTACGATATCGATGTAATATTTCAAATGAAGAATATTCCTTTCTCTTCCCTTCCAATTTTCCATGGCCTTTGTAAGGAATACCTTAATACATTTATTTTTGAGTTTGATGTTCTTTCTCATAGTTATGACTATGCAATGGATGCATGGAAATTGACATTATTTCTTGCAACCTTGAAAGATGAAGCTCTTTTTTAGTTTATGGAGCTTTGGAGGAACTCCATTCGAACATGGGAAGAGATGAAGAATTTTTTTTCTTTTTTTTTAATATCATGACTATTGTACAGTTTGAGATATTGAGGAGGAGATATTCAAGATGTCCTAAGTTGATGATGAGAGTCTATAAGATTATGTGGAACAATTTCAATATACCCTACTAGGAACAAATCATAATTACCTAGAACCTGAAGCCTTGCATATCCCTTTTTCTTAATGGAACACATGAAGACTACCTTAAAACCTTAAATCTCATGGGGGGAAGTGATGTTTCACAACTATCTTATGAGAAGATATGTGAATTTTGTACATGATGTTCCAGAGAAAGTTCAAAATATAATTGAAATTATCAGGGTGTGACTTCCAAGGTTAATAGATATAGTGGAACAAGAGTAACTAAAGCTGACCTGGGGAATCTATTAGAAAATTTTAAAACTGATATCCTTAGTACCCTGAGCTCTCAGTTATATACCTTTCAAGCCAAGAATAAGAAGGAGGAGGATGAATTAGCCTCATCTATATTTTTCTCCAAATGTTGCAAAAAACACCCTCTTAAGGAGTGCCCAATGAATAATATTGATTAGTGCAACATCGTTGAGGAAAATAATTCGACTCAAGAATGCCCCTCTCTACCCAGGATCAAGGCCATGTTCCAAGAAACTAATGAAGAAAATGAAAAAATATTCTTCGTGGCCCAAAATAAAACCTAGCATCCTCGATCATCTAAAAACACACCCATGGATTCATCTCTATATCCTCCTACAACCTTTGTCTAGTACACTCCTATACCTTGGCCTCAGTGGCCCCCACAAATGAAAAATCAAGGGTGGGTCCCAGGCTAGGGAGGACCTTCTTATTATGGGAATATGAAACCACAAGAACCACCTCAAAATCATCCACATGAACTTCAACTACCTTCAAATCAACTTAATCAAACTCAAATTCAACAAAGATCTTAGTTTCCAACCCAACCAATACCTAATTCAAACAATAAAGTATCTCAACCCACCTACAATGCCGAGATACCCTTCTTTCCAAATTACAATTTTTAATTAATGGACTATGGGGATATTCATCTATGTTCTAGGAAGGTATTCCAAAATTATACTTCTCTTAACATTCAAGAACAAGATGATGAAGATAATTCCCTAGAACTAGGAATGCTTCCCTCTAAAACTCAAAATACAATAGTTAATAAACCTCTTGAAAAAGAACTTGCTCCTTACCCAAAGAGGTTGAGTTTATAAAAACTCTTTGTACAACCTGAGTTTGATTTTCGATGAGAGATAAGGAATCTATGCGTGAAAATTCAATTATTCCAAGCCATTGGAGATGTTCCTATATATGAAAAATTAGATGTGGAATTGCGTTTGAAAATTATAGGAAGGAAAAACAAGGACCCTAAGACAATTCAGGTCATAGGGAAGTTATCTGACCTAATGTAGGGGAAGGTTCTTACAACAAAATATGGAGATCTTGGAAGTCATGTTGTGACAATTAATATTAACAATATCCTCATAGAAAACACTTTAATTAGCATAGTTAAATCCATCAATGTAATGACTAAAGAAACTATGAGAATTCTTGGTTTACTAGGCTTGAGAAAAACTCCCACCATCCTCGAGTTGGATGATCGATCTACCATCAAGCCAAAACGAGTGGTGGAATATATAATTGTTTACATAGATTCATGGGAGTATTTTGATGATTTCATAATTCTCCAGCCTAAATTTAATATTGGTGGTTACCCGTTGATCCTAGGGAGACCTTGGTTGGCCACATGAGATGCCTACATTGGCTATAGTTATACATATATGAATATCTCACATGGGAACTCTACAAAAAAACTTACATTGTATCCACCTGCCAAACCTTCACTATAATTTGAGAACCCTTTATGGTTTGGGTATAACGATGAAGAATCCACCATATTTCTCTTGAACCTTGAGAAAGATACTACCTTGAAGGAAGACATTGAATATGACCTAATCCATGACTGTGTTGAAATATATATAGATGATTTCACTGTCTATGAAGACACATTCAAATAAGCCTTGAATAACTTGAGAAAGTATTGATCCATTGTCAAGAGCCAAATCTCACTCTCAGTGATGTAGTTCCAAATTCTCCTTAATCAGGGGATCATGTTAGGACATCATGTTTCCTTCGAAGGGATTGGAGTGAGCCATGCTAAAATAGAAGTCATTCTTAAACTAACTACCCCTACCAAACATAAATATATTTGAAACTTTTTGGGCTATGCAGGATACTATCGAAGGTTTATAAAAAAATCACCAAGATAACATCACCCCCCTTTCTTCTTCTAACAAAGTTTTTAGAATTTTCTTAGAATAATCTATGTTAGGTATATTTTGATACAGAAACAAAAATTTTCCACCTCTCCCATTCTGCGAGATCCTAATTGGTATCTCCCCTTTAACATCCACACTGAAATTTAAAACATGACTATTGGGGTTGTACTAGGATCGAAAGAAGAACAAATCTATATGCCATCTATTACATAAGTAAAAACCTATTCCCATCCGAGTTGAATTACACAATTACTAAATAATTTGTGACAAGAAGTATGTCAGAAGCTGTAACACATATCAGAGAATAGGAAAGCCGACAAAGTCCGATGAGATGCCACTGCAGCCAAAAACATTGTTAGAACTTTTGAGAAGTGGACCCTTGATTTCATGGGACCAGTTAATCCACCATCAAAGCATAAATCATATATCTTGGTATGTACTGATTATGTGAATAAATGGGTGGAGGAAAAATCTTTACCAAAGGAAACTGAAAAGCAGTGGTTGAATTTTAGTATGAGGAGATA
The DNA here is from genome assembly GCA_034641835.2 of Pinus albicaulis. Taxonomy (NCBI): domain Eukaryota; kingdom Viridiplantae; phylum Streptophyta; class Pinopsida; order Pinales; family Pinaceae; genus Pinus; species Pinus albicaulis. The sequence goes on along the minus strand of CM076570.1, from coordinate 356,427,631 downwards.
TTTGTTTGATATTGTGTTCCACGAGAGATGATTAGAGATCAGGGAACTCAATTCACTTCAAAAATTATCCACAATATCACAGATAAATTCAGGATCAAGCCAAAAATGTCCACCCCCTTCCATCCACAGGAAAATGGACAAGTGGAAGTTACTAACAAGGTGCTAGAAAATATATTGAGAAAAATAGTTGAACAACATTACAAAGATTAGGTCAAGAAGCTTCCATAAGCCTTGTGGGATTATAGGGTTACTTGGAAGGATACCACAGGTTTCAGTCCATACAAGCTTGTGTATGGGAAACATGTTGTTCTCCCTATCAAATTTGAGATTAATACATTGAGAACTACGTTACAAGTAGGGATGGATCTTTCCGAAGAAAAAAAAAATGATTGGATCAACTTAATGAAGTCAATAAGGTTTTCAAAGACGCCATACATCAAATGATTGTTGTTTAACAACAACGCACAAAGTGGCATGAAAATTTTATAAAGAATAAATTTTTTTAAAGAATGAGATTGGGATATTTTGTTTGATTCTAGATATAATGATTTCAATGGTAAATTATACACCCGATGGTTAGCACCTTATGAGATTTAAAATTTATTCAATAATGGGTCTGTGTGACCCTATACTATTGATAAGACCTGAACATCATTAATGGAAAATAGACATTGATTTAGGTTGTATAGAAAAACAAAATCCAAGGAAGAATTCATTCAGGGGTTGGAATAGTAGTCTAATATAAAAGTTATAGAGCAAGTGGACGTTCCACTCTCTTCTACAATTTTTTAGTATTTCAATCCATATATTCAAAAAAATAAATAGAAAAGACCTAGCAGTGAAAACCTAGCTTCCATATGCTACTGGCACTAGTGATGTTATAAAACCGGACATTGGATGGAATCATTAGGAAAAATAAACTTCCAATTTTGAAAACCCTTTTGGTTCAATTGGATAGGGTTATGCTAGAAAACAAAGATTTCAACTGGTATAGCTTGAAAAAAAAGAAATAAAATGTTATATAGGTTTGTTTGGAATGATCTTTGTGACACTGCTTGATGTCAACATGATTAATTTTGTAGGAGAAATATGATTATTAATCTTCCAAGATTATTCTTTAGGATCATATTATTTGATAAAGACAAGGGCGGGTGAAACTATTGCATGTTTATTTCCACATGACATGTACTCTTTGACAATTTCCTAGTCTCTTTTTCTAAACGTTTATAGGAGCTAATAACATGTTAAATTTACCAAGATCATGCCTAATTTATTTTAGGATTAACTTCCCTTCTTACCCTACATTTTACTTATTTTATTTCAAATATATTCCTATTTTCACCCTCCTGCCTCTACATGATCTCACTATTCATATAACAACCTTCCTATTCTAATTCGTAAACTACTTTAACAAAAACCTACCCTTGACCTACTTGTGCATAACATAATTACCTTATCCAAGGTTATCCTAATATTAAATTCCCCACTCTATATCACCTTATCATTATTTAAAATATTTTTCTAACCATAAATAGCTAGATCCACTTGGCACATCATCCCTATACTTTGATTTCACATTAAACAATCATTATGTATCCCATGCCATTTCACAACACGAGGAATCATTTGGTATTGTATCACTTCACATGATTGATGGCAGTGTTAAACAAAATAATTATGATGAAAATGGATGACATTTTGCAATCATGCAATGGGGGAAATGATTGTGAACACTAATGATGGGATTATTATGGTTTTTGGTTTGAAAATCGCCAAGAGGAGTGGCAGGTTTGCATAGGTAGCACATGGAAAATAAATTAGGGTGGGATACACACTAAGCTAGAAAATTCAACAAGAAGAGAGTAGAGAGGATATAAATATTGAATGGGGGGAACTATAGTACAGACTGAACCTGAGGATGTGGAATCCATCAAATCTACCCAGGTTGTGTGGGATGTTTTTGTTTGGGTTGAATGGATCCTGTGATTGGAGAAATTCTAAGGGAACGATACACAAATAACTTTGAAATTTTCTCATACACTTAATGGAACCAAAGCCCTAGTTCGATAACTCACCATATGTGTGAAAGAGGAAACAATAGAAAAAAGCACTGGGATTCCTCGAATCGGTGAGAAGTGGTATAAAAATATCAAGATTTCAAACAAGAGTTGGTGTCCCTTTTTGGAAGAGTCATCATCACTAACTAATCTGAAGCAGGGGATAAGAAGAGAATTGTTGCAACCTCTATGGTGCGACATTGTTTATTTTGTGAATAAGTTCATTACATATGAGTGGCACTTAACTAAAGTATACCACTACCATATCTGCATTGTGATGCACTTGCCAAGAATAAGCCAATGAATTTGCCCTGATTTTTGATAAAAAAAAATTTAACCAAGATGGTTGTAGCCATTCAGAAAAGGAAGAATCCAAAGTCTGAACTTTTTCAACAAGGCCTCATCAAAATATTTATTAAATATGAGTTAAGTCGAATTTTGGTTTCATGGGGATCATTTTCACAAGGAAGAAAAACTAAAACAAGAGAATAAGTCTTGACCCTTACCAAGGAGTTGTCATCTAGAAGTAGAAAGGAGTCCACCCCACAAGATAGTCCTCAAAAACACTATTCTACTATGGTATTTCCACTTGAGGAATATCCTATTGATATTAATGATGATAATGAGTCAAATTCGAAGTGTGAGCTAGTGGAAATGGATATAGCTGAAACTTGTGTAGATAATTTCTTGTTCCAGAGAAAAGGTGAATGTCCACTGCAAGAAAAGTCTATGCAATTTCACATGGGGACTATTGGTGATAAAGTGAAGAAATAAAATTCAAGAGGTAAAGTCATAATGCCCCAACCTTTTAGATTTTGTAGCCCTATTGTTGGCTTGAGGGGTCCTGACCCAGGTTCGGATTTTATGAATAAACTAGCAAGCCCTCCAACTACTGGCCCTTTCAGCAGTGATCTGCTTGCGCAGACCAAAGTCTCACCCGAAGCAGTATGGGGGGGTGCTGGAACCAGGTTTCTGCACACTGAGAGAGAAATTAATGAAGTGGTCCTCAGCAAAATGCAATATCAACTCATACAAATGCGCCCAACAATATATAACAGACTTAAAGAGAACGCGCAGTCATTAACATAATAACACAGAATTATTGTTTGCCTTAGCGCAGATAAACAAAATAGAGCTGAAAAAACTCGATCCAGATCTTAACACAATGAAAACACTTAAATAGATCTATTAACTGTCAATAATCAATCACAATCATATCTTATATCTTTTGCGCAATAAACAGATAATGTGATCCTAACACAGCATAAACTGAACACAATTCGGATGCATAACATAGTAAACTTCACCAAAACTATCCTTCTATTATCTTTTAGATATTTCAATCAATACATTAAATATTCCTTTAAAAACCCTTACAAATCCCTTACAAACCCTTTCAAAACCCTTTCGCGCATGCAGCCAACGAAGCCCACACACAGCCAAGACTAGGTCTTCGTGCACATAGCCAACATGAGCCTCTTAACCCAACCCAAAAACCATTACAGATGCATAAACCTATCAGAACATCAATATATCATAACACACATATCATTACTTAGCTTAGAAATACTCTATCTATTTATATATGCCTAGCGTGCAGATACTATGGTCTCAAACCGTGGTTTGAGGCCCATAGTTTACTTTTAAGCCCATTTACATCAAAATTGGGGACTTTGACCCACCACAAAGCCCCTTGATTCTATTTGTGCATTGTGCACATACAATACCATACAAAAATGTCTTCAGAACTTGTGCCTCAGGGTACCTCACTCCAACAGGCCCTCAACACAAACATGTGACTCGTCCCGAGTCACTGAGGCATTGATTCCTTAGTCTTGGCTTGAAGAGTCTTGACATAAGTATGGAGAGGGAGAACTAATTTGAGACTTTGCGCTACTGCAGAAGAGCTTGATGAACTATATTTTCAGTAGTAGGCCCCTCAACGGCTATCTCAACGCTGCGCTGAGTCCGTTGAATGATCTTCAAAGTGTTGTCCAATGTCTCGGATAGTTTCATCACTTCCTTTGCCCATGGTTGCATGTGTTCCTTCAATACCTGTTCCTTCTGATGCAAGTTTGTAATCTCCGTATGAGTTTTTCTGCCCTGTTGAAGACGAGCGAGGCGTTGTGTGAGGACCAATGTAGGTGCCACCGTCCTAATTTCTTCAAATTGATGCTCCTTTTGGTTGAGCGCGTCGCACAGTTGTTGTACGACCATATCATTTTAGACAGACGCCCAAATATCCATAGCCTTGTTTGATAAATTGTCACACTGGGTGACCGTAATAGAAATTTTGTCCTTTTCCTGTTTAACTTCTGCAGCTCTCTGCTCATGAAACTCTTGCGGTGTCTCTGACTACAATTTGGTTTGGAGGTCCGCGATCTTCTGCTCATACTCTGTCCAAATGGTTTGAACATTCATGTGTGTTGATTTTACTATAGTAGGAAATCCCTCTAATTTATCAGCGAGTGCATCTGTGTCCAAGAAAAAAGGAATGTCTCGAAAGACTTGATTTATTTTTGCCTCCAGCGTGGCACGCTGGTCCTCTGCTTCTCTACAAGCGGCTTATGCTTGTTGTTGTTGTTGGTGTGCTTGCGCGGATTGCTGTTGTGCATCCCTGGTCTTTGTCTGTGTGGTCACTTCTCTGTATTGAAGTTCGTCTGCAATCACTGAATTTATCATATGCAATTTACCTGTAGGCAACACCAAAATATTAACATGTACATCACCTGTACCACTGAATTGAACACACTAGTTAGCATCCATCTGTATTTCTGGCAAGGGGATGTGGACAAATCATGCATCCCTGGATGCTGGTAGAGAAACATCCAACAGTTTCACGTTGGTAATGTGCGCACTGGTCTGGCTTGCCTGAATAACGTCCTCTTGAAAGTGGCTTGCCTAGACTTTCAACTCCTACAACCCAACTTGTACGATCTCCAACGTAGATTTTTATTGGACTTCCATGTTTTTCCATCCATCTTCCATCGCAGATGTGACGGTGTTTGCGATTTCATTGAGGTCATCCTTTGTGAGCATCAGGACCTCCTGCCCTGCTTTCTTAGATCCTTTCAGTTTTTTGCGCGATCCACCAGCGGCCCGAGGGTTGCGCATAGTGCCTTTAGATGTCTCAACCTCTTTGTTTTCTTTAGGTGCAGAGCCATTTTTCTCAGGCACAGTTGTGGTGTCAACAGTTTCTCCAGTTGTGGTAGGGGTTGGTTCCTTCTCCTTGGGTTTCCCTGTAACCATCGTCATCACTATCTCTGTTGGTTTCTCAGTGGATTTCTCTATAGATTTGATTGTTTTAGTGCATAACTTCATACGTGTAGGCGGGGTCAACCAGGTCGGCGGCCATTCTGTTGTCACTCTGATTAGATCATCCTCAGTTACCAAATATGGAAGCTCATACCACACTCCCTCTACAACGCCCTTGGTGCGGATATGGATGTTGTGAAACGAATCCTTAAAATATGCTACCATTTTATATTGATCATACAGAGTGGGTGATAGTCGAGGCTTGGAATACACTGCTAGGTTCAGTGTTGCATCATATAAAACCCATAATATCTTGTTTTCTTTCGTGCACATTGGGTCTAACGAGTTCCACAGAGTCGCATAGAACACAACTTCATACATTTTCTCTTCAATTTCATGGAACTACGTTTCTTTAGGGGTTCTTCATCCAATTAACGCAATCAATAATAGGAGACAAGCACATTGGAAGGGCTTGCCCTCCTCCTGTGCCTCACACACATTCTCCAATAATTCTTTGCACAGGTACCCGCACCAGTTATAAATTATACCCTTTTCACATCTTCCGGGCAGCGCAATCACATGTGGAGGAACCTCCTTGGGCTTGCACTTTCACATCATCTTGCAGGCCAAGATAAGCGCACCGAAACGTACAACAGGTTCGTTAATTTCCTCCACGACAAACCCCCGGGTCTTGTGCGTGATGTTATACTTCGTCTTGATCTGATTAGCCACAACTTTCTCCTGTGCTTTAACTCCAAAATCATCAACAGGGTCGACCCCCTTAGTAGACAAACTTGTTATTATATGAATCAACTCTGCATTAATCGGGATGCACTCTCCCAACCAGAGTGCATCATCATAAACCAACGCCAACAACTGTATGACCAGATGTCATTGATATGGCTGCACCCAAAATGAGGGTTCTGTGAAAAATTAAGCAAGCCTGCCTTGTGCAGACCTAACATTCCCCTCGTTGGATCGAGGTGCACCATGCCTCCTTCATAAGTAACTTGACACAAATAGAGCTCTGGTGTGATCTCATGGAATTTCTCGACATCCGCAATGTCCCAAACACAGTTGTGGAATCTTTGCGACCATATTCCTTTCCATTGGAACGTTATCCAGGATCAGGGGTACTTGGATACTCGTGCACACCTTATCCAAGTCTTTAGGTGCCTTCCTCAATTTTCTATGGAAATTCTACCATGGGATTTTTCATTTTCTCTCCTACGCAATGGCGTGGTCTTGGGATCTTTTCTCTGGGAGATCTACACATTCCAGAGGATTTCCCCTTCTTCATTTTGGATGGCGTAGGTGTTTCCACAACAGGAACTTCTTGCGCAGCAGGGTCATCACCTTGTATTGTGGCTATCATCTTGCCTTGAATTACGTACCCTATCCCTTCTTGGCACAATGCATCCTCAAACCCTAGATCCAAACCAGACATAGACGCAGCAAATGTAATGGCAAACATAGAGCTCAAAGCATAAAAATCACTCAGAATGCAAAGGAAACTATTGCGACCACATAGGTCATATTTATACTTGTGGCACATCTTCAATGACTCCTTGTGCATTAATGAGGCTCCATTACTAAAAAAACGATCCCAAATCTAGAAAAATACCTTCATTAAATGCATCCTAGCCACTCCTAGAAATGATAATAAACCTGTCTTATCTAGTTTTACTGTTCGAATGGCTAGTTTTTGACACCTATATGTGCCAGTCAACCTCCTGGAACAGATACCGTGTGTGCGTCGCATCTTACTACACATATAATCTAGAGCTAAGGATAACCAGTTACAGGTCGTCCCCTACAACATAGGCTTGTTGACCAGGTAATTCAAATTATATTGAGTGGTGTCTGTTGCATCCCTCAACAACAACAAACTTCTCTGAAATTCATCATCCCAGTGGAGTGTCGCACCTCTTCTGAGTAATCTGTTCATAGGTACAGATATCAAATCATACTTGAGAATGTTCTTTTGATAATATCCAACAAGGCCCAGCATGGAGCACACTTGTCTAACATTCGAGGGGATCGAGGTTCCTTTGAGTGTGCATGGTTCCCTAACTTCCACAAGTGCCAATTGTCTAAAATTCACAGTCTCCCTTATTAGCACATTAATAATTTCTGTGATCAAAGCTTGGTCATCATGTTTTGAACTAAATGTAAGAATGAAGCTTTCTATCATCGCAGACCATTCCCTAGTGCCTTTGCGTAGCTCTGTCTCCAAGTACCATTTATTAGGCACCTTTTCCAATGTGTGAATAAACATATGAACCCATTCAATTCTTGGTTCTACAACCCATACCTGGTTCCACTCGGCCAAATGGATACACGGATCCTCTTTTCCAGAATAGACATCCTCCATTGTAATTACTAGACATTCAAACCTCAACCTCATCATGTGCACACGTTCCTCCCAGTTTCCCATATTCTCCTTATATGTCTCCCACCATCTTGCTAGAGTAGCGCGCAAGACAAGATCCAAAGCATGGAATATTTGTCCTTCAGGCACAACCCTTTCCATTTCTCCTATAAACATGTTTACATCAGTCAAGCCATCATAGTGTGGTAAATCATTTACCTCAGACTCAACTTAAGTGGCAATATTTTGTTGACCTAATGGCTGGCGCAAATGTGGGAGAAACATAGCAATGAACCATTCATTATGTTGAGTATCATCAATAACAAACCCACCATCTTTGATGGTGTGCTTCAATCTCTGATCGGCCTCCCACATAGATTCATTAGGTTCCTAATGAATATCTTTCATTTATGTCACCAGCTGCGCATATGACTTAGGTTTCTTAAATTTCCTTTTTAGGGCTGCTTTAATTTCTTCCAAGGTATCATTATGGTTTTCTTACGCATACCTAATGTTCCAATCTAATGCATGATCTTGAAATGCAGTAGCTATTTGTTCTTTTCTAGTATCAATTAATTTCACTTGTTGACCTTGCCATACAGCCTTAGTTACAAACCAGAAGCGATCAGTGTCCTCATTTCCAATGCCTCTGTAATTAGGTAACTTCATGGATGCAACCATATCTACTTTAGGGGGAGGTGGAGGTGGAGGTGAAGGTAGAGATGGATTGTGCGGTGGAGTAGGTGATCTGTGATGTGAGTTCAAAAGTGGAGTGGATAGAGTGGGAAACAAATTCAAGGGTTTCTGATGTGATGAGATTTCTTCCTCAGAGTCACTTGAGCTAGAATTTTCTGGTTAAGGTTCACTATCATATCTAGGCTTCAAAGAGTTATAAATGAAGTTTTCAAAGTCTTCGTGGTAAATTATTCCACTGTGCATAAATAAACCTTTTTGATGCATTCAAGCAGTATTTTCACACAAACAACCCCATTCACACAATAGCATTTTCAGTGATAATTTCAATGAGCACGGGAACTTACCTCTAGGGCCTTTGAAAAACCTTATTTCTGCTTCAGAATATGACACAAATTGGTCAATGGAAAATTCATTAACAAATCCTCCCAAAAGGCGACCGATCCAGTGATCTATCGAGTAAGTGATCTTATTATCAAAATTCTCTACTTTCTAGATCAATTCAGGAGTCCACTCAGTGACTACGTCGTCTTTTATGCAGTGATGGAATTCAGCTAGGCGCGACAACCACTCCTATAGTTCATGCGAAAAGGAAAAAAATAAATTTCATGCACTTATGTATAAATATATTTATGTATCCACTGTTCGTCAGAAATCTTAGTGCTTCTATTCTCTTGTAGCACAAATGCAAGGATATTTCTATCCAGCCAATCTTGTAATTCATTTCGTGACAGATGCCACAACATCAATTGCCCCTCAAAATGATGATCCTGGTCCTGGAAACGGAACCTTTTGTTGGATTGAGGGGTCCTGAACCAAGTTCAGATTTTATGGATAAACCACCAAACCCTCCAACTACTGGCCCTTTCGACAGTGATCTGCTTGCGTAGACCAAAGTCTCACCCGAAGCAGTATGGGGGGGTGCTGGAACTAGGTTTCTACACCCTGAGAGAGAAATTAATGAAGTGATCCTCATCAAAACACAATGTGAACTTAAAAAGAACGTGTATTCATTAACAAAATAACAAAAAAAAATTGTTCACCTTAGTGCAGATAAACAGAACATAACTAAAAAAAAACCATTCCAATATTAACCAATGAAAACACTTAAATAGATATATTAACCATCAATAATCAATCACAATCATATCATATATATTTTGCGCAATAAACAAATAATGTGATCTTAACAGAGCATAAATAGAACACAATTCGGATGCATAACACAATAAACTTCGCCAAAATTGTCCTTATATTATCTTTCAGATATGCCAATCAATACATTAATTGTTCCTTTCAAAACCCTTACAAAACCCTTACAAACCCTTTCAAAACCCTTCCGCGCACACAACCAGCGGAGTCCACACACAGCGGGGACTAGGTCTTCGCGCACATAGCCAGTAGGAGCCTCTTAACCCAACCCAAAAACACTTACAGATGCATAAACCTATCAGAACATCAATATCTCATAACACATATATAACTATTTAGCTTAGACATACTCTATCTATTTATATACGCCTAACGCGCAGATACTATGGTCTCAAACCATGGTTTGAGGTCCACAGTTTATGTTTAAGCCCATTTACATCAAAATTGGGGACTTTGACCCACCCCAAAGCCCCTTTATTTTATTTGTGCAGTTCGCACATAAAAAATCATACAAAAATGTATTTGAAACTTGTGCCTCAGGGGACCCCACTCCAACACCTACATATCAAACATTATTGAACAAAACAAATTAATCTTACAACAAAATCAGAAGTTGAGGGATCGATTACATAAAATTAGGCAAAAAATACAAAACATGGATACTCTTTTGCAAGCCATTAATCAATAATGTCTACCTAAATTTAGGGCTGAACAATATTCGCAGAAATGTACTAGGGAATCCCAACATCATATTAATAGTATCCTTGTTTATATTATCACCAATACCTATGTGATACTGCAACTCAAACCCGAACTTCCTCATTGGAAAACTAAAGATGAGCTCTTTGATCATGGGATAGTAGATAAGGAAACCCATCATCAGGTTATTAAGAAAATTAGGAAGATATGGTTTACTGTGTATTTGGCTCAAGAAGCTAAATGGGGAGTCGAGATCAAGAAATGGAAACAAAATTCTTTGCAGGAAGAGAAACTCAAAATTATTGCAACAGATTTGTGGTTGTAAGGTCTTACATGTCAAGTCTCATGAGTTTATTATATATTTTTTCATGAATGATGGGTAACCCTACAATTGAGGCAAATTGTAGCTGGGAAACCCCACAAAATCTCACAGCCACAAATAATTTTTGGATATATATATATATTAATGTTGAAAGTGTTGATCAAAACTTTTTTTGTGAACTATATCTTTTCAAATTCATTTTTCCAGAGAATTCTAGATGGAATACTAATATGTTTGTAGATCATGTTTAACTTGGAGCTCTGATTTCCTATAGAAACAATTTTCTACAGTTGAGGATGTCCCACAATTTCTATGGAGCCGTAGTGTTTAGTTAATTTAATGTCTTAAATTGCTTGCATAAATTATCAACCGACGTTTGTAAACTGATGAAGTGTGGTGCACTGTATGTGCTTAGTTAACCTTTCTTCTTACTTCGTTGTTTGTATTTTATGTTGTTTTGTGGGTTTTTGTTCTTTGATGTCTAAGAATGTTCAATCTAAAACTTATAAAAAGATTTACATGAATCTAATGAATTTTAAGAAGGAAGAAAAGGAAGTGTTCCTAAGTTAATCTAATCTACATAACAATAAATCAAAGACTATTGGCTAGTTAGAATCTAATTTAGAAAACAGAGCATCTATCTTATCTTATCATTAGTTCTATTCCATGGATCTAATTCTTAAAACTGATATTGAAGTTGCAGTGTTTGTCTTAAGTAAAATTAGAAAATGAAAACAACTAAAGTACTTCTAGTTACTCCAACATTCAATTATGAAGTGTGACCTCCTTGAGATTATGTGTAAGCAACTGTCTATACTTTAACTTTCAATGTCCTAGAATAGTAAGCAAAGGGTGCAAAGGAAAAAAACATATAATGTATATTTAGCTACTCCATCGTTCAATTATGAAGTGCTACCTTATTGAGATGGACTAACCAATTACACCTAATGATCTAGAAAAGAAAGTAAAGTATACAGAAAGTAACTCAGTAATTGCATTCATTAAACACTCAATCATTTACTCTTGAAATATGATTAAATCAATCTCCTTGGAATGACCTTTAAGAATATCAGTGATGCAACTAAGTGGGGATCTGGAAACAAGATATGAAAGCATGTAAAACTATCTGTAAACAAGTCATGTATGTTTGATTTTCCCCAACATTCAATGTGAAGTATTACCCTCTTCTGATGTTGTGTAAGAAGTCAATTATACCTTAGTTTCTAAATTCCTAGAAAGCAAGTAAAAATGCAGAATAAACTCAATAACTTTATGAATTATAAATTCAATCATTTAGCTCAGAATCATCATCATGAAATGACTTTTGAGAACATCCATTGACACAATTAATTGACAATTCTCTTCTAAAAAAATAAATGACAAAACAATAAGAAAACTATATAATTGTATATTCTTATTGCTTCAATCTTAATTCGATTTGAAAACAGAGTTATCTATCTTCACGAAATATTTTAGAAGAACAAGGCTTACATAGTTATGTTTTAACATTATGATATTGATCAGAACTAGAATGAAACATTAATCTAATAAGAAAACATAATTGCTGAAAACAAAGTAACGGAAATTAAACTAAAAACAACAAATGAAAAACCTCCTCCAGTGCAGTAGCTGGTAAAAGATGCACTTAAAGCAATTTATTAGCAACACGAAATTTGTATTATGATAGAACGAAGTCTTAATACAGAGTATCAACAAAAAATTTTAAACTTAAAACTTAATTTCTTAACTGTCCTTCTCGATTCTGTACAACCAATATTTAAAGGAAATAAACTTAACTGTCTATGAGATAATATTGCTACAAGTGGCTAATTCGAATTATAGAATTGCAATAGGACTGTTAGACTCTTGATTTTCTACGATAGAGAAAATCAAGAGTCTTTCTATTCTTAGCTAACGTACTTTGACCACGCCTTTGACCATGATATTAGGCCTGCTTTTCTATCGATCTTGACCGAGTGAATACGAAAAAATCCATGTGGAGATGATTCTAGAAGTTCCCATGTGGCTCAATTCTTCATTTGACACCTGGAACTTGCCAGACCATGAGAGTAGCAACGGAATCCATAGTTAGCTATAGAATAGGCTGCGTTTTGTAGCCAAATTGCAAAAATATATTCAAATAGCAAGAACATGAAAATATAACATGGCAGTAATTTTAATGCATTCCTTAAGACAAAACATAACATCTATCATTTATTGGGGTATGTGATCTTATGAGAAAGTGAGGGAAAAAGGTGAGAAGGGATGTCAAATAGAGGGTAATTCTAAGGTTCAACATACCCCCACTGCAAATTCATTACATGTCCTCATGCAATTTTCCAAAAATGTGAGTTCTCCTTCCCTACTGCATTTGCTCAGACACTTCTACTAACACATCCAATTTCCTTCTTTTGTTTTTCTTTGAAGTGATTGCCATCCTAGGCCTTCTCATAAGAAGCTTGTACTTGAGATTAATGATTGCTTTGTTTAGTAACTTGTTCTTTCTTTTCAATTCCATGTTTTTCTTATATCGCAGTCCTAGATGCAGAATGGTATTATCATGAATTACTTTTTCCAACTTGTTCTGTTGCTTCAAGGTCTCATTATCCTATTTGATATGTCTGTTTAATATCTCTAGTTCATAAATATCCTGTTTGAGAATATCAACTAGAGGTTCTTGTGGATTGATAGAAGGTTCTGGATTCATTGATGCACTTTTCTTCTTCAGTGATTCTACATAATCATATATTTCTTGTTGTACTGGGTCTATGCCTGGAGATCTTTTGCTGGGACTACCTTCAAAATTATGAATAGGATAATTTTGAGGACTATGTGGAGGAGAAATGTTGATAGGAGATGGTATTGGGGTTTCTTCATCTAAACTTATAAGATATGTCTCTTTTGGTATTGTTTTCTTCATTGAAACTAAGAGTCTGGAGCTCCTTCTCAGTTGTGGAGGACTTACATTCTCCTCACTTGTAACCTTACTCCTCTTTCTTATCTTAACTCCTGTCTTGATTTTATTTCTAATTTATGTCAGTTCTTCAGATATTAGCTTTTCATCATTCTTCTGTAATGAAGATTCATGTATGTCTTCAATATTTATATCTGTCTTCTTCCGTCTGCTTTTTCTGACATTATCTTCTTTAGGTTGTTTAGGTGCTTCTTGAAAATGGTTTCTAATGAGAAAACTCTCCCAGGTATCTCCTATGCTTTTTAAATGAAACTAAACCAATATCTTTACCAACCCATGATGATGCATGGTGGTATCTATGAATTGTATCTCTTTTGCACATTTGTGGACATCCTTTTTAAGCTATTTAGTAGAAAGAAGGGAAGATTTATTTCACCATTTTCTAAGAAATTCATCAATAAACGAATATGGTATACATACATGCAACCAAAAATTTCTTCACAAGTGATAAATTTCTGTAAAACCAAGAGCATGTTCCTCCATTTACTTTTAAGATATGAGCTTGGGATACCTTTTTTAAAAATAGAGACATTCATACCGGGTTTTTTGAGTATAACTTTCAATGATTCACTTTGGAACTCCTTGTTCTTGAACCATATTTCTCCAAGCCTTGGAAGTTCCGTGGCTTCGGCCATGAATTATGACTTAGTAACTGTGAACTTAATGTCCCCAATTTCTAATTATGTGCCATCAAAATACTGAGCAAAGAATTTTGTAATCTCCTTGTGAAATCCATCGAATTTCTCTATGAATTTAAGCCATCCAACTTTCTTAAATATTTCCTTGACCTGTGGGTATCCTTCCATGTAATTTTCTCTCACTGGTTCTAATCTGAAAAATAGCCCCATGCTTTCTACTATGCAAAGTTCTCCACCTTCAGAATTACCCTTCTCTGTTTTATGAAAAGAATTGGCAATGGATCTGATGAAAGGTATCGAGGGTTTGTAGGAATAAATAGATGGTAGGCGTTTTGAAGAAACATAGACAGGTATGTCACGTGATAGCTCATGACCGTTAATCATCAATGAGGGAGTCAATTATGGACATGCAACATAATACGAAGGATGTGGCTGATATGTACTATGATGGAAACCTCAATCAAATCAAATGATGATCTGTCAAGGGGGCATATGAAAATCCATGCTATACATGCTTTATGTTTTAACCTTGCTATTAAAATAATTTTTTTCACTTTACCTTTTACAACTAACATTTTTGTTTGTTGTTTCTTTGGTGTTAATCCTTTAGGTGCCCTTTTAGCATGTTGGTCTTCAAAACATAATCCTTCAATTTCCTGTAATCATCATTTGTTTGTAGGCTGTACAATTGTGTTAGAACTGTTGAATGAGATGTGGCTGCAGAATAGAATTGGCTATAGAATTGAAACAACTGTAGAATGTAGTCAGCTGCAGAATGTGATCAGCTTAAGAATGGAATCAGTTATAGAATGTAATCTGTAAAAAGAAATGAAGAATGTGAATGTGAAATGAAATGGAAGTGGAATATGTGTGAAATGGAATGAAAGTGGTATGACTTGTGAAATGAAATGAAAGTGGAGTGAGATGGAATGAAACTGTAAAATGAAATGAATTTGTAGATTATGAGCTGCAAATATGGAATATGAATGTATTTTTGTGTCACTGCTTATTATAGAAAAGAAAATGGAAAATATAGGATGTCAGAAATCTCTGATTTTCACCCTGTATTTTCTATATAAGTATGCCAATCATTGATTGGTTTTCATACTTATACAATTTATTTATTTATTTTTATATTTTTTTAATATTATATATATATATATATATATATATATGAAAAATAAAAGCTAAGTTCGTGAAGAAGAAGAATTATTCTTCACTAACTTCATATCAATATTATCTTGGAAAATCATGACAAATATTCTCTTGAAAGTGGTTTATGATATACTTTCAACTGATGACCATTCACAAGAAGAGGTACCTTTTCTTCATCTATTGTCCTTATATTTACTGCTCCATTATCAAAGACTTTTTCAATCTCATATGGCCCAAGCCAATGAGTTTGAAACTTTCGTTGAAAATATTTGAATTTTGAATCGAACAAAAGTGCCCAATCCCCTACTTGAAACTTCTTCTCCTTGATATACTTATCATGCCATTTAGCCCTTTGTTGCTGGACTATACTGGTTCTTTGAACTACATCTTGCTTGATTTCATCAAGCTCATTTAGTTGCTCCAATCTATGTTTCTGTGCTTCTGATAAATTAAGTCCCAATTGGACTGCCATCTTGAAGGTTCGAATATGAAACTCTATAGGGAACAAGACTTGATTTCTGTTATCACAAAATTGCACCTGATAGGCTGCTAATCAGACAATCTCATGTAATTGTTTCAAAATAATCTTTTGACTGAAGCTTAGCCTCTTCAGTCTAAGAGGGCCCTCTCAAAGGTTAATGATATTGAATAAAGATGTATTTAGATGGCTAACTCTACTTGGAAAACAACTTGCTTATGATGAATATAAGTTGAAAATAGTATCAGTATGAAAAAATTGGGCTTATGGAGTCAACACTTTCAGTGATTTAGTAGTGAGTTCACTTGACATGGAAGTTGAGACAGGTAAGAGTTTTTAGCAGTAGTACACACACATGAAACAGGAAATCACATAGTCAATTCATCTATAAAGGAAGTCAGAGCATTACATGAATGAATTTTGAGTATTAAAGATGAAAACCACTGCAAATGGGACACATAAAAGATATATATAAGATAAGCACTAAAAACTCAGGCAGAATTTCAGGTTGGTCAAGAAACAAGTCTCTATATTACTGAAACAGTCAAATTACATTAAGTTGCAGTTTTGCCAAAAAATCTCCAACCCTTGACAATTTTAACCCTCTGCCCTTTAATATACTTGTTACATCATGAGATGATCTGCCTCCTAGCTAGATTCATCGAATTTTTGTCTAATGATACCTTGCATAACCATAAAACATCTATTTAATAAGAAATTGACAGCTATCATAATTGATAGTCCTTTTCCTAATAGGACTCAAACTATTCATTACTACATTTAAAAAATTTATCTATAACAAAAATCACATCTTTTGACAAATATGCTTTCACATGTTCGAATAGGGGTGATGGGACTCATCACTACATAACCTCTTAATTGACCTCCTCTAAAACTGGAAACAAAACCCTGTTTTTTAGATAAACTGGTCTTCATCTTCAATGAATGCTTTGGCTGCTTGTTTGTCTTCATTTCATGGTCTTTAAGTGTTGAATAATTGTTTTCATGGTCCTTTAACACTTAGATAATATCCAGTTGTCCAAAGATGCCCCAAAACCTGCTAAAAAATCTCCAACACAGTACACTACGAAAGTAAGACAGTTTCGTAGCGTACTTTCATAGCGCTGCAAAAATGCCTTTTTCCATCATCCTTTTTTATTATTTCTTTCTTCATGGTGTTCATTCTACCTTGATACATCCCCCATAAAAATTTCACCTCTTGAAAGCTCTTAAAACTTGTTCAAAAAGAAAAAGAAAACTACAGTATTTTCGTATCGTTTTGTTATTTTTCAAGCCCAGGCACGCTACGAAACTACTGAAAACAGTCAAAAATCTAGAATTTTATGTAACTTAAAAACTCTACTTTATAAGTGAAAAAATTCAACTTATAATATGCCATTAGTTTTCAGAACCATAAACCAGCTTACCGATGACTCTTGGGGCATTTCTTCCTCATTTATGATGGGTTGATCTATTGGCTCTTCCAGCACTATCATTTTTAGGCCTTTTTTTCTCCAACTCCTCATGAATTAGTTCAAGCTGCTCCTGGAGGTCATTAACCTGATCTTTAAACTTCTTGTTGGTGGCTTTCAACTATATGTTCATCCTCCTGACATGTTTGGCCCCTTTTCTCAATGGAACAGTCCATTTCATAAGTTGTTGTGTATTATTCAAAGTATTGGAAACACTGTCAACTTGCTCTTCCCAAATTTCCTTCATCTTTTCAAACTGAACCTTCTCTACATTGTGTTTCCTTGATTCTCTTTTCATAACATAAATTTCATTATTGGACAACTTCAATTGTTCTTCAAAAAGTTGAAACTTTGTTTTTTCCATCACCTTCTCTTTTCCTTTCTTTGATTTGCTAATTGTATCTCTCTCCACAGGTGATGAAAGGTCAATGATCTCTTGTGGTGGTTGGACTATGTTAGTAGGTGGATGAACCTCTTTACTGCTCTCTATAGCTTCCTAGCATGCCTTGTCATATGATTTCTTTCTTGGAACATAAAACCTACATCTTCTCCTTCAAATTCTAATTTCTTTGCAGATTTAGCCTTTTTTAGCTTCTGTCCACCTTCCTCTATGTCTTCAGCCTGGACTATTGGAGTCTCTTCTATGTCAATGGCATGTAATATATCTTCTAGATTTCCTTTAGCTACTGCTCTGTCTTCTACAACCATTTTTTTCTCTTCTAAGGACATTGTTTAGCTCCTTGTCATCCTTTTGGTTCCTTGTTTACTCACAACTTGTTTTTGTTTTGCAGGTTTGACCACTTTTGACTTTTGTTTTGCAAGTGGGATATTTGGTGTATCAAAACTCTACAATTGCTCTGTTTCCATCATGATTGGCTCACTTGGTTCTACTCTTGAAGGTTCACTTGGTTCTACTACCGATGGTTCACTCTGTTATGCTAATAATGGTGATGGAATTCTCCTAGGTTTAGGAGTTCTTGAAGGAGTAAGAGCATCCAACTCAAAACAAATAACAAACAAAAATGAAGACCAGTATCTGCCTAGACTTTGAAGTTCATCAAAAACCATAAGTTTCATTAAACCATGATGAAACAATGAAGTCTCACTCCCTTCGGATTTTGCTTGGACCTTATCTGCCATTTTTGACAAAGTTCTTGCAAATAGAAAGGCAGATCAAGAGAAATCTTACCAGTAAAGTGTAGAAGTAGCTTGAAATGATATGAGTAGACTTTATGGTATCTCCCTTCACAAGTAAAATACTTTTGGATGATGGGCAACAATTTTGAGTAGTTTTCCTTCATGGAGCTCCTTGGAATGACATTGGTGAGATCCATTTCACTGTTTTCCGGCTTCATAAACTCTTAAGAATTCCCACTTTGGTGGCTATTCCACTAAAATTTAAAGCAAACTCTTTGGAAACTTGTACATGGAAGCCTTGTAATTTCTCACAAAACTGTAAGCAACCTGTCCTTCTGAAATTAATATCTGCTGGTTCATATCTTAGACATTGTCTACCCTTATTTGTCCTTCTTTTCTCTACCATGGTTTCTTTAATGTCTTCACAGCCTCACTTGATGATTTACAACCTCGCTTGATAGTTTGTAGCCTCGCTTGATAGTGCTCAATGTAAACCTTTGAAAACACCATCCACAGCTTTGGCTTAATGCAATAGCTCTCTAGAGCTCGATATCACACAAAGAAGGAATGAGAAATGAGAAATGACTGAATTAGGAAAGATTTTGAAGTTTTGATGTCTTCTCATGACACAATAATGACTCATACATACCTAAAATGGTGATGATGAATTTATACCTAACCATGTACCTTGGTTTTATCCTTCCATGACTCGAATGGTATCTAACTTATGTTTTACCTGTTAGCCCCTTATGAATTACTTGACAAGCAAGCAAGGGGCTAGATTGCCTTCTGAGCCTCCAAGGAATGCATTTCCCTTGAAAACACATCATCCTTGAAGTCTTTTTATGTTCCTTGCCTTTGACTGTTTCCCTCTACTAATCTGTTTTCAATGAGCCTTGCTGAATGATAAAATTGTGCTTCAAAGACCTTTTTCTGCCCCCTGTACCTCTGCAGAATTCTCCTTTTTTCCCCTTTTCTTCCCCTCTTCAAATTTCCCTTCTGCCCCCTCTTTTTCCCACTAACCCTCTAAAATCCACCAAAATTCCCCTTGAACCCTACCTTTGCCCTTTTTTTGGCTAAATTTCCCACTTTCTTCCCAATCGTTACCCTTCCCAACCTTAAATTTCATTAAAAATGGGCTAAAACCCACTTTTAAACATTATAACAGGGCTTAGCCATTTTCCCACCAGCCCCTTTCAACCACTTCCCACACATGCTCGTGCGCTAGGACCGAGCACTTAAGTCCTGAGCGCTAATCGCATCGGAAGATAGGAGCGAATCGTTGAAATCCCTTTGTAACATGAAAAGTCCCGATGCGATTGATTTTATTTATTAAGTCCCACGATGCGTTTTCAGCCATTGATCTGGCTTTTGATCTAATGAACGCGCGCTGATCGCACTCCCCGTCTGATTGCAATTGGAGGTTTCAATATGAGCCTTCCCTGTTTTCCCCGATTGTGACTGCCCGACTTAATCTCCACCATTAATCCGTTATCGTGATCGAACGGCCCAGCGTTAATCGCGTCCCTGCCCCCGATCGCAATCGCACTTTCCAAATGCTACCCCTTTCCACCCTTGCGATTGCGATTACCCGATACGATCTCAGACGTCCGTCCCTCCGCCAGATCCAACGGCTCAGCGTTGATCGCACGATCACTTCGACTGACCCGATCGCTGCGATCGCACTCTCCCTCCGATTGATCGTGAGCCGCTGATCTGATCTCCAGATCCAACGGTCAGCGCTCAATCGTGCTCCCACCATCGATCACAATCGGAACTTCGAAATGTGACACCCCTGTCCCCCCTCCGATTGTGATTTCTCGATTCATTCTCAGTCGTTCATCCAGTTTGAAATCAACGGCCCAGATCTTCTCGCTTTGTTTCTGTCACTTTTCCCTTTTTGTCCTCCGAACAGATCTCCACCGTTGATCCCTGGGTAAATCCAATGGTTATCGCTCCCCTTTCTTGATCGAAATCGGACATTATAAAGTGTGTTCCCCTTGCTCCTTCTGATTGCGATGCTCCGAAGTAATCCTGACCGTCCGATCCAACGGTCAAGATCTGATCGCCCTCCGCCTCCGGCTGGGTCCCATTCGTACATTCATATCCATGCATTTTCATAACATTCTCGCCCATTTCCTTTGTATTTTCGACTTTAACCAAAGTTCCATATTTACATTAAGGTCTCACATTTCATAGTCATTTCGTTCGCTTTCATATATCATTCTGCTGCTCGATCTCCGTCGTTGATCTTTGTTCCCGGACCATGATCTAACGGTCTGCGCTGCATTCTACCACCGAAACCCTATTGTTCATAATTTCCTCCGTTTCATTGCATTTTTCATCACTATTTCGTGTAAAACCACCATTCCACCACCGTCGCGCTGTCATTGCCTCCACCGGTCCTCCGTAACCATCCACCTTCCTCCATGCATGTTTTTCTTCACACAGTCGTGGGTTTTGCAGAGTTTATGGAGGTGAAAACGCCGCCATGATTGCACAGTATTGATACAGTGGCAAGTTTTCGCTGACAGAGAGTTCCAGGCATGAAAACGAAGATCTATAAGCCTTAAAACAAGTTTTTCGAGGCAGGCTACCAGGTCAAAGACGCCACAGACCGCCAGAGGATACGGATATGCAGAAGTTAATATACAGCAGGTTTCTCTACATCAGCAGAATGTTTTTCCCTGGAAAGGACGGTTTGCCCATACCGCTTTTATTCCATGCCATGCTCCAGAGGAGATTTCTGCCCCGAACACAATCCCAAGCTACCAGAGCATTTGTTTCTCAAGTATGGCAGACCATTCAGCCATTGATTTACCTGTTGTTTATTCACCAAAGATACTACAGAGTACGGCAGACCAGAAATGCATCAGAATCATACCTGGCGTAAATGAAGCCTGACGAAGACCATTTTTCCTCCAAAGGTGCCAGAGATTAATGCTCAGAGTTTAAAACAGAATGGGTTTCGGCCCTCTCTTTCTTTTCTGAGTTTAATATTTCATTTAATCTTCTACCTACCTCCTTTGCTCCTCTTCAGTTATAAAAATCATGAGAGAACTATTGTAAAGGTTGTTGATGAGATATCAGAGAACTACAAGCTGTTTCTGTGAGGTATAGTTATGTGTAAAGTTGTAAGATAGGCTGAAGAAAGATGTATTCAGGCTGAATGTTCAAGCTGTGGGCAATGTTGTACTGGACTGGTGTTTTTTTTAATATGACAAGCACATTTCTTTGGATCATGATCTAAAGCAGCTAGTGATGTTTTTCTATCTCTGTGTTTTATTCCATTCCATTTCAGTTCTTCTGGCTTGCATCAGAAATCTGGCATAGGATTTTCCCTTGTTAGGCACCCTATGTTTCTGCTCTCCTTGCCTTAATGTTTTCGACTAAATGTGTTATTTAAGGATCGATTTCAATTAATCTAACCAGTGTAGTGGTATGATATATTGCTAGCTGATGTATGGATTAATGGAGTATGTTTTTAGATGTTCTTGTTTAGATTTAATTTAATGAGTTGAGAACGCTAGGAGGTTTAGAACTCTGTCTCTGCCTCACTAGGATCTTTTTGTTTTAATTAAACTTTCCAAGTTCCCTCAAGTTGCCTCTGATTATGTCCAAGCAGGTCTGGAGTTAAATGACCTCTGACCTGATCTATAGACAGATTGGATGGTTTTCCTCTTTTCACTTTCAATCCTTAATGTCCATGCCACACAATCATTTTAGGATCCAATGCTTTAGATGACTAGCCCAACTGAAAGCTTGCACATTGAACAGCAAGTAAACCCTTTCCTGACACCATTTGCCCAATGGTCTTGAAATACTATCTGAATTTATCTCTCTTTGCCTAAAATCTTCTTTTCCTTACCTTGTCTTGTATTGAATCCTTCATTCCTGATTCCCAACAACCAAATCAAAACAAATTAAACAACCAAACCTTGCGCCTATAACTAGCCTAACATCTTAAACTTTGAGCTCAAAGACATTTACCTTTGACATATCTTAGAGAGATCCCTCTCTGGACCCAGGAGGGCTAGATCCTGAGGTCTGAAAGTGGTTTGATGTTGTCTCATCTTTTGGTCTTGCCAATCTGGCCAAAACATGGGAACCCCAACATAATGGCGACTCCGCTGGGGAATTTATGAGTTTTCCTCACCTTGCTATACCATAAGCCTCAGGAACCTACAATCTCTGGTCAGGTTGGAAGTTAAACACTCCTATTCGCACATCAACCTCTATGCCATTTGTTGCGTTCTCCCATACTCATAGACAGAGTCTGGAAAGGGCTAGGTAGCCTCCAGATCTCACATTCTTTCAGAGGTGACATATCTGGTAAATGCCCTCCCAGTCAATCTCTGGTTATATTTTGCTGTGTTTTGAGGATATCCTTGAAAAGGGACATCTTATAAGCACTGTGGTGGACAGTGTAACTTCTAGAAATATCCTAAACCTTCCACCTGGCGACTCCACAACTCCTAAATGATAAAGACTCCACTGGTGATCAGTAGGCCTGTTGATTATCTTGGTTTCACCTAAGGCTCCACTGGGAGACCAGCCTCCATAACAACATCAACCACAATAGAAGAAACAAGTAGGGTTAAGCTGCTTGGTTGGAAAGCAACATTCTGGCTTCCAGAATGATTCACACAAGAGCTTACCCTAACCCAAACCCACCTGAAATAGTTGATAACCCTGAGAGCATCCTCAAGAGATCTCCTACACCTAAAAGACCAACTATTTCCAGCCACATATATAGAGCTAACTCTACACCAGAAGACTTTACGGCTCTATCAGACCCACTTTTTGGCCTAGGCCCTCAAAGCAGTTTACCAAGGACTAGGTCACTCAGTGTCCTAGACCAGCCAGACCTTGAGCTCCCTGGTTCACCACCCCATAATGGTAAACACATTAGGGACAAGGAGACTCCTCCATCTACACCTCCTGATATTCACTTCATTCAAAACTTGGGACTCTCCCACCCTAAATCTGCTCAACAAACTTTTTCTGGTCCTAGTATCCCTGTCATCCATATACCAGCTACTCAAGCTACCCCTTTACCTCACCAGAACATCATCATGGCAGCCTGGTATGCACCTTTGGTTTTACCTTAGCCTCTAGTACCCTTACCCAATGATTATCAATCAAAGATCCCACACTTCACTGCAAAAGAGTCTACCACAGCACAATATCATGTAGATAGGATGGAAGACTTCTTTGACTACATGGAGATAGATGATGATATAGTCAAAATGAGAATCTTTGCCCAGATTTTAGGGGGTGATGTGAATAAATGGTTTAAGGGCCTACCTCCGGGTAGCATCAATGACCTCCCAACTCTATATCAGTACTTCATAAACAAATGGGAAGTTAGGGAAAATCCTCGCCAACTCCTAGCAGAATACATGAACCTTAAAAGAAACGTAGGAGAGAGTGTCAATGATTACACGACGAGATTCAACAGCATTTACAATGCCCTCCCTCCACATATGAAACCTCCCTAAGGTATGGCTCTAGCGAAATGTCCCGAAGGCTTTGATGCTGACATGGCCTATAAGCTCAGGGATAAAGAATACAACACATTGGAGGACATGCAGAAAGGAGCAATGAATATAGAAGCCAACTTGATTGAGAAAAGAGCAAGGCTGAGAGCTGAGAAGAGGGTAACATATAGGGATGACAATGTGGCTTCCTCATCTGACCCAAATTATGACAGATTATCCAAAAACATGGAAGAGCTACAACAAATGGTAAAAAAAATGGTTGTCACTGTTAGTAACCAAAATAGAAATCAAAACCATAATCATAGCCAGAACCAGAACTTTAGAAGAAACAATAACACTCCCAACAGACAAAGAGAATCAGATCAACAAGTTATTCCCCCATTGCAAGAAAATTTTCTTGATGAAGACGAAGGAATCATAGAAGAGTCTTAAGGGAATACAATAAACATGTTTGAAGTGGAGGACTCAATCCATAACTGTGATTCGGAGGAAGATCAGCCCTCACCCTCATATTGGGACGAGGAAAGATTGGAATCTGAGGATTACAGACTTGGATTTGAAGATGCCATCATGCAGGTCAAACAATATGAACTCAGAAGCAAGAAGAGCCAAGACAATTCCAAAGCTAAAACTTCTGAGGTCACCATTAAGAAAAGGCCTGAGAAGGCTTCTAAAGTGATTGCTGAAAGTAACAAATCAGCAGCTGATAATTCTGGGAAGAACAAAGAAAAAGACAACCAAAAGAGTGATAAACAAAACCAACCCACTAGCAGCACTAGCACTGCAGTTAGTGCCCCTGATAAAACAGTCCCTAACCCTGTACATAATGGGAATCAACACACTGATTTAGCCACCAAGGCAGTGGCTAACAAAACAGAGTTGAGCATCTCAAAGAGTCAGTCCACTTTCAATTTGGAGAGTGAGATTGCAAAAATTAAGATCTCTGTACCACTCTCTGAGCTAGCCACTCAGGATGTATATAACGACCAAATTTTGAAAGCGTTAAACTTAGGCGAGAACAGTGACACTGTGAATCTGAGTGATGATCAACCTGCCCTTCTGTTTGGTCCAAAGATAGAACGAAATTTTCAGGAAGGGGTAGTACCACATTTCTATATCAGTCTCAACATCCATGATAAGATTCTCCATAATGCAATGCATGATTCTGGAGCATCTCACAACCTAATGCCTAAGGTAGTCATGGAAATACTAGGCCTAGAGATAACCAGACCCTACAAAGATCATTCATTTGACTCTAGCAGAGTAAAATTCCTAGGCCTGATCAAAGACTTATGTGTGAGCTTAACTCAAATTCCAGCTAAATGTATGGTCATGGATGTTGTGGTGGCAGATGTGCCACTCAAGTATGGCATGTTATTATCAAGATCATGGGGAGCCAAGCTGGAGGGTACAATGCAGATGGATGGTTCATATGCCACGATTCCCATATTTGGACAACTTAGAAGACTGTATAGGGAGGCACAGATGAAATTCCTAGTCAGTAGCCCTGAAAAACCAGAAAATTCACTTGTATACTCTGTACATACAGACCTGGACTCCTTCATCTTTTGTAATGACGAATCCGTGGAAGGGTTAGAGTCCCAAAACAGAGTCATGGACGAAGAAACAGAGGCCATAGATTTGAATATAATGGCCACTTTGGAGGAAATCGAAGAAGATAACAACAATGAAATCTGTAGACAGTGCGACAGAGACCTAACTCTGAGCGAACAAGAAACAGAAGGAAAACAGCCAACCAGTCCTCCCTCGCAAACTCTTACACCACACGAAGAACCGAACAACCCACAACCTAATGCAGATTCCGTAACACAACACAATAGAGAACCCAGCCATAGGGAAAGAAATGATAACGAAACCGAGAATGAACCCCTGTGGGTAATGAACTTTGATGGGTCATGCACCAAGAGAACTGCTGGAGCTGGGGTGTGGTTGCATAACACAGAGAATGATTACACGAAAAGCCATGCCTGTAATCTGCATTTCAAATGTACGAATAATGTTGCAGAATACGAGGCTCTAATCCTGGGTCTAAATCTGTTGAAAAAGTTGGGGCCTGGAAGATAGTTGTGCAGGGAGACTCAGAGTTGGTCATAAAACAGGTAAACGGTGAATATACAGCCTGGCACCCTAGGTTGAGGGCATATAGGAACGATGTCGTGGACATATTGAAAAATTTTGCTGAATACGAATTAGTGTTTGTTCCTAGAAATCAGAGCGCCATTGCAAACAGATTGGCTTGCCTGGCTAGTTCCTACCCTAAGACTCCCAATGACCAGCAGATCATCATTCAGACCAAATTCAGACCTGCAGTGCCGGACAATGAAAAATATTGGTAGGTTTTTGAGGGTGATAAACAAATTGAAGATTTTTTGATGGGCAGGAATGAGTTTGAGTTTTTTGATTCAGACTTTATGTCTAGTGATAGCTGCCCAAGTGAGGAACCCTCAGATAAAGAAGAAACACCTGGTAACATAGAAATAAATGTTTTGAACAAACAAACTGGAAATTCGAACGAAATTTGTAAAAACTCAGAAAATGAAGAAGTTGAGGTGCTACAAGCCAAAGATAAGAACTTACCTCATGGTTTAGCATCGTTAGAAGACCTTTTTGACTTCGATGATGTAGCTAAAAAGCCTACCATAGAGCATGCGGACTCTAACGTAGAAGAATGCAATATAGGCACAGCGTATAGGCCCAAAATGATTAAATTGGAAAAATCCTTACCCACAGAGATGAAAAAGAAATGCATTGACCTATTCAAGGAATTTGCTGATGTGTTTGCCTGGAGTTACGAAGACTTAAAGGCTTATGACACGAAAATTATACAGCACAAAATACCTTTAAAAGAAAATCAGAAGCCCTTTAGACAAAAACTTCGTAGAATAAACCCAAAACAGCTGCCTGCAGTGGAAAAAGAGATTAAAAAGATGTATGAGGCAGGCATAATAGTTCCTGTGAGGTTCTCTGATTGGGTATCAAACTTAGTGGCCGTGAGAAAGAAAACGGGTGAAATCAGATTATGCATAGACTTCAGAAATCTTAATAGAGCCTCACTCAAAGACAACTACCCTTTGCCTAAAATGGAACACATTCTACAGCAGGTAGTAGGCTCAAAAATGATTTCTCTTTTAGATGGTTTTTCAGGATACAACCAAGTCCTAGTAATCCTAGAAGATCAACTCAAAACAGCCTTTACCACTCCTTGGGGTACCTTTATGTATGTAAAAATGCCCTTCGGACTGATGAATGCTGGAGCCACCTTCCAAAGAGTGATGGATATAGCTTTTTCAGATGAGATAGGACACTTCATTGTTATTTATTTGGATGACATAACAGTCTACTCTAAGACTGAAGAAGAACATCTGAAACATCTGAGAAAGGTATTTGAAAGATGTAGAAGGTTTGGCCTGTCATTGAATCCTAAAAAGACGGTATTCAGGCTGCAAGAAGGAAAACTTCTTGGACACATTATATCTGAAAAGGGAATCAGGATAGACCCACAAAGAGTTGAGGGAATACTTCAGATCACACACCCAAGAAACATCAAAGAATTACAGTCTTTCATTGGGAAAATCAACTTCCTTAGGAGATTTATTCCCAACCTAGCTGAACACCTTAGGAATATGACTAACATGTTGAAGAAGGGCGAAGGAGTTAAATGGACTGTTGGAGCTAAAAAATCTTTTGAAACAGTAAAACTTGCACTCACCCAAGCTCCTGTTCTGATCAACCCAGATTTCTCAAAGGATTTTCTAATTTTTTCATTTGCTTCTGAGCATACAGTAGCTGCAGTCTTACTGCAGAAAAACACAGAGGGAATGGAATAGCCAATTTCCTTTTTCAGCAAAGCACTAAGGGATGCACCCTTGAGATACAACATAATGGAAAAACAGGCCTATGCCTTAGTCAAGGCCTTAAAGGACTTTAGGGTGTACATATTGCAATCCCACACCCTAGCTTATGTGCCTAACATAGTTGTCAAAGATATATTGTCCCAAGATCCTGATGGAAAGAGGGGCAAATGGATTGCTGTGATTTTAGAATATGATCTCGAGATAAAACCCACCAAGCTAATCAAAGGGCAGGGCTTAGCTAAATTAATGGCTGAATCAAATCTGCAAGCCCTTGAAATTAACATGGTGAATGCCTTGGATGAGCAGGAAGGACTGCCTGATCTCAATGTTGAGGAGAAGTTTCAGAACTCTCCTTGGTACTTTGATATCCTTTATGTGCTCACAAACCTCAATGCTCCACTTGAACTGTCAAAGACCAAGGCCAGATTCCTGAAACTAAAGGCCAGAAACTATTGCATTCTGAATGAAAATTTATATTGGAAAAATCCAAATGGCTTATTGCTTAAATGTTTGCCTGAGTCTGAAACAGAAAGGACCAAACAAGAATTCCATGCTGGAGAGTGTGGAGGCCACCTAAGTTGGAAGCCACTACAAATAAAATACTCAGGGTTGGTTATTATTGGCCCACACTCTTCAATGATGTCCATAAGATGATAACTGCCTGCCACAAATGCCAGATTTTTGAAGGCAAGAGAAAACTCCTTCCCCTCCCTTTACAACCCATCACTGTTGAAGGTCCTTTCATGCAATGGGGCCTAGATTTTATTGGAGAAATCCACCCTGCTTATTCTGCACAACACAAATGGATCTTAACAGCCACAGACTACTTCACTAAGTGGATAGAGGCCATACCTACTAGGAATGCCACAGATTCAGTCATCATCAGGTTCCTAGAAGGTCATATCCTCTCTCGGTTTGGTTGCCCAAGGAAAATAATCACCGATAATACTGTTGCTTTTGGATCCAAGAAAATGGTTGATTTTTGTCACAGGTATCAAATAGCGCTTGGTCATTTAACTGCCTATTACCCACAAGGTAATGGCCTAGCTGAATCATCAAACAAGAGCCTCGTGGCCATCATCAAAAAGCTATTAGAAGAGAACAAAAAATCATGGCATAACAAGTTGGTGCATGCCTTGTGGGCTGACAGGCTTACAACAAAGAAATCCATTGGCATGTCACCATTTCAGCTTGTCTATGGTGTAGAAGCAGTTTTCCCTAGTAGCCTTGGGGTACCAGTAATCAAGTTGGTTCAAGAGTTTCAGTCAGAAGAAGACAGTATGGTGAGAAGGATAAATCAGACAATTAATCTCCAGCAAACAAGGGAAGAGGTTTATAACAGAGCTGTCAAAGTTCAGGAAAACATAAAGAGGTTGTTTGACAAGAGAACCAAAGTTGCTGATTTCAAAATTGGGGATAAAGTTCCGAGGTGGGACTAAAGAAGAGAGGACAAAGGAAAACACGGCAAGTTTGACAACTTGTGGCAAGGTCCATACGTCATCCAGGCCACTGTGGGTCCAAATGCCTTCTTCCTACAGGAATTAGATGGTACAGAGCTGTTTGGGGGTCCTGTCAATGGTAGGATGCTCAAACACTACTTCTGCTGATTTTCAATTTCCATTGTACATACTATTGCAGAATTTCGTTTTCAAGAAAAGAGAAAATGTTCCAAAAAACAGAGAGAAAAAAAAGAGGTTCAAACATGCTAAAAACATGAACCTCTGAGGTATAAAATATTGTCTCTAATATGCTCAAAACCTGAGCCAAAGAAAGCAAAGCAGCTGGGCCTAACATGCTCAAAATCTGGACCAGCAAAGAAGAAAGAAAAATCAGCTCTAACGTGCCTAAAATCAGAGCTGAGATGAAGGAAAGAAGTGAACTATAACATGCTCAAAACTCGAGTCACAAAGAGAAGAGGACACGTTTCGATTTCAAGCCTCGCGCTTTTGCTTTTGCTCAATTTTCTCGTCCACAGAATCGGCTTTATGCCTTGGACCCGCTTAAAGTCGTATAGTCTAACTCGGCTCGATCGGTTTTCACCTTCGTCGTAGAATATAGAGAAGAAATCACGATGCTTTAATCCTCGCATATTAGATTAGGTAGAGAAACATATGATACCAACAAATTAACTGTCTCATGGAGCAATATGGGTAGAATTAGAATAGGTTTCTTTCTTGTTTGTGAAAAGTAATGATGTAAAGGGTCTCGCTAGCTCAAATGCACCCCGAAGAAAATGCTAGGACCGTAGTGTGGGTAGGTAGTTGTTGGAGAAAGTTTTTCTGTTGACGTAATGTTTTCATATTGTGGTAGTTGATTAAAGAAAGAAAGGATGTTGCCAGTTGTGCCAACGTCTACCCAAAGATCTATTCTCTCGACTATTGACTCTTCAAGAGGAAGCCATCTCATGTGGAGCCACCGTTAGCCCCTTATAAATTTCTTTGGATGAAAAGGGTGACCGGCCTGTTCTATAAGTCACAAGGAATGCATTTCCCTCGAAAACACATCATCCTTGCACTTTTCAAGTTCCCTCGCCTTGTGACTATTTCCTTCGTCGATTTAAGTCAATAAGCCATTGATAAAGAATTATGCTCCAAAAGGCTTTATTTCGCCCGTGTATCCTCGCATTTTCCCCCCCCCCCATTCTATCCTTTTTTTCCTTCTTCTAAGTCCCCTATTGTTCCCCCAATATCCCCATCAACCTCCTACATTCTTCCAAAATCTCCATGAAGTCCCACCCACCCTTTGTTTCCTCAAAAATCCCCTCTATCTCCTATCGTTATCCTCCTAAGAGCTAAAATGCATTAAAAAGGGTTAAAAACCCACTTTTGGACCATATAACAGGCCTCACTTTCCCCAGCTCCCAGAATCTCTCTCTCCATGTAAACTCCGTTGATCCCGACGGTTGCTTATCGGGTGTATTATAAGCCGTTGATCTTGGTAGATCGACGACGCATCGTTAAACTTCGACAGTTGTCGTGCTCGTTCAAACCCCGACAGTGCCATCGTCATTCATTTACACGCGTATCCGACGATCCCGAGTCCGTTTGATCCCATGGTCCCCACGTACGTTCAAAACCCTATGGTTTATATCGCATTGCTTATAGAAGCTCTGCCAGATTTCTTGCCCGTTGATTCCATACACTCCGACGACGCGTGGCATCGCACGGTTGCAAAAATGCTTGCCCATCGCGCGTTAACGTTCGGGACAGGATGCACAACAATATTCATGTCGCCCATCCGATCCGTGATCGCCCATCCACCGACCATCGCTCCACGAAGTCGCGACGATAACTGCGTCGTACCTCGCCCACTACCCATTTCCTCTCGACGCATTCCTCCACCGTCGATCTTCCTCCCGAGACTTGATTATCTGCATTTGATTTCCGCCTGAATTTTCTGTCATCACCCCCCACGTGCGCCCGTCGTACGTCAACCATCCCGTCGCATATATCGCAAAAGGGTCGTGCTTTTTAAGGTTTTTTCATTTAAAACTACTGGCCGCGCTCCGCCATCTTCTCTCGTTTTCCACCCTCGCTACATTTTTCCGCCATCTCCTTGCACCATTCCATCACCCTCCACTCGCACGGCCATTTTCATCATCCGCATTACATTCGTTGCCCCCCCCATCCATGGTTTTCATAACAAGTTTGTTGTTTTATAGGGTTTCACATCGAAGAATCGCCGTTACTCATTATTTTACCACAAAGTAAGGAAACGGTGAAAGGGCCATGGCGGCAAAGATCAAATTACTAAAGAAAGGTCCGGGAGGGTGTTTTGACGCGACAATAATCTAAGGACAAGGCTAAAACTCGTAATGTCCCGACACCATCAAAACGCAGATTTCATGGTCAGGATATAAGTGGAGTAGTGGGGAGAGCTTAAAGCATGCAAATGAGGATAGATAAGCCTTAGGTTTAAGGACTTAGAGGTGAGGCACCGCATTGAAGACCTGTGTGATCATGTATACAAAGATGGATAAATTAGTGTGTCGGGTTTCTACATCCGCGGGATGTTTTTCCTCCATAAAGGACGGTTTTATGCCGCTTTGACTACACATCGCGTTCCTAAGGATTTTCCGCCCGAAACAACCCATTACTATCGTAAGCATTTGTTTCAAAATATGGAGACCCAAGCATTGTTATTTTACCTTTTGTTTAAGTCACCAGGAGTACCGCATTACTAGAGCCAAAGTACATCAAGAGAGCCAGATCAAGTAAATAGAAGCTCGAAAAGACCACTCTTCCATCCAAGAGTGACAAAGAATTAATGCTCTGTAGTTTGCAGAAGGCGTCCTTCTTCATCTCCCGAGTTTTAATATTACATTTAGTTCTTCACTTATCGCTCTATTTTCCTTTAGCTATAAAGTCTATGAAGAAACCTGTATTGTAAAGTGCTATTGATCGATTATCGCAGAATTTTAAGTAGTTTCTTTTATATTTAATCATGGTAAAGTGTTAGATAAAGTCGAGGAATATGATTTCGTACCGAGCTTTCAACCATTGGCAATGTTGTAATCGGGATCGGGTATTGCTTTTAATATGAAAAGCACATTTCACCGGATCCTCGATCTAAAGCTACAGGATGTTTTCCTATCTCTCGATTATTCCATTTCATTTCGCCCTTCGTGCTCGCATCGTAATATTGGCATAGGATTTTCCCGCAGGGCAATCATAAGTCAGCTTCTCCTTGCCTTGATGTTTTCTACTAAATGTGTTATCTAAGGATTGATGTCAATACCAACTAGTGTAGTGGTCCGATATATTGCTAGCTGATGTATGAATTAATGATATTTGTCTTTAGATGTTTCTTGTTTAGATTTAATAAATGAGTTGAGAACACCGGAGTGTTTAGAAAAATCTATCTCTCACTAGGATCTTTCCATTTCAATTAAACTCTGGCTCAAGTTCTCACTTTTCTCTCACTCTCTTTTGAGAGTTTCTATGAGTACCTCCAAGCAGTCCGGAGCAATGACTTCGACTCGATCTAAGGACAAAAAGTGGTTTTCCCTCATTCCTTCACTTCTCTCCCCTTATTGTTTCATCTCCACCTATCATCCTGCAATATCCAATGCTCTAGATGACCAGCCCAATAGAAATATCGCCTATTGATTAGCAAGAAAATCCTTTCCCCGACTCCATTTCCCAATGGTTTTGAACATCTTCTTTAGGCCGATTTCACCGCCTTATCCCTTCGTCATCCTTGTCTTACATCCAACCTCTTCGTCGATAACCAACAACCAAATAGAAAACAATCAAACAAAAAACCAACCCCATGCCCATAACTAGCCTAACATCTTAACATTAAGCTCCAAAGACATATACCTTTGACAATCATAGAGAGATCCGTCTTCCGGGACCCGTGGAGGCGATCCCGAGGTCCGAAAATGGTTTGATGCCGTTTCATATCTTTTTGGTCTTGCCAACTCGGCCAAAACATGGGAACCCCAAACATGCCATAGTTTTGGGTCACCTACATCATGAGGCTTCAGAAAGGGGCATATCGTGGAGTGTTGTCAGAGCTTCTGGGAGGTTTCCCACACACCATCCTAGGCCAGCTTTTCCAAAGGAGGGAGTCTTGTCCCTTGGGAGACCAGCGCAAAAGGGGTTTATGAGATCCCACCATGTTTGGCATCGCCAACCATATTCCATCATTTTCAAATAAGAATTCCTTCCGCAGAGTCAACGTTATTCAAGAGAGGATTTGGCTGAGGGATTGACAATCACTTTCAGGAAGTCTTGGTGAAAGGATCCACCTTTCACTTCATATTTTCATTGGAGAAGGGGCCTCATCTACAACAACTATTTGGCCCATCCATTTGTACTTCTTGAGTTGGGTATCCGTTTACCGCAACTCGAAATTTTGCATATTTACCATTTTTACATAGATTTCAGCCAATCCTCTTAAAGGATTGATGTTATGTATTTTCAAGGTTGAGATATTGCTCCCTTCTTTATTTGAGCCTAGTATTTTATATCATTGTATTTTCATTATTTATGTAGTGTGCCTCATGTAACTACGCAAAGAACAAATTTAGGATTTTTAAGGGCGTCTGTGTTGTTTCTCATATTTGTATGTACAAGCTTCTTGAGGTTTATTGTGCCTTGCTGAGTGATCATTTCTATGAGCGATATTTATGCTGTTATGTTCTAATATGATGGAAATTGAACCTTGTACCCCCAGGTACATGTATCACCTATTTCCATTTGATGTATTTGTTATTGCTGTAGCTACAATGTTAAGCATCTTAAGAGATTCCCAATCTTGTTGTTCTTCCCTCTTGGGGATGATCTCTTGACAACGCCTATAGACGAGTCCCATAGTGGGCCAAGTAGCTCGAGTTCATCCTTTGTTTAAAGGTGACAACCGCAAATTCCCCCTTTGCCAGCCTATCTCTCCGGAATAGACTTTTCTTTGTCGATTGATAATGTTTCCGAAAAGGAACATTACACTATGATAGAAGTAGTCTTCAATTTTCAGTCCCTGCCCAAATTAGCAAACCTTTCTTTGTCTATAGTTGTCAGTGTCTCAAGTACCGTTTTTCATAATCCCCTTTTCCACATAGCTTGCTAATGCTACGGAACAAAGTTGTCTACCCCTCTCTCATCGATTATCTTGTCATGTGATGACCTAAATATGCCTAAGAAACTCTTCAGAACCAGAAAAAGTCCTAGGTCTAGGTGGTGGTGTTTAGGGAAAATACTTTGACAAAAATGTCTAAGTCAAAACTCGTTTTCAACATCAATTAGCCATCATTTCTTACCATTCAAAATAGCCCTTGTCTATCTATAGGTCATAATACCAAATGCATATCGTATATTGTTTTCAACAGCTTAGAAATGTTCAAATCGTGAAAAAGAGAAAGAAGTTCTATGTCTCCAAGATGACTACAACCTATCTTCCGATATTCATGAAACACCAAGAAAGCTTCTATGAAGATAAAAACATCTATTAATGCATCTTTGGCAGTGATGTATACATCGATGATAGTAAGAAAAGTGGAGAAAAGAAAACTTAGGGAAATGTTTAACGTCGAGCGGTTTACTATCATAAATCAAATAGAAAGTACAAATTGTGTGAAGAAGAAGACTCTACATGTTTTAAACTCAAAAGCACCAAAGGTCAAAGGCATCGATTACCGATAAGTAAAAGGCCAAATATTTGGTTTAAAAGTACTTCTCAAATGACCATCAAGGCCTAGATCTTTGTGTAAAAGTTTTTCCTTCAAAGAACAAAACCAAATATTATGCGTGAAAAAGGCTCCTTCATGATAAGTAGGCCCATGATAATCGGTTCAAAGACATGTTTCAATTGATAAATGTAGAGATGAAGTGAAAATTGTTGTGTTTAAATTAGTTTTCAATCGATAAGAAAGGGCAAAAAAACTTAACATGAAAAGGTATCCTTAATTTGACTAAATGGGCATGCTATGTAAAATGAAGCTTTGTTCAAGGTAACCTCTTTCAAATAACAAATAGAGGTAACAAAAGTTTTGTGTTTACCAAGGTCTCTCATATCACAAGCAGGTCCCAGATAATTAGCATTTTCATTTCCTCCTTCAATTATTAGCAGTAGGGAAAAGACACACTATCGTTTAAATGGCCTCCTTCATAAAAAAAGCAAGAGGCCTAAGAAGATTTTTTGGAAATGCCTCCTTCAAATAGTAAGCAGGCCAAATTTTGGTTTTCAGAGTGCTTTTCCAAATGACAAAAAAGTGCCTATATCATTTTAAAAGAAGCCTCCTTCAATCATAAGTAGAGGGCAACACTTGGTTTACAGGCTAAACTTTCCATTGAAAGATAGAGAGTGAGTTTAAACTTTGATAAAGGGTTGAGAGAATTTCAATGATCATTAGAGCTCAACATATTTTGTTTGAAAGCCTTTAAATACAAGGCCAACACTAACAATAGTTTGCATGCCTGAGAGATAAAGAACACATTTCATGATTGGTAAAGAGTATAGTTTTTTTCTTTAAAAATAAGGAATTTACTTTTACCAAAAACTTAAAGAGACCATTGTGCACAAGATACCCACTCCTTTGAGACATAGGCAAGACAAACCATGCTGCCTGGCATGTTTTTCTTCAATGGTGCTGACCAAATGAGCTAAATTGAAAAAAAGTGAGGGTTTTTTTCCACCATAGTCTGCAACTAAAAACCTCATTCAAAGCTTCAATGTGTATCATGGTTTGGGAGAAATGTCAAAACTACAAAGCTACGGGAGATTTTTTGCACACCAGAGTGACCTTTAAGAAAATCCAAATAAAGATGGAGTATCCAAATGACTTCCATACATGAGTCAAAGATCACTAGGATTCTGAATATATTTCCAATGAGATATCACATTTAATCTTGATTTGCAGGAAGTATCCAAGAGTGTAATTAAGAACAACACTATGCATTTAAAGAACAAGTTGTTCATTTTTTTAATAAGAGCACAATCAATTCTTGAACAACCAAATGAATACCAAAATTACAAAAACCAATACATTTTTGGAAATTAGACTTCCACATATTTCCAATGAGCTATCACATATCAATGGAATTTAGGAAGGCATCTGTGTTTTGGCCTACAAACAACACTATACATTTCAGCACTCCGTGATTCACCATTTTTTACCAAAGGTTGTTGGGGATGTCACTAATTTTTGAACAACCAAATGAACAAAAAATGAAAAAACAAAACATATTTGGAAAATATACTTCTCAGTATCTCCAACGAGTCATCCTGTGCCCCATTCCGAACCTAGTTTTCAAAACTTGGCCGCAAAAGGACGCGACGTACCGGAAAAGGACGTGACATGCTCGTAAGAACGCGTGTACTTTTCTAAAGGACGCGACGTGCCTAGAAAAGGATGCGAGACGCCCGTGTTCAAGAGTGAAAAGAGCCCTCGTGTGTCCAAAATGAAGCTGCACAAGCTTGGGTTTTTTCTAAATACAGAAAGGAGGCTTCAAAGATTTCAAAAAAGGAAAGAAGACCTGCCATATGATTCATCCATAAAAAAGTTTATCAAGGAGGTCAAAAAAATTATCCATCATGGAAAAACGACTACAAAGGTGGTAAAATACCGCATCCAACATTTCATGTCAATTCAAAATGTGTTTTCCTACTTCTCCTGCACACATTTAGCAATGCTCGAAAGAAAGTTTTATGAGGCCTGCAATCACTCACATTAGGACCTCCAAAGAGGTTCAGGGCATCAAAATGAAAGGTAAAATGGAATACCCCGCCTTTTATCCTACTATAGCCTAGACCTCGAAACAAAATAATTACAATCATGATCATAGTTAATGCAAAGAAGATTGATTTTAAAACAAACACAAATGCATAGCTTTATTTTGAAACACATTTCTTCTTCCATTTGTTTCATAGTAAAACTCTACAAGACCATGTCTCATAAGAAAATCTGACAAAAGTAAAAGCAACAGTATGCAAGTGGCCTCCTTCATGACAAGCAGGGCCCATATTACCTTGTTCAAAATAATTTTCCAATGGATAGGCGCGGGGTGGATAAAAGACATCAGGGTTTTAAAAGCAAGGCCTCTTCAATCATGGTGGCAGAGGGCTCGTAGTGGTTTTAATGGCCTCCTTCTAAAGAGAAAAGGGAACCCCATGTTGGGGTTCCATGTTTTTCGCTGTGTTGGCAAGACCAAAAGATGAGACAACATCAACCACTTTCGTACCTCAGATCTAGCCCTCCCGTGTCCAAAGAGGGATCTTCATGATATGTCAAAGGTATATGTTCAAGTTCAAATGTTTAAGATGTTAGGCTAGTTATAGGCACAAGGTTTGTTTGTTTGATTTTTTTTTATTTGGTTGTTGGGAATCAGGAATGAAGGGTTCAATATAAGACAAAGGCAAGGCAAAGAAGATTTTAGGCAAAGAGAGATAAATTCAGATAGTATTCAAGACCATTGGGCAAATGGATTCATGAAAGGGTTTACTTGCTGTTCAATATGCAGGCTTTCAGTTGGGCTAGTCATCTAAAGCATTGGATCCTAAAATGATTTGGTGGAATGGGAAAATAAGGAAAGAAGGTGAAATAAAGAGAGAAAACCAATTTCTATCCATAGATTAGGTCAGAGGTCATTTAACTCCAGACCTGCTTAGACATACTCTTAGGAAACTCTCAAAGGAAGGCAAAGGAGCAACTGAGGGAACTTAGAAAGGTTTAATTGGCTGAAAAGGATCCTAGTGAGATAGAGATAGAGTTCTACACTCCCAGTGTTCCCAATTCATTCAATTAAACTCTATCAAGAACATCTAAGAAGCAGATTCATTAACTCATACATCAACTAGTAGGCAATAACATCCACTACACTGGTTAAAATAACTGAAACTAATTCTTAGATAACACATTTAGCAGAAAACATTAAGGCAAGTAGACTAGAAACATAGGGTGCCTATCAAGGGCAAATCCTATGATAGATTTCTGATGCAAGCTAGAAGAACTGAAATGGAATGAAATAAAACACAGAGACAGAAAAACATCACCGCAGCTTTAGATCAGGATCCAAAGAAAAGTGCTTGTCATATTTAGAGCAACACCAATTAGGTACAGCATTTGCCAATAGCTTGAAATTTAGTTTGAAAACATACTCCTGAGCCTATCTTACAACTCTACACAGTGAGCATGCCTCAAGAGAAACACTTGCAATTCTTAGATATCTCATCAAAAACCTTTACAATAGTTTTCTCATGATTTTTATAACTGAAGAGAAGCAGAGTAGGTAGGTAGAAAACTAAATGAAACATTAACACTAAGAAGAGGAAGAGGGCTGAAGCCCATTCTGTTTTAAACTCTAAGCATTAATCTATCGCACGTCTTGGACGCAAGAATGGTTTTCTTCTGCTTCCATTTACTCTGGTATGGTCCTGATGTACTCTGGCTACAGTACTATGCAGTACTCTGCTAAATAAACAAAGGAGTGAAGTGAAAAGTTGAATGGCCTGCCATAACGCATTAACAACTGCTCTGGTAGCTTGGGACTGTGGTCAAGGTAGAAATCTTCAGGAACACGGTAAATAACGGAGCCGGTATGGGCACTTTGTCCTTTAGAATGATCTGATGATGTGAAAAGCTGTTGACTTAGCTTTCTATGCATTGAGCTCTCTGCTACTTCATTTATATCTCTTTCTATGCATTGAGCTCTCTGCCTTTCCCACCTGATAACCCTGTAAAACACGGGACTGAGTTATGAAATCCATGCATAGGGGGGAGGATGGAGCAGAGGGCGGAAGAAATGATAGCGCGGCAGGGGTGATTTTTAAATGAAAAACAACGAAAATGCATTGTAATGGTGAAAACAATGAGTAATAGGGTTTGGCGGTAGAATGCAGCGTAGACCGTTAGATTGTGGCCCGGGGACAAAGATCAACAACGGAGATCAATCGAAGGGACGACCTTATGAAATAGAATGGAACATATATGAAACACGAGACTTTTAATGAAAACATGAAACTTTGGTTAAAAATGAAAATGCAAAGGAAATGGAAGAAAACACAATGAAATGCATGGAAGTGGATGTACGAGGTGGGACCCAGCCGGAGGCGGAAGGCGACTAGATCTGGGCTGTCAGATCTTTAGATCCAACAGATGGTTGTGATTAACTCGGGGCATCGCAATCAAGAAGAAGCAGGGGGAACACAATACATAAGTTTCGTTTGCGATTAAGAAGGGAAAGCGATGACCGTTGGATCTGGCAGAGGAACGAACGGTGGAGATGCAGATCGGGAGATCATGATCAGAGGGGACACAAAGGATGACACCAACAAACTTCTAATTATGATTAGGCAGAGAACGCGATAGCCGTTGGATTGACAAGGGGATCAACAGTGGAGATATGTTCGGAAGGCAAAAGGGAAGAGCGACGGGCGCGGAGCGAGAAGATCTAGGCCGTTGATATCGAAATAGATGAACAACTGTGATTGAGTCGGGCAATCGCAGTCGGAGGGGGACAGGGGTGACACATATCAAAACTTCCGATTGCGATTAGGCGGGGAGTGTGATGGCCGTCAGATCGGCGGGGGAATGGATGGTTGAGATGAGATCGGGACATGATATGATCGGGTGATCGAGAGACGAGACTTGCGATCAATCGGAGGAGAAAGAGATTGCGATGGTCAGAAGGGGTTGTGATCAATCGCATCACAAACGTTTGCGATGGACTGATCAAGGGACACAACATAAGTCTTGCGATTGAATGGATAGCGATATTGCGCGGGCCGTCCGATCTATGTGGCAGATCAACGGTGGATATCAAGTCGCGGGACTTGTTAATAAAACAATCGCATCGGAACTTTTTCAATGTTACAAAGGATTTTAACGCTCCACTCCGATCTTCCGATGCGATTAGCCCCTAAGGCACTAAGCGCTTGGTCTCAGCGTTGGGTTATATGGGGAAAGGTGGAAGGGGGCTGGCTGGAAAGGAGCTTAAGCCTATTATAAGGTCGGAAAGTGGGTTTTTTACCCCATTTTAGTGCATTTTAAAACCAAAGGAGGGTAACGATAGGGGGATAGAGGGGAAATTTGGGAAAACGAAGGACAAGGGTGGGATTTCATGGGAATTTTGGGAGGTTTATGAGAGTAAGGGGGGATTTAGGGGGAAAA
Source organism: Pinus albicaulis (assembly GCA_034641835.2). Lineage (NCBI taxonomy): Eukaryota > Viridiplantae > Streptophyta > Pinopsida > Pinales > Pinaceae > Pinus > Pinus albicaulis. The sequence continues at coordinate 356,387,245 of CM076570.1, read as the reverse complement.
AATAGGGACTTTGGCAAAAGGGAACAACGAATAAAATGAAGCATTCTACAGAGGTACAAGGGGCAGAAAGGGGCCTTTTGGAGTACAATTTTAATCATCAGCAAGGCTTACTGACTTCAGTACAGCAGAGGGAAACAGTCAAAGGCAGGGAACATAAAAAGGCTTCAAGGATGATGTGTTTTCAAGGGAAATGCATTCCTTGAAGGCTCATAAGACATTCTAGCCCCTTGCTTGCTTGTCAAGGAATTCATAAGGGGCTAATAGTGGCTCCACATGGGGATGGCTTCTTCTTGAAGGAGTCAAGAATTCAAAAAATGATCTTTGGTGTAGGCCAGATGCCTGCTGCTTAAACCACATTTCTTCTTTGATTTTTCAGCCGCCACAAATATGTTAGATCAGCAAAACATTCCCAGAAATCTACCTACCCATCCTACAATCCTAGCATTTTTTCTTCTAGGGTGCATTTGAACTAGCAGACCCTTCACATTATTTATTTTTATAATAGAAAGTAAACCTATTCTAAATCTACCCTTATTACTCCATGAGACCAGATTAGACTGTTGGTCTCACATGTTTCTCTACCTAATCTAATATCCGCTGGGATTAGACTGTCTAGCATATTTCTTCTCTATATTCTACAATAGAAATTTAAAAATAGCCAAACTAGGATTAGATAGTTTAGTTTGTTGTAGATCCAAGGCATAAAGACAGTTGCACATGGACAGAAATTTGCAAGAAACTGAAAACAAAACTGTGAAGGCTTGAAATCTGAAGCTTGAATTATCCTTCTTTTCTTTTTGTGACTCAAGTTTTGAGCATGTTAGAGTCACTTCTTTTCTTCATTTCAGCTCTGGTTTTGGGCATGTTAGAGCTGATTATTCTTTCTTCTTTGTTGGTCCAGATTTTGAGCATGTTAGGACCAGCTTCTTTACTTCTTTTGGCTCAGGTTTTGACCATATTGGAGCAAATGTTTTTCACTTCAGAGGTTCATGTTTTAAGCAGGTCTGAACCTCTCCTTTTCCTCTGTTTTTTGAAACATTTTCTCTTTTTTCTTGAAAAAAAAAACTGCAATGGTATGTACAATGAAAATGGAAAACTAGAAATTGTAAATCAGCAGAAGTAGTGTTTGAGCATCCTACCATTAACAGGACCCCCAAACAGCTCTGTGCCATCTAATTCCTGTAGAAAAAAGGCATTTGGACCCACAGTGGCCTGGATGATGTATGGACCTTGCCACAAGCTGTCAAACTTGTTGTGTTTTCCTTTATCCTCTCTCCTTGAGTCCCACTTCAGAACTTTGTCCCCAATTTTGAAATCAGCAGCTTTGGTTCTCTTGTCAAACAACCTCTTTATGTTTTCCTTAAATTTGATAGCTCTGTTATAAACCTCCTCCCTTGTTTGCTGGAGATGAATTGCTTGGTTTATTCTTCTCACCATGCTGTCTTCTTCTGACTGAATCTCTTGGACCAACTTAATCACTGGTACCCCAAGGCTGGTAGGAAAGACTGCTTCTGAACCATAGACAAGCTGAAATGGTGACATGCCAATTGATTTCTTTGTTGTAAGCCTATCAGCCCATAAGGCATGCACTAACTTGTTATGCCATGACTTTTTGTTCTCATCTAACAGCTTTTTGATGATGGCCACCAGGCTCTTGTTTGATGATTCAGCCAGTCCATTACCTTGAGGATAATAGGTAGTTGAATGACCAAGCGTTATTTGATACATGTGACAAAAATAAACCATTTTTTTGGATCCAAAAGCAGCAGCATTATCGGTGATTATTTTCCTTGGGCATCCAAACTGAGAGAGGATATGACCTTCTAGGAACCTAATGATGACTGAATCTGTGGCATTCCTAGTGGGTATGGCCTCTATCCACTTAGTGAAGTAGTCTGTGGCTATTAAGATCCATTTGTGTTGTGCAGAATAAGAAGGGTGGATTTCCCCAATAAAATCTAGGCCCCATTGCATGAAAGGACCTTCAACAGTGATGGGTTGTAAAGGGAGGGGAAGCAGTTTCCTCTTGCCCTCAAAAATCTGGCATTTTTGGCAAGCAATTACCATCTGATGGACATCATTGAAGAGTGTGGGGCAATAATAGCCAGCCCTGAGTATTTTGTTTGCAGTGACCTTCCAGTTCAGGTGGCCTCCACACTCTCCTGCATGGAATTCTTGTTTAATCCTTTCTGTCTCAGCTTCAGGGAAACATTTAAGAAATAGGCCATTTGGGATTTTCCAGTATAAGTTTTCATTCAAAATGCAGTAGTTTCTGGCTTTTAGTTTCATGAATCTGGCCTTGGTCTTTGACAGTTCAGGAGGGGCATTGAGGTTGGTGAGCACATAAAGGATATCAGAGTACCAAGGGGAGTTTTGAAACTTCTCTTTGACAGTGAGATCCGGCGATCCCTCTTGCTCATCTAAGGTTGCTACCATGTTAATGTCAAGGGCTTGCAGATTTGATTCAGCCATTAATTTGGCTAAGCCCTGAACTTTAATCAGCTTGGTGGGTTTTATCTCAAGGTCGTATTCCAAGATCACAGCAATCCATTTTCCCCTTTTCCCATCTGGGTCCTGTGACAGAATATCTTTGACTATTATGTTAGGCACATAAGCTATGGTGTGGGAATGCAATATGTACACCCTAAAATCCTTTAAAGCCTTAACAAGAGCGTAGGCCTGTTTTTCCATTATGTTCTATTTCAAGGGTGCGTCCCTCAGTGCTTTGCTGAAAAAGGCAATTGGCTGTTCCATCCCCTCTGGATTTTTCTGTAGTAAGACTGCAACCACTGTATGCTTAGAGGAAAATGAGAAGATAAGGAAATCTTTAGAGAAATCTGGGCTGATCAGAACAGGAGCTTGGGTGAGTGCAAGTTTTACTGATTCAAAATATTGTTTAGCTCCAACAGTCCATTTAACTCCTACACCCTTCTTCAGCATGTTGGTCATATTCCTAAGGTGTTCGGCTAGGTTGGGAATAAACCTCCTAAGGAAGTTAATCTTCCCAATGAAGGATTGTAATTATTTGATGTTTCTTGGGTGTGTGATCTGTAGTATTCCCTCAACTCTTTGTGGGTCTATCCTGATTCCCTTTTCTGATATAATGTGGCCAAGAAGCTTTCCTTCTTGCAGCCCAAATATAGTCTTTTTAGGATTCAGTGACAGACCAAACCTTCTACATTTTTCAAACACTTTTCTCAGATGTTTTAGGTGTTCTTCTTCAGTCTTAGAATAGACTGTTATGTCATCCAAGTAAATAACAATGAAGTGTCCTATTTCATCTGAAAAATCTATATCCATTGCTCTTTGGAAGGTTGTCTTGAGTTGGTCTTCTGGGATTACTAAGACTTGGTTGTAACCTGAAAACCCATCTAGCAGGGAGATCCTTTTTGAGCCTACTACCCTCTGAAGGATGTGTTCCATTTTTGGCAAAGGGTAATTGTCTTTGAGTGAGGCTCTATTAAGATTCCTGAAATCAATGCACAGCCTCATCTCCCCTGTTTTCTTTCTCACAGCCACTAGGTTGGATACCCAATCAGAGAACCTTACAGGTACAATTATGCTTGCCTCATACATCTTTTTAATTTCTTTTTCAACTGCAGACAATTGCTTTGGGTTTATTCTGCGGAGTTTTTGTCTGAAGGGCTTCTGATTTTCTTTCAAAGGTATTTTTTGTTGTATGATGTTCGTGTCATAGGCCTTTAAGTCTTCATAACTCCACGCAAACACGTCAATAAATTCTTTGAATAAGTCAATGTATTTCCTTTTCATTTCCGTGGGTAAGGACCTAGCCAATTTAATCATTTTGGGATTATCTTTTGTGCCTTTGTTGCATTCTTCAACGTCAGAGTCCGCGTGCTCTATGGTAGGATTTTTAGCTACATCATCGAAATCAAAAAGGTCTTCTAAAGGCGCCAGGCCTCGAGGTATGTTCCTATCTTTGGCCTGCAGCACCTCTACTTCTTCACTGTCTGCGTTTTCACACTCTGTGGTTGAATTTCCAGTTTCTTCATTTAAAGCATTTATTTCTACGTCGTGGGGTGTAGTTTCTTCCTCGTCTGATGGTTCCTCACTTAGGCAGCGATCACTAGACGTAGAGTCTGAATCGGAAAACTCAATATCATTTCTGCCTATCAGGAAATCTTCAATCTGTTTGTCGCCCTCAAAGACCTGCCAGTATTTTTCGTTATCCGTCACTGCAGGTCTGAATCTGGTTTGTATTATGATTTGTTGGTCGCTTGGAATCTTAGGGTATGAACTGGCTAGGCAAGCTAATCCATTCGCAATGACATTCTGATTTATAGGAACAAACACTAATTTTTATTCAAAAAATGTTTTCAATATGTCCACGGCATCGTTCCTATATGCTCTCAACCTAGGGTGTTTGGCTGTGTATTCACCGTTCACCTGTTTTATCACCAACTCAGAGTCTCCCTGCACGGCTATTCTATAGGCTCCTATTTTCTTCAACAGATTCAAGCCCAGGATAAGAGCCTTGTAATCTGCAATATTATTTGTAAATTTGAAGTGCAGATTGTAGGCATGGCTCTCTGCGTAGTCGCTCTCTGTGTTACGTAGCCATACCCTAGCTCCGGCAGTTCTTCTTGTGCAGGGCCCATCGAAACTCATCTCCCACAGGGGTTCACTCTCGGTTTTGTTATCATTTCTTTCCCTATGGCTGGGTTCGCCATTACATTGTGCTATAGGGTCTGCACTAGGTTGTGGGTTGTTTAGTTCTTCACGTGATGTATGAGTTTGTGAAGGATGACTAGCTAGCTGTTTACGTTCTGTTTTTTGCTCACTCTGAGCTTCCGTTTCAGTGAACTGTCTAGGGTTTCCTTCTTCATTTTCCTCTAAAACCAGGGTGGCCATTATGTTAAAATCTATGGTCTCAACTCCTCTGTTTGTATCTATGCTTTCTGGTGCTGGCTCTCCCAAGGATTCATCGTTGTAGAAGATGAAAGAGTCCAGATCTGTGTGCATAGAGTATAAAGGAGAATTCTCAGGTTTTTCAGGGCTACTAACCAGAAATTTCATTTGTGCCTCCCTCTACAGTCTTCTAAGTTGGCTAAAAATGGGGATTGTGGCATATGCCCCATCCATCTGCATTGTGCCTTGCAGCTTGGCTGCCCACGATCTAGATAGTAACATTCCATACTTAGGTGGCACATCTGCCACCACAACATCCATGACCATACATTTAGCTGGGATTTGGGTCAAGCTCACACATAAATCTTTGATCAGGCCAAGGCATTTTACCCTGCTAGAGTCGAATGAATATAGGTCTTTGTAAGGTCGGGTTATCTCCAGGCCTAGCCTTTCCATGACTACCTTAGGCATTAGGTTATGTGATGCTCCAGAATCATGCATTGCATTATGAAGAATCTTGTCATGAATGTTGAGACTGATATAAAAAGGTGGAACTACCCCCTCCTGAAACTTCCCTTCAATATTTGGACCAAACAGAAGGGCCGGTTGATCATCACTCAGATTTACAGTGTCACTATTTTCACCTAGGTTCAAAGCTTTCAAAATTTGGCCTTTATATACATCCTGAGTGGCCAGCTCAGAGAGTGGGATAGAGATTTTAATTTTTTCAATCTCACTCTCCAAATTGAAAGTGGACTGACTCTTTGGAATGTTCAACTCTATTTTGTCAACCACTGCCTTAGTGGCTAAATCAGTGTGCTGATTCCCGTTATGTACAGTGTTTGTGAAAGTTTTATTAGGAGCACTAACTGCAGTGCTAGTGCTGCTAGTTGGTTTACCTTGTGTATCAGTGTTTTGGTTATCTTTTTCTTTGTCCTTTCTAGAACTCTCAGCTGTTGATTTGTTACTTTCAGCAGTCACTTTAGAAGTTTTCTCCGGTCTTTTCTTGATGGTGACCTCAGAAGCTTTTGGTTTGGGAGTTTCTTAGCTCTTTTTTCTCCTAAGTTCATACTGTCTGACCTTCATGATGGCATATTCAAACCCAAGTCTGTAATCATCAGATTCTGATCTTTCCTCATCCCAATATGAGGGTGAGGGTTGATCTTCTTCTGTGTAATAGTTATGGATTGAATCCTTTGTTTCAAACATGTTTATTGTGTTCCCTTCAGACTCTTCTATGATTCCCTCATCTTCATCTAAAAATTTCTCTTGGAATGGGGGAATAACTTGCTGATCCGATTCTCTTTGTCTGTTGGGAGTGGTGTTGTTTCTTCTAAATTTCTGGTTATGGTTATGGTTTTGATTTCTGTTTTGGTTACTAACTGTGACAACCATTTTTTCCATCATTTGGTATAGTTTTTCCATGTTTTTCGACATGCGGTCATAATTTGGGTCAGACGTGGAAGCTATATTGTCATCTCTATATGTTACCCTTTTCTCAGCTCTTAATCTTTCTCTTTTCTCAGTCAAATTAGCCTCTACACTCACTGCTCCTTTTTGCATGACTTCCAAAGTGTTGTAATCCCTCTCTCTAAGCTAGTAGGCCATGTCAGCATCAAAGCCTTCGGGGTATTTCGCTAGAGCCATACCTTGGGGAGGTTTCATGTGTGGAGGAAGAGCATTGTAAATGCTGTTAAATATCGTTGTGTAATCATGGACACTCTCCCCCACGTTTCTTTTAAGGCTCATATATTCTGCTAGGAGTTGGTGAGGGTTGGCTTTAGTTTCCCATTTGTTCATGAAAATATGATATAGAGATGGAAGATCATTAATGCTACCCGGAGGTAGGCCCTTAAACCATTTCTTCACATCACCCCCTAAGCTCTGGGCAAAGATTCTCATTTTGACTGTATCATCATCTATCTCCATGTAGTCAAAATAATCTTCCATCCTATCTACATGGTGTTGGGTTGTGGTAGACTCTTTTGCAGTGAATTGAGGGATATTTGATTGATAATCATTGGGTAAGGGTACTAGAGGCTGAGGTAAAACCAGAGGTGCATACCAGGCTGCCATGATGATGTTTTGATGAGGTATAGGGTTGACTTGGGCAGCTGGTATATGGATGATAGGGATATTAGGACCAGCAGAGTTTTGTTGAGCAGATTTAGGGTGGCAGAGCCCCAAGTTTTGAATGAAGTGAATATTGGGAGGTGTAGATGGAGGGGTTTCTCTGTCCCCAATGTGTTTACCACTTTGAGGTGGTGAAATAGGAAAATCAAGGTCTGGCTGATCTGGAATGCTGAATGACCTAGTTCTTGGTAATCTATCGGGTATGTCTAGGTTAAGACGAAAGTGTGATAGAGTTGTAAGGTCTTCTGGTGCAAAGTTAGATCTATAGATGTGACTGGAAATAGTTGATCCTCTAGGTGTAGGTGGATTTCTGAGGATGCTCTCAAGGTTATCAACTATTTCAGGTGGGTTTGGATCAGGATAAGCTCTTGTGTGAATGGTTCTGAAAGCCAGAATGTTATTTTCCAATCGAGCAGCCTAACCCTGCTTGTTGTTTCTATTGTGTTTGATGTTGTAATGGCTTTGGTCTCCCAGTGGATTCTAATGTGAACCAAGATAATCAGCAGGCCTACTCATCACCAGTGGAGTCTTTGAATCGTTTAGGAATTATGGAGTCGCTAGGTGGAGGGTTTTAGGATGTCTCTGGAGGGTACACTGTCCACCACATTGCTTATGAGATGTCCCTTATCAAGGATATCTTCCAAACACAGCAAAATCTAACCAGAGATTAACTGGGAGGGCATTTCCCAGATATGTCACCTCTAAAGAGTGTGAGATCTGGAGGCTACCTGGCCCTTTCCAGACTCTGTCTAAGAGTGTGGGAGAACACAACAAATGGTATAGAGGTTGATGTGTGAATAGAGTGTTTAACTGCGCCAACCTAACCAGAGATTGGTGGTTCGAATTCCCCAAATGAGTTGCCATTATGTTGGGGTTCCCATGTTTTGGCTGCATTGGCAAGACCAAAAGATGAGACAACATCAAACCACTTTCAGACCTTAGGATCTAGCCCTCCTAGGTCTAGAGAGGTATCTCTCTATGATTTTCAAAGGTATATGTCTTAAAAGTTCAAATGTTAAGATGTTAGGCTAGTTATAAGGATCGGGGTTTTGTTTGATTTGTTTTGATTTGGTTGTTGGGAATCAGGAATGAAGGGTTCAATATAAGACAAGGCAAGGCAAAGAAGATTTTAGGAAAAGAGAGATAAATTCAGATAGTTTTCAAGACCATTGGGCAAATGGAGTCAGGAAAGGGTTTACTTGCTGTTCAATATGCTGGCTTTCAGTTGGGCTAGTCATCTAAAGAATTGGATCCTAAAAATATAGGTGGAGTGAAACAATTAGGGAAGAAAGTGAAATAATGAGGGTAAACCAATTTCTGTTTATAGATCAGATCAGAGGTCATTTAAATCCAGACCTGCTTGGACATACTCTTAGGCAACTCTCAAAAAAAGGCAAGGAGAAAAATGAGGGAACTTAGAAAGGTTTAACTAACTGAAAAGGATCCTAGTGAGACAGAGACAGAGTTCTAAACTCCCAGTGTTCCAAATTCATTCAATTAAAATCTAGCAATAACATCTAAGAAGCAGATTCATTAAGTCATACATCAGCTAGCAGGCAATAACATCCACTACACTGGTTAAATTAACTGAAACCAATTCTCAAATAACACATTTAGCAGAAAACATTAAGGCAAGGAGAGCAGAAGCATAGGGTGCCTAACAAGGGAAAATCCTATGCCAGATTTCTGATGCAAGCCAGAAGAACTGAAATGGAATGAAATAAAACACAGAGACAGAAAAACATCACTGTAGCTTTAGATCAGGATCCAAAGAAATGTGCTTGTCGTATTAAGAGCAACACCAATCAGGTACAGCATTTGCCAATAGCTTGAAACTCAGTTTGAAAACATACTCCTCAGCCTATCTTACAACTTTACACAGTGAGCATGCCTCAAGAGAAAGCTTGCAATTCACAAATATCTCATCAACAACCTTTTACAATATTTTCTCATGAGTTTTATAGCAGAAAGATGAGCAGATGAGGTAGGTAGAAAACTAAATGCAGCATTAACACTCAAAAGAGGAAGAGGGCCAAAGCCCATTCTGTTTTAAACTCTAAGCATTAATCTATGGCACTCTTGGAGGAAAGAATGGTCTTCGTTAGGCTTCATTAACTCCAGGTATGTCTCTGATGCGTTCGGATTTGTTGTACTCTGTGGTACCTTTGGTGAATAAACAACAGGTAAATAAATGACTGAAAGTCTGCCATACTTGTGAAGTAAATGCTTTGATAGCCCGGGATTGTACTTCAGGGTGGAAATTTCTTCAAGGAACATGGTATAGACTGAAAACAATATGCACAACCCATCCTTTCCTGGGAAAAACATTCTGCTGATGGATCTGCCCTGTACTTTGATGAAAAAAGGCTTCCTTGCCTTACCAGGTCTTTTTCTGCTCTATCGGGCTCTGAAACCTATCTCACTGAGCTCAACAACGGTGAATCATGGTGGCGTTTAATGCCTGCATCCTGCAGAACACGCAACTGGACTGAGAAAATCAATGCACATGAGGGCGGATGGAGCGGAGGGAGGAAGAAATGATAGTGCGGCGGTGGTGATTTTTAAACGAAAAAACGGCGAAAATGCATTGTAATGGTGAAAACAATGAACAATAGGGTTTCAGTGGTAGAATGCAGCGCAGACCGTTCGATCGTGGTCTTAGGCCAAAGATCAACGGCGGAGATCAAACGGAGGGACGACCTTATGAAATAGAATGGAACATATATGAAACACGAGACCTTTAATGAAAATATGAAACTTTGGTTAAAAATGAAAATGCAAAGGAAACGGAAGAAAACACAATGAAATGCATGGAAGTGGACGTATGAGGTGGGACCCAGCTGGAGGCGGAAGGCGACTAGATCTGAGTCGTCAGATCTTCAGGTCCAACGGACAGTTTTGATTGACTCAGAGAATCGCAATCGCAATGGATGGGAGAGATGCACACTTTATAATTTTCGATTGCGATTAAGAAAGGGAAAGCGATGACCATCAGATTTACATGGAGATCGACGGTGGAGATGCGGATCGGGAGATCGCAATCGGAGGGGACACAAAGGATGACACCAAAAAACTTCCGATTGTGATTGGGTGGGGATGAGCGATAGCCATTGGATCGACAAGGGGATCAACGGTGGAGATCTGTTCGGAGGGCACAAGGGGAAGAGCGACGAGAGCGAAGCGGGAAGATCCAGGCCATTGATTCGAAATAGATGAACGTCTGTGATTGAGTCGGGAAATCGCAATCGGAGGGGAACATGCGTGACACATAAATAAACTTCCGATTGCGATTAGGCGGAGAACGCGATGATCGTTGGATCATGGATCAAACGGACGGACGGGATCGAATCGAGAGATGGCGTGATCGGGGATCAGAGGGAAGGACTCGCGATCGATCGAAAGGGAAAGCGATCGGTGGGGGATGCAATTGTGATGGTCGGAAGGGGTTGCGATCAATCGCATCGCAAAAATTTACGATGGACTGATCTGGGGACACAACATAAGTCTTGCGATTGAAAGGATTGCGATATTGTGCGGGCTGTCCGATCTATGTGGTAGATCAACGGTGGATATCAAGTCGCGAGACTTGCTAATAAAACAATCGCATCAACCCCTAAGGCACTAAGCGCTTGGCCTCAGTGCTGGGTTATATGGGGAAAAGCTTGAAGGGGGCTGGCAGGAGAGGGGCTAGCCCTATCATAAGGTCAGAAAGTGGGTTTTTTAACCCATTTTAGTGCATTTTAAAACCAAAGGAGGGTAACGATAGGGGGATAGAGGGGAAAATTGGGAAAATAAAGGGCAAGGGTGGGATTTCATAGGGATTTTGGGAATATTTAGGAGAGTAAAGGGGGGATTTAGGGGGAACAAAGGGGACTTTGAGAAAAGGGGAAAAATGGATAAAATGAAGCATTCTGTAGAGGTACAAGAGGCAGATAATGGCCCTTTTGAAGCACCATTCTTCATCAGTTAGGCTCATTGACATCAATACAATAGGGGGGAAACGGTCAATGGCAGGGAATTATAAAAAGGCTTCAAGGATGATGTGTTTTCAAGGGAAATGCATTCCTTGAAGGCTCATAAGACATCCTAGCCCCTTTCTTGCTTATCAAGGAATTCATATAAAATAATGAAGCTTAATGTAGCCTTTATGTGCCTAGGATTTGTTAAATGGACCTTATGTTTTACCTATTTAGGAGGCCCATTAGTTAGTGTTGGATTGAGGGGCCATGAACCAGGTTCATAGTTTATGGATAAACCAACAAACCCTCCAACTACTGGCCCTTTCGGCAGTGGTCTGCTTGGGCAGACCAAAGTCTCACTCGAATAAATATGGGGGGGTGTTGGAACCAAGTTTCCATACCATGAGAGATAATTTAATTAAGTGGTTCATGAAAAAACCCTAATTGGTTTTCCACAGATGTGCGCAATGAGTTTATAAAAGAATTATAGATCAACACGATAATATAGAAATGCTTGTCTCTACTTAACGCAGATAAAAAATCAGAACCAGATCTCGGTCTACTCAATGTAATACTTAACAGATGTTAATACTTATGCATAGACATATAAATTAGCTATGTGCATTAATCAATAAGTAATCAGACAGTGTGATCTCATCAAAGTATAAAAAGTAATCATAAACAACAAATATGCACATAATAGAGAGAATTCGCCAAAACTATTCCTTTTATTAATCCTTCAGGTCTGTTAATAAATCATATTTCCTTCAAAAAACATTACAAAACCCTTACAATCCCTTCCACGCACACAAATTGTAGATTCCGCACACATCCAGGATTAGGTCTCTGCGCACATAGCCAACAGGAGCCTTTTACCCAACCCAAAACCCTTACAGGCACAAAATGATATCAATATCTTGTCAAATTATCTATGACTTATCTGAACTACTTAGCTTAGAAAAACACTATATATTTATAATATGCCTAGCGATCAGATA
>CM076570.1:356162282-356375186 GCA_034641835.2 Pinus albicaulis | reverse complement strand
AGGTAGATTGTTGAGAATGTTTTGTTGATCTATCATACTTGTGGCAGTTGAAAATCAAAGAAGAAGGTAGCTTAGGCAGCAGGCATCTGGCCTACACCAATTATCATTTTCTGAATTCTTGACTCCTTCAAGAAGAAGCCATCCCCATGTGGAGCCACTGTTAGCCACTTATGAATTCCCTGACAAGCAAGCAATGGGCTAGATTGTCTTCTAAGCCTCCAAGGAATGCATTTCCCTTGAAAGCACATCATCCTTGAAGTCTTGTTATGTTCCCTGCCTTTGACTATTTCCCTCTGCTAATCTGTTGTCAATGAGCCTTGCTGAATGATAAAATTGTGCTTCAAAGACCTTTTTCTGCCCCCTGTACCTCTGCAGAATTCTCCTTTTTTCCCCTTTTCTTCCCCTCTTCAAATTTCCCTTCTGCCCCCTCTTTTTCCCACTAACCCTCTAAAATCCACCAAAATTCTCCTTGAACCCTACCTTTTCCCTTTTTTTGGCTAAATTTCCCATTTTCTTCCCTATCGTTACCCTTCCCAACCTTAAATTTCATTAAAAATGGGCTAAAACCCACTTTTAAACATTATAACAGGGCTTAGCCCTTTTCCCGCTAGCCCCTTTCAACCACTTCCCACACATGCCCATGCGCTAAGACCGAGTGCTTAAGTCCTGAGCGCTAATCGCATCGGAAGATCGGAGCAAATCGTTGAAATCCCTTTGTAACATCAAAATTCCCGATGCGATTGATTTTATTTATTAAGTCCCGCAATGCATTGTCAGCCGTTGATCTGCCTTTTGATCTAACGAACGCGTGCTGATCACACTCCCCGTCTGATCGCAATCGGAAGTTTCAATATGAGCCTTCCCTGTTTTCCCCGATTGCGACTGCCTGACTTAATCTCCACCATTAATCCGTTATCGGGATCAGACGGCCCAACGTTAATCGTGTCCCTGCCCCCGATCGCAATCGAACTTTCCAAATGCTACCCCTTTCCGCCCTTGCGATTGCGATTATCCGATACGATCTTAGTCGTCTGTCCCTCCGCTAGATCCAACGGCTCAGCGCTGATCGCACCATCGCTTCGATTGACCCGATCGCTCCGATCGCACTCTCCCTCCGATTGATCGTGAGCCGTTGATCTGATCTCCAGATCCAACGGTCAGTGCTCAATCGCGCTCCCACCGCCGATCGCAATCAGAACTTCGAAATGTGACACCCCTATCCCCCCTCCGATTTCGATTGCCCGATTCATTCTCAGTCATTCATCCAGTTTGAAATCAACGGCCCAGATCTTCTCGATTTGTTCTTGTCGCTTTTCCCTTTCTGTCCTCCGAACAAATCTCCACCGTTGATCCTCAGGTAAATCCAACGGTTATCGCTCCCATTTCTTGATCGCAATCAGAGATTACAAAGTGTGTTCCCCTTGCTCCTTCTGATTGCGATGCTCCGAAGTAATCCTGATCGTCTGATCCAACGGTCAAGATCTGATCGCCCTCCGCCTCCGGCTGGGTCCCATTCGTACATTCATATCCATGCATTTTCATAACATTCTCGCCCATTTCCTTTGTACTTTCGACTTTAACCAAAGTTCCATATTTACATTAAGGTCTCGCATTTCATATTCATTTCGTTCACTTTCATATATCATTCTGCTGCTCGATCTCCGCCGTTGATCTTTGTTCCCGGACCATGATCTGACGGTCTGCGCTGCATTCTACCACCAAAACCCTATTGTTCATAATTTCCTCCGTTTCATTGCATTTTTCATCACTATTTCGTGTAAAACCACCATTCCACCGCCGCCGCATTGTCATTGCCTCCGCCGGTCCTCCGTAACCATCCACCTTCCTCCGTGCATTTTTTTATTCACACAGTTGTGGGTTTTGCAGAGTTTATGGAGGTGAAAATGCCGCCATGATTGCACAGTATTGATACAGCGTCAAGTTTTCACTGACAGAGGTATAAATGAAGTGACAGAGAGTTCCAGGCACGAAAACAAAGATCTATAAGCCTTAAAACAAGTTTTTTGAGGCAGGCTACCAGGTCAAAGATGCCACAGACCGCTAGAGGATACAAATATGCAGAAGTTAATATACAGCAGGTTTCTCTACATCACCAAAATGTTTTTCCCTGGAAAGGACAGTTTGCCCATACTGCTTTTATTCCATGCCGTGCTCCAGAGGAGATTTCCACCCCGAACACAATCCCAAGCTACCAGAGCATTTGTTTCTCAAGTATGGCAGACCATTCAGCCATTGATTTACCTGTTGTTTATTCACCAAAGGTACTACAGAGTACGGCAGACCAGAAATGCATCAGAATCATACCTGGAGTAAATGAAGCCTGACGAAGACCTTTTTTTCCTCCAAAGGTGCCAAAGATTAATGCTCAGAGTTTAAAACAGAATGGGTTTCAGCCCTCTCTTTCTTTTCTGAGTTTAATGTTTCATTTAATCTTCTACCTACCTCCTTCACTCCTCTTCAGTTATAAAAATCATGAGAGAACTATTGTAAAGGTTGTTGATGAGATATCAGAGAACTGCAAGCTGTTTCTATGAGGTATAGTTCTGTGTAAAGTTGTAAGATAGGCTGAAGAAAGATGTATTCAGGCTGAATGTTCAAGCTGTGGGCAATGTTGTACTGGATTGGTGTTGTTTTTAATATGACAAGCACATTTCTTTGGATCCTGATCTAAAGCATCTGGTGATGTTTTTCTATCTCTGTGTTTTATTCCATTCCATTTCAGTTCTTTTGGCTTGCATCAGAAATCTGGCATAGGATTTGCCCTTGTTAGGCACCCTATGTTTCTGCTCTCCTTGCCTTAATGTTTTCGACTAAATGTGTTAGCTAAGGATCGATTTCAATTAATCTAACCAGTGTAGTGGTCTGATATATTTCTAGATGATGTATGGATTAATGGAGTCTTTTTCTAGATGTTCTTATTTAGATTTAATTTAATGAGTTGAGAACACTGGGAGGTTTAGAACTCTGTCTCTGCCTCACTAGGATCTTTCAGTTTTAATTAAACTTTCCAAGTTCCCTCAATTTTCCTCTGATTACGTCCAAGCAGGTCTGGAGTTAAATGACCTCTGACCTGATCTATAGACAGATTGGATGGTTTTCCTCTTTTCACTTTCAATCCTTAATGTCCATGCCACACAATCATTTTAGGATCCAATGATTTAGATGACTATCCCAATTGAAAGCTTGCACATTGAACAACAAGTAAACCCTTTCCTGACTCCATTTGCCCAATGGTCTTGAAATACTATCTGAATTTATCTCTCTTTGCCTAAAATCTTCTTTGCCTTACCTTGTCTTGTATTGAATCCTTCATTCTTGATTCCCAACAACCAAATCAAAACAAATTAAACAACCAAACCTTGCGCCTATAACTAGCCTAACATCTTAAACTTTGAGCTCAAAAACATATACCTTTGACATATCTTAGAGAAATCCCTCTCTGGACCCAGGAGGGCTAGATCCTGAGGTCTAAAAGTGGTTTGATGTTGTCTCATCTTTTGGTCTTGCCAATCTGGCCAAAACATGGGAACCCCAACATTACCAATGATATTCTGACACCTAACAACTAATCTGATAAGACAGACAGGAAACCGCACTTTTGTAGCGTATCTAGTGTAAATTTGGTTGTTTTCACTACGAAACTATTAGCAGTTTCATAGCAAAAAGTGACTTTTCTTAGTGTATTTCGCTACGAAACTATGGTTTCTTGGCTAAAATGAAATTTTTGGTACAAAAACCTTGGGAATTGAAATCAGTCAGAAATAATGAGTGATGTGACATGAGGGGATTTGAAAATGAGTGGGTTTATACCTTAGGGTAAACTTAAACAAGAAAAATATAAAATTTCCCTTGACCAAGAATATAAAAAATGAATCCTACACCCCTTCTTTTGACACATGAACCTATTTAACTTTATCAAATGATGCTTCATTTTTTGGGGTGATAACACTTTCCATAAACAAGTTCATAGGGAGTATGTCCTCTTGTATTCCTCCATGTAGTTCTGTAGGCCCATAAGGCTTTAGGAAGCCTTTCTGCCCAATCTCTCCTGTGTAGATGTACAATCTTAGTGAGAATTCCTTCAATCACTTTATTGGTAGATTCAACTTTACCTTTTTCTTGTGGATGATAAGGAGTAGACTTTATGTGCTTGATATTGTAATCTTCCACGAGCCTTTTCACCAACTTGGATGTAAAATGGTTTCCCTGATCTGTCACAATTTCTCTTGGAACACCAAAACGAGTGAAGATATACTCAAAAAGAAAATTAACTACATATCTTTCATTAGAAAAAGGTAATGCTTTAGCCTCTACCCATTTAGTGACATAATCAATGCATAATAAAATATACTTCTTTTGTTTAAATGGTGGATTGATAGGTCCAACAAAATCCGAGGCCCATTTTTCAAAAGGTTCAATGAGTACCTGAGGTTGTAATGGCATTTCATTTGAAGGAGTAGGTTTCCCTGCCCTTTGGAAACTGTCACACCTTTTGACATATTCTTTGGCATCTCTGAAGATGGATGGCCAATAATATCCCAAATGAAGGATTTTATAGGTTGTCCTCTTGTCAGCAAAGTTTCCACCACAAGGTTCATCATGACATGCCTTAAGAATTTCAGGCATTTCATCTTCTCGAACACATCTTCTGATAATGAGATCTGGACCCGTCTTATACAGTTCATTAGTAATCCATGAGTATTTTTCACTTATTTGAATGATTTTTCTTTTCTCTTTAGAAAGAAAATGTGAAGGTAATTTTCTTGTAACTAAGTAATTAGCAATATTTGCAAACCAAGGAGTCTGAATAGTTATTGCAAAAAGATATTCATCAGGAAATTTATCTTCAGCTAGAGTGTCATCTTTGATATTTTAAATTCTAGATAAGAAATCAGTAACTGTGTTTTCTTTTCCAGGTCAGTCTAGAACAATGATGTTGAAATCTTGCAGGAGTAATAACCATCTTGTAACTCTTCCATTAATAATATATTTATTAATTAAGTATCTAATTGCAGAGTGATCTGTATGAACATAGGTTTCATAGCCTGTTATATAATGTCTGAATTTGTTGATAGCATGAACAACAACTAAGAATTCCTTTTCAGTTATAGTGTAATTTGACTCCGTGGGAGTCAAATTCTTGCTTGTGTAATAGATGGCATAGGGGATCAAATATTTTTGTCCTGATACAACTCCTAGAGTTGTATCTGAAGCATTTGTTGAAATGTGAAAAGGTAGTTTCCAATTTGGACCTCTTAAGATGGGTGCTTCGGAAATTTTTTCTTTTAAAGTCTCGAATTCTAATTGGCAATCAGGATTCCAATTGAATTCACAATATTTGGTGAGTAACTTGAAGAGTGGGGATGCTATTTTAGTGAAAATTTCTATAAATCTTCTATAATATCCTGTGAATCCTAGAAAACTTCTAACATCATTTTGACAACTTGGAATCGATATTTTGGAGATGACTTCAAATTTAGATTTATCAAGTTTAATTCCATCTCTTCAAATGTGATGTCCTAAAACAATCCCTTCTGTAAACATCATAAAACATTTTTCATGGCTTAGTGAAAGGTTTTCTTCCTTTAATATTTTAAGAACCTTTTCCAAATTTTCTAAATTTTCTTCAAATATATTCCCATAAACTATAAATTCATCCATATACACCTCTACACAATCATGTATTAGATCAGAAAAAATTCCTAGTACTTCCCTTTGGAATGTTGCAGGTGCATTGCGCAATCCAAAAGGAAGTACTCGGTATGCATAAGTCCCCCATGGATAGGTGAATGTGGTATTATTTTGATCTTTAGGTGCTACTTGAATTTGATTATAGCCACTAAAACCATCCAGGAATGTGAAATACTTCGTACTTGCTATAGTATCCAACACTTGATCTCTAAAGGGTAAAGAAAAATGGTATTTTAGGGTAGCTTTATTCAATTATCGATAATCAATACATACCCTCCATTTACCATTCTTTTTGAGCACAATCACTAAAGGGGAAACTCGCCGATTGTCTGAAATTGGGTAAATGAAGTTTACATTCAACAACTTTTGCAACTCCTCTTTCACAATAACCCTAAGATTTGGATTCATCCTTCTTTGAGGTTGTATGATAGGTTTACAATTTTCCTCAATGTAGATGTGATGTATACAAGTCTTACGACTAATTCCTTTCATGTCAGTGTATTCCCATGCATATGTAGAAGAATGTTAATGTTTTGATTAGCTTTTCCTGTTGTAATTCTTCCAAGTTATTGTTTATGTTCAAAGTTTTCCCTGGAAATATTTCAACTGTAGAGCTACCAAATTCTTCCATAGAATAAAGAGACATCTGCCTAGATGACGAATATTCAATATTGGATTTTTCTTGAAATTGATCATGTTCATATTCTGGGGATGATTCAAAATTTTCCATTGAATTTAAGATTTGACTATCTTCACTAATGGTTGAAATAGTAAAGAGAGGTTGTATATAATTTTCATAATCAATCCATTATTTGTCATCTAACTCTGTGATTGTTCTTTCTGGAGGATATAGAGTGAATTTCTTTGTTGAGTTCCATCAGAGATATACATGTCACCAAATCTACAGCTAATGAAAGCATCAGTTGTAGCCAACCAAGGTCTTCCTAATATAAGTGGATGTACTCCTAGATTATTCTTAGGAGTTAAGATCATAAAATCAACAGGGTACTCCCAAGAGTCTAAGGATACTGAAATATCTTCTAACACACCATCTGGCTTGATTACAGATCTATCTGCTAATTGCAGTAATGTAGGTGTATACAGAAGATTAGGAAGCTTGAGTTGTTCCATGGTTTGTTTTCTCATGATGTTTATTGCTGCTCCTAAATCAATCGATGTATTTGGAATTTCAACTCCATTGATATGTGTTTTTACAACTGGACTTCTTAGATCTAAATATTTTTGTATGGCAATTTTTCCCATCATTATGTTTGCTATTTTTCCTACAAGCTGAATTCTTTTTATTTCTTTTGTTTTTCTTCCCTGTTTCTTCGTGCTCAATTCCTTTATTGTTTTAGCTATAATTAGAATCTCCTTAATTGCTTGTAACAAAGGAATTTTGATATAGACATTTTTCAATTCATCTATAAAATCATAATTAGGCAACATAATATGCTTTTCTACTCCTCTATCTACTTGTAATATTTTAGGAAAAGAAGGTTTAGAATTAGGTACTGATGTTTGCTCTATGATAGGAGTTGAGTTTATTGGTTCTTTTTGTTTTTCATTTTCAAAATTTTGGTTTTGAAGAGATGTTCCTTCTTCAAAACTTTTATTGGGCTATAGAGATTATTCCTCAAAATTGTCTTGTTCTTGAATAACTACATAAGGCTTTTTCTTTTCTAATATCTTACCAGATCTAAGTTGGACATCATTAAGATCTAGAGGAGTAATCATGTAGGTTGGAAATTTATTTCCTTCTATCATATAGGTATTCTGAGGATTTTTATTGTTGGGGTTTGGTAATGGTTGGACATGTAGCTGAATTGGTCTCTGAGGGAATGGTAGTGAAAGTTGTGGATTTTGGAGTTGGTTTTGGAGTTGGGGTTGTTGATTTTATTGAGGAATTTGTTGGGGAGGATAGTTTGGATATGATGGAGGATATTGATAGTATTGAGAGAATATTCCATAGGGATTTTGCATTCCTTGAGCCCAAGGTTGAGATTGAGATTGAGATTGAGGCCAAGATTGCTGCCAAGAATTCCAATTTGGTGGGGGCTAAGTATACATTTGGTTATTAAAACCTTGAGATTGTGGCCCCTGCCCTGGTCTTCTAGAGACAAAGCAAAGAGATTCTGTTGGATTTGAAGTTGTTTCTTCTTGAAAAAAAACCTTAAGACTAGGAATTGAAGGACAACTCTTAGTCTCATGATTTTCTAAACAAATCATACAGGTCTCTATGAATTTTGCATCAAGAGGACATTCTCTTAAAGCATGATTCTTTCTACATTTGGGACAAAAAATAGCTAAAGCATCAGTCTTGGCGTTCTACTTGTTTTGTAACTTAAGGGTGTCTATTTGTTCACCAAGACTCCCTAAAATGTCTGTTTTAAATTCATCAAGCATGTTTTCAATTTCTGCCCTACTCATTGTTCCAGTTGCAGATCTATTTACCCTAGAAAGAGAAGGATCTCTTGGACCTTTCCCAGTTTTTTATTTTCCTCTTGAGAGATGAATACATAATTTCCCAATGTCAGGTAATGGGAGTTGAGATATATCCCCCTTCCCCATCATGCTAAGGATGTCTATCCACTCATCTCTAATGGCTTTCAACAAAAGAGATTTTAAAGTATCTTGATCTAAATTATCCACTGTTTCTCTTTTTATGTTATAATTGAATCTTTCAATTAAATCCTCAAAATTCTCATCCTCTCTTTGCATAATTTTAAACACTTCATCCTTGTGATTTATAGTTATGCAATAATCTAAATACCTTTCTAAAATTCTCTCTTCATATCATTCCATGTTCTGATAGACCGAGTGATTAAACTCATGAACCATTTTAGAGAGGCTCCTTTCAATGTTGAAGGAAACAATTTGAGTTTTTGAGAGTCTTGTAAATAATCATAAGCTCTACACAAGACTTCATATTCAAACAAAAAGGTTTCAGGATCTTCATTTTTCAATCCATGAAAATTTGGGAGGATAGAAGGTGAGATATTTTTCATTGTGGCATTTGTATCTTCATCAACTACAGGGAATCCAAAAGTACTCTCAATTATCCTATTTCTTCTGCCTCCTTCTGCATTTCCTCTACCTCTCCCTCTATCTCCTCCTCTACCTCTACCTTCTCCAAATATTACATTTTCTCCATTTAGAATTTCTCCTTCCCCTTCTTAACCTCTTCCTACCATTATAGATTCTTCAGAGCTGATATAAGATTCAACCTGCAAGGTTAAATGCTCTTCCTCTGGTTCTTCTATCAATGGTATGTTGAAGAAAGGTTCTTCTTCTTCCTCTTCACTAGGAATTTCTAACTCTTTAGCTAAAATGTGTTCTCCTGTAGATGTGAAAAAGGTTACTCCTTCTGTTGGAGATCTAGGATCTTCTTCCTCTAAGACTGCCTCAGTGGATGAAGTAGGAGATCCTCCTAATTGGATTTCTGACCTTAGAAATTCAGGAAGTCTATGGATAGTAAAGTATGGAATATGAGTTTGAGATGGAGGTGTGTCACTTATTAGTCTTGGTGGAGTGAGTGGTGTTGTAGGGATTAAAATCTTGCCTCTAGCTATAAATCTACCCCTAGATTCTCTTTCTCTATGCATATCATTTTTTTTTAGATGTAAGAAATGAGGTTACCTAATTACACTTCCCGGCAACGACGCCAAAATTTTTAGTCAATTTAATGCCTTAAATTACTTACATAAATTATAAAGCGAGGTTTGTAAACTGATGAAGTGTGGTGCACTGTATGTGCTTAGTTAACCTTTCTTCATACTTTGTTGTTTGTATTTTATGTTGTTTTGGGGGTTTTTGTTCTTTGATGTCTAAAAATGTTCAATATAAAACTTATGAAAAGATTTAAATGAATCTAATGAATTTTAAGAAGGAATAAAAGGAAGTGTTCCTAAGTTAATATAATCGACATAAAAATAAATCAAAGATTGTTGGCTAGTTAGAATATAATTTAGAAAACATAGCATCTATCTTATCTTATCATTAGTTCTATTCCATGGATCTAATTCTTAAAAATGAGATTGAAATTGCAGTGTTTGTCTTAAGTAAAAGCAGAGAATGAAAACAACTAATGTACTTCTAGTTAGTCCAGCATTCAATTATGAAGTGTGACCTCCTTGAGATGATGTGTAAGCAACTGTCTATACTTTAACTTTTAGTGTCCTAGAACAGTAAGCAAAGGGTGCAAAGGAAAAAAAAAATCTAATGTATATTTAGCTACTCCAACATTCAATTATGAAGTGCTACCTTCTTGAGATGGTGTTAAGTAATCAATTATACCTAATTATCTAGAAAAGCAAGTAAAGTATGTAGAAAGTAACTCAATAATTGCATTCATTAAACACTCAATCATTCAGTCTTGAAATATGATTAAATCAATCTCCTTGGAATGACCTTTAGGAATATCAGTGATGAAACTAAGTGAGGATCTGGAAGCAAGATATGAAAGCATGTAAAACTGTCTGTAAATAACTAATATATATTTTATTTTCCCCAACATTCAATGTGAAGTATTACCCTCTTGAGATGTTGTGTAAGACGTCAATTATACCTAAGTTTCTAAATTCCTAGAAAGCAAGTAAAAATGTAGAATAAACTCAATAATTGTATGAATTATACATTCAATCATTTAGTTAAGAATCATCATCATGAAACGAATTTTGAGAACATCCATTTACACAATTAATTGACAATTCTATTCTAAGAAAATAAATGACAAAACAGTAAGAAAACTAGATAGTTGTATATTCTTATTGCTTCAATCTTAATTCGATTTGAAAACAGAGTTATCTATATTCAAGAAATATTTTATAAGAACAAGGCTTACACAGTTATGTTTTAAAATTATGCTACTGATCAAAACTGGAATGAAGCATTAATCTAATAAGAAAACAAAATTGCTGAAAACAGAGTAATGGAAATTAAACTAAAAACAATAAATGAAAAACCTACTCCAGTGCAGGGGCCCTCTGCTCTTGATTTGGATAAAATGCTAGCTGGTTAAATATGTACTTAAGAAATCATTGGAAACACGAACTTTGTCTTCTGATAGAACGAAGTCTTAATACGGTGTATCAACAAAAAGTTTTAAAATTAAAACTTAATTTATTAACTGTCCTTCTCAGTTCTGTACAATCGATATTTAAAGGAAATAAACTTAATTGTCTATGAGATAATCTTTCTACAGGTGGCTAATTTGAATTATATAATTGCAATAGGACTATTTGACTCTTGATTTTCTACGATAGAGAAAATCAAGAGTCCTGCTATTCTCGGCTAACGTACTTAGACCACGCCTTTGACCATGATCTTAAGCATGCTTTTCTATCGATCTTGATCGAGTGAATAGGACAAAATCCATGTGGAGATGATTCTAGAAGTGCCCATGTGGCTCAATTCTTCATTTGACACCTAGAACCTGCAAGACCATGAGAGCAGCTACAGAACATGAAAATATAGGCTGCGTTATGTAGCTAAATTGCAAAAATATATTCAAATAGTAAGAACATGAAAATATAACATGACAGTCATTTTAATAAATTCCTTAAGACAAAAATTAGCATTTATCATTGATTGGGGTATGTGATCTTATAATAAAGTAAGGGAAAAAGGTGAGAAGGGATGTCAAAGAGAGGGAAATTATGAGGTTCAACACATAGAAACTGCATCAAATATCGTGGTAAGAGAAGAATATCCTATAACAGGGCTAGTTCATGATGGTTTGAATATATTAAGGATGGTTCCTGCATACGTGGTAACCACCCAACGCAATCAACCGCTCACTATTACGTAGTATTTGGAATTTATTAGGGATGGGTCTGGTAAAGCTTTACTCATCGCTCCGAATATGTGGAATGGTCTCCCCAAGTATCTTCAACAGAGGTTTCCGATGGGATATCCGTAATTTTTTTAGACATTAAACGAGTGTTTTTATACCCGTTATATACTAAATCATGAAGCCAAGTGGATTGGGTTTGGATTCCATTTTCCAATCATTTGGTTCCTCGCTAGGAATTACCAAGAACGTACCTATTGGGATGAATTGGATGAAAAAAAAATTGGTGATAGTTAGAGCATTGTCTAGGGTATTATTATAATGGAATTTGACCACCCTTTATATTATTGGAGCAACGTGGACACAAAACGTCTTAAAGAGGAAGGTGAAGATGCATGAGGACATGCATCAAGATCAACATTGGGGAGATAATGAGCTACGAAATTGGACTTTTTGTTACAAAATCATCCACCCAATTTTGGCCAATTATCTCTCTTTTCCTTTAAAAATACTTTCAAAATCATAATGTTTAGCACAAGCAACTAAGGTATGAAATGTGTTTGTTAGATGTCTTATTCATGTCGGAGATTGGAGCTAAGGAGTAGTTTAAGAGTAACTTTGGTGTTTTAGTTGTATATTTTAAATAAATATGAGGCACTAATATGAATATGTCCAAGGTATGCAGATAAAATGATCTAATGGAGACACAAACGAATTGTGAGGAAACAGGTGGCATATTGGAAGTTTGATTGAATGCTATAAAAGCGGAGCAAGTGGACGAGCATCTTTCAGGTCTCAGATCTTTGGATATTTTATTCACATGTTATACTTTAGTCATTTCTCATGGACCAATCAGTCATTTTATTTCTTCCTGGATCCTCTCCAACACCGAAAAGGGTGACTTATTTTTCATGAACCAATGCATTGACAGTTGAAGAACAATTGAGATTCCTCAGCATGCAACAATTGTTGCGTTGTCGAGGCCAAACATGGCATTTTTCATAAATCGGCACCATTGTATCTGATTGTATAAACACATTGATCAATTTTGAGGTGATTTTTTTCAAATAATTAATCCTCTAAATTTAGACACTTGTCGAGATGTAGATTCCCTTATTTATTATAAATATGTTTGTGTGAACTCAGAACACAAAATTTTGAACTTTGTCATATTTTCATTAATTAATATAATTACCCATGGATGAATTATTCAACCTATTGAGCTTGCTTTCGTGAATTCAATTTATTAGGAGTAGTCGAAGCCTTGAGATGGGCCTGCTAAAGGAAATGTCTTACATTACATTTTCCTTAAAAATTTTGTGTATGTTTCCTTCTTGCAAATTGTGTGTGTTCCTTTAACCTGTTCTTGGATTAGGATCAATAGAATTAATTTGTACAATGTGTTTACTTTTAAATGTGATTTATGTTCTTTTTGTTCTTGTATTTTATCAGGCCAGGTTCTGATTCTAGTGTGTGTAGAGGTTATTCCGCAGTTGTTGCGAAATCAACAGAACTACTGCAAAACTGCAGCGATTGCTGCAAAATCAAACATTGGTAGGAATATCACTTAAAATCGAGATAGTAATATTGATATTAAGTGTTGAATTAGACTCCAACACTTAAGAAAATTATAATTAAACCAATTTCAGTAGTTGGACCCCAGTTGGCCATGATTTTCCATCACCTATAGGTTTTCTTGCATAAGAATTGGTAGGGACTTTCGTACTTGAGCATATAAAATAAAGGCCTATTAAGTCTAACAGACCCTAGAATGACAATTAAATGATTATGTGAATGCTCTTCATCATTCCAAATATAGAAACAAGTATTCACATTTTCACAAATCACGGCTTATGAATTTTTATTTCATCGCTCTATTTTCTGCATAACTTTAATTTGCATGTATATGCAATTAACAGTAATCTACAGATCCATAAATATAAAAAGAAATAAAAACCCTAATAGTTTATATTTTGTATTTTTAAATATAGTTTTATTATATTTTTTAATGACAAACTATCTAGTGGAATATCTATAATTGTTTACAGACATTATTGGTATCAAAGTAGATTTATTTGGGTACATTATGGAGATTTGAAAGGGATCCAGATCGACTAAGGAAAAAGTCATAAAAACCTAATCATGGCTTATGAATGTGTGAATAATCCTCCTCATCATGCAGAGTAGAGGATTTTCTGGTTGGAAGCACAAGTTGTAGACATAAGTCGTAATTTGAATCTCCTCATGTCAGTGTTAAAAAATAAGCTTGAGTTACTTGGAGAAGATGGGAGTTCTAATGTAGAGGACATATAAGAGGGGAGATCATGATATCAGGAAGAAACAAAGAACCAACCAAAGAAATGACTTGAAAGAGATTAACCTAGTTCAAGTGTCGTGAATCATTCACAGTCCCCATTCAAAATGGAAGGGAAGGTCGATATCAAGTCATATCAAGGTGGGATCAATGCTCTAAAGCTAAATCATTTGATGCAACGATTGGACATGCATTCCAATGTTTAACATATTGAGGAAGAAAAAAATATTTAATTTGTGTGGCTGAAATTGGAGGGCCATGCCTTGACATGGTGGGAAAGCCACACAAACACCTTGAGGTTAGAGGATGATCCTCTAGTGACTAAGTTGGAGGAATTCAAAATCCTCGTAATGTTACAATTTTTCCTGATTGGGTATGTAGATGACCACTGGATATGATGGCACTACTTCAAGTAGAAGCAAGGGTATATTGTATAGGAGTACACCACAAATTTCATAAATATGGCCATAATGATAGGTATCTCCCCAGAGAAACCATATTTAATCCTCAAGTATATGGGGGGTCTACACAACCATTTGTGGAAGTAAGTGATGTTGTTAAACCTAGATCAATGGATAAATATTGTGTACAAGCACATCACCTAGAAAAAATAGGGCTAAAGAAAGGGTAATCAAGTGGATCAAAGCAGAAGGAGCTACAGGATACTTCTAAGGAGAAGATTAGGGAAAATTTTAAGGATAGAAATTTATCTTAAAGTTTATAAACCTTTGCAAATCTTACTAGTCCCTAACATGAAAATTGTAAAATTTTTGGCGACATTTTCATAAATATTAAAATTTATAATGGTTTTATATTAGTATCTGTAATATTTTAGCTATTTCTAACGTAAAATAGTTTTATCCTATAAATTACAAGAAAAACATTTTTAGGAAAAATGGAAATTGGCAAATATTTTTTTTTGGAAAAAATATGGAAAATTAGCCTATTTGTGAATATTAGCCCCTAAAATTTTCCCCAAATGGAAGAAGAAGTGAAAAGGGAAAATATAAAAATATGGAAGCCACGTCACACCAGTGCAAATATCCTAACAACCACTGCAAAATTAATGATCATATAGAGGATAAGTTTTGGAAGTTGCATCCAAATATTCAATCGAAGAACAAAAATAAAGATAATAAGGAGAAGAATCTCATAACCATTGATTCGAGCAACCGGGTTGAAAAAATATAGGATGTGGATGAGAATATCATCCTTACATCAATGCAGGAGGAGATGAATCTCAGTATCCTTCAAAAGGAGGAAGAGAAATAAATGACTAACCTCTTCCACATAAATATATAAGTCAGGTAGACAAATATTGATGCTATGTTTGGCTTAGGATCGCGAGTGAATCTCATTGCAGCATAGCTAGTCAAGAAAATAGGATTGTAAGTTCATGATCATTTAATCCCATATCCATTAGGATGGGTAAATAAGGATGCAAAGTTAAAAGTAACAAAACAATGAAAAAATAGAGTTGCTATCTGTGTTGATTTTATTAATGAAGTTTGTGTATGTGGAGTGGAGTTTGGAAGTCCATACATGTATATTTTTGATGTAATATTCTTGCAAATATCCAAATAGTACCGACTCATAAAGCATGGAAATTTTTTCACCATTAACACACAAAGGCAAGTAAATTTTTTTGATGGTAAGAGCCAACCAAGCCCAGAAAATGATCAATTCTAGAAAGAAGTATGTTTTATTGTTTTTAAGAGAAAATGAATTTGTAGAAGGGTTAGTAAGAGGCAAGGAACCCCTAAAGGGTTGTACTATTAAATAGGGACAATAACTAGAAGAGTTTTTATAGGCATACATGGTTGTCTTATGGGAATGAAAAAGGTGTTGAAAAGTGTAACTAGGTTTGGTCTTAATAATGACGTATGTAATTGTTATTTTATGTAATTGATGAAAAGAAGAAAAAAAAATTATTTTTTAAATACTTGAATCATGGGTTCATGATCAAGGCGTTTTTTTTTAGTTAAGGTTCCCATTGTGAACCTTTAGGTTTTGTCATCTAGTCATAAAAGTCAAATTGAGTCAATGTATGAAGGACCCTTCTTAGGCATGTTAAAATTTTGTATGAGTCATTAATTGCATAAGAAGGTCCTCCAAGACCAAGCAAAGACACCTCCTAAAAGCAGGATACAAGATGGAATAAATGATCTCCTCCAAAATTCATGTCGACTCACCCTCACTTAAGTCGGCCTAATTTATAGGGAAACAAATATAAATAGGGAAGTTCAAAATTCATTTAGAGGACATATTTTCGGTGAAGAAGAGGACTGAAGCAAGAAGTGTGAAAGGGTCAAAGAAGATAGTATAATAGCCATTGAAGAGAAGGGAAGGTAGAGAGAAGTATCTAGCATTATTTTTGGTTCTGTTTTTGGATAATCTACTCCAAACATGCAAGGAAAGAGTGTTGTTGTTGGCTTGAGGGGTCTTGACCCAGGTTCAGATTTTATCACGCAACCAAAAAAACGTTCAACTACTGGCCCTTTCGGCAATGACCTGCTTGTGCAAATTAAAGTCTCACTTGAAGCAGTATGGGGGGGTACTGGAACCAGGTTTCTGCACCCTAAGGAAGAAATTAATGTGGTGGCCCTAAACAGGTTTAAATAAAAAAAATATTACATATTATAAACAGATGCACACATATATATATCATCACTTATCATATTAGTTTCGTCGCAGACACAGATAATGCGCAAAACATATGAGAAAAATCACAAATCAACTTTGTCGCAAATACATGTAACATAATCAAATATTCACAATTCAAAGAGTATATAATCACACACAATAAATTAATAAGATCTATTCCTATAATTAACCATCGACAGATATTCATGCATAAACTATAAGATTTACTCGCAAAGATGTAATTGATCATAACAGAAATAAAGTGATCTCAAAGAAATAAGAAGTAATCAGATTACTCAGATATCTACACATAACACATTTGGTTCACCAAAACAGTTTCTATATTAAGATCCAAGTAGTTCAGTACATTCATACTTTCCCTTACAATTACCCTTCCACACACACAACCAGCAAAGTACGCGCACAGCCATGACTAGGTCTTCGTGCACACAGCTAGTAGGAGCCTTTCTACCCAACCCAGACTTAGGCCAAAAACCTTACAAAATGTATCACATAAGCATGAATTATGTACTTAGATATCGAATATAGTTCTAGACATTATCTATCTATTTTTATATCCATGTAGCACGCAGATACTATGGTCTCAAACCATGGTTTGAGGCCCACAATTTTCCCTTAAAACCCATTTACATAAAAGAGGGACTTTGATCTGCCCGAAAGCCCATTTGACCTTTCCATGCAGCGCCCATAACCAAAAATAAATACAAAAAGTTGATCAAAATTCACCCCAGGGGACCCCACTCCAAAAGGCCCCCAACACAAACTCGTGACTTGTCCCGAGTCACTGTGGGGTACGCTCCTTCATTTTCGCTTTGAGAGAAACGATAGGGGTTTTCAGTGGAAAAACTACCTTAAGGATCTGTGCATCATCTCCCTACGCTTCATTTACTAGCTTCTCTATTGTCGGAACTTCAGTTTCAAGCTCAATACTTTGTTGGGTCTACTGAAGGGTATTCAGTGCACCATCAAGTGTTTGCGACAACTGTAGAGCCTCATCGGCCATGGTTGTCCTTGCTTCTAGCAACTGCTCTTTGTGATGCAGATCCTTGATCTCAGTTTGAATGAATTGACCCTCTTGAAGGCAGGAAAGGTGTTGTGAAATCACGAGGGTGGGAACCGCCATACTGATATCAACAAATTGTTGTTCTTTAACGTGCAATTAATTATGCATCTGCTACACCATCAGGTCATTTTGAACTGAATTCTAGATACCCATGGCCTCATCCAATAACTAGCCACACTCTGTAACTACGAAAATGATTCTCTCTATAGTTGTTTTGAATTTTGTGGCCCTCTGAGCTCTGACTTGGAGTGGGGCCCCTTGGGTGAATTTCAAAACTTTTTTATAGATTTTTGGTTATGCGTGCAAACTTGTTGTCATACAACAAGACCAAATCATATTCCTTAAATACATTATGTCTGATATTCCTATTGTGCCATGCCTTCCCGCGTGCCTTCTATACTTGTTGATTGAAATTTGCAATAAATCTATCTTCTTCAAGAGCGACCAACTGCGACAATCGTTCTTCCATGATATCTTCTTCTGCCATGTTTGTAAATTCTGCAATGCATAGGATGATAACAATGTACTCCATAGGCATCAAAACTTCCTGACCATATACCATCACAGATGGTGTCTTGCATGTCAGATTCTTACATGTATTATGGTATTCCCAAAGAATCAAAGGTACACACACATCCCAATCATTCCAGCAGACTAATCCAGTCCAGAGCCGTAGGCACAGAGTTCCCTACCAGCACCCAAGAATCTATAGTCGCAGGCACAACGTATTATGGGTGCAACTAAGGATTTTTTCTGACCAGATCTGAGCTAGATCAACTCCAATTTCTCGCATAGTGATTCCAGACATCATTTTCTCAGTCACATATTCTCGTGATCAGTATTTGATAACATCCTAGATTCAGATATATAATTTTACACTTGATATCAGTTGGCTTCGATGATCTATTGGATATGTGTTTCTTGATGATGTAGATATGCAGATATGTATATTGATTCAGTGTATGCTGTAGATCAAGCCCTCAAAAATGCATCTATTGTTCTCTGAAGTTGTTGAGATTCAACAAGATGATGAGCTTAGTGAAAAGAGTCGCCTTCACTAAGTGGGCCCGCAGGCTATTTTTGGCGCAAAGTCTAATTTTAGACTATGTCTATTTTTAGACATGTCGATCATATTCTATGAGTTGCGAGATGAAATTTGTGGATGGTTGTTCAAGTTGGAAAAATAGATGGACTTCTATTTTTATACATATTGGGCAGAATCTATTTTTAGATTGCCAGTTAAAAATAGATGCATGTCGATTATTATTAGCTCTTAATAATAATTAGACACTAAACAACAACTTCTTCTCTTGGAGCACTTCGGTTCAGTGCACAGGTGTGGCACATCAGTGGACTGAGAGAATTATGCAATTCCCAAGGGTTTACTCGAGCTAATGCATGGAGGAGTTAGTTAGAACTGAAGTGGAAAAGTTATGACAGAGTTGGAAGAGTAGTTCATGGAGTTGTATTCAGTTTAACTCAATTAGACTCAGTTGAGCTAGTTTTATCTAGTCTAAGTTGATTGATTCACTAGTGAGAGTGGTGTGAATTAATTAATTAATTAATTCACTAAATAATAACTCATTAATAAACTAAAGAATACATTGGTTAACCTAAATTCACATAAGTTCGATGGAGACCAGTGGAGAGGTAGGTGAAAGAGCAAGTGTGACTATCAGTTGTGACTATAGTGATGCATTGATTGCATCCAACACTCAGTGGAGATTCCAATGAGGATTTCACAGTGCAAGCTTGGTGAATTCTAGTTCATTCAGAGCCATTATTTAGCAGGGATTGCACAGTAGAGGCAGGCTAGCAGGTGGCAAAGATTGGTGCATGGATTTGTAAGATCGGGCCTGATTAGTGTGTATTGATTGTATTGTATTGAGAGCTTGATATGATCAGCTTTGTATGAGGATTGTTACATGATCTATATGACATATATTATATACAGATAGTTGGGGTTTTCAGCTTCAGGCTTTCCCGTTACACAACTGTGTTCATATGTGTGAATTTTTATTGTTTCATGTGTGCATTGCTATCTTGATTTTATTTCCGCAAATGATCAATGGTGGAATTGATTCTGTATTTTGCATGAAGTTAAAATAGTGTGGGATCAGGAGAATCTTAGATATATAACACATAAGTTATATAATTTCTACATGGTATCAAAGCAGTATTGATCGAAGGAGATTGCAATTATTGAAGTAGTTGAGTTTTGTGCTAGTGGAATTCGAATTTGTTGCAGTGTTTTCTTGGTGTCAAAGTTGAGCATTCATTGAAATGTCTTTCAACGGATTGTGATTGGAGTATGCCCTTGATGGCAGCTCGAATTATATTGCATGGAAGGACAGGATGGAGGCGGTGCTGGACGATAATGGGTTGAAGGAGTTCATAGATACTGAAATTCCAAAGCCTGGTTCTAGCGATGCAGCCGCACTTAATGCATGGCAAAAGAAGGTAGCAAAGTGTCGAAGAATTCTGTTGGAAGGTGTGAAGGATCACATAGTGTCCAGCCTTCATGGTAAAGCCACTCCATTCTTTATGTGGAAGGCGTTGACAGACTTGTTCCAAAGCAGAAGCGACCAGAGGAAGTTGGCGCTTAAAGACAAGCTCAGGAAAATAAAAATGGAGAAAGGCGACAGTATACCAAAATACCTCACGAAGTTTGTCCACTACAAGGATGAGATGGGAAGTGTGGGGGTTACTGTAGATGAAGAGGACTTGGTGAGCTTGGCTCTCCTTGGGCTTCCGAAGAGTTGGCATAGCTATGAGGACACTGTCAATGGACAGGATAAACTACCGGGATGGGAGCGGCTTTGGTTGGATCTTGTGCAGGAGGAGATAAGGCGGGGTACCAGGGATGGATCTTCATCGAAGAATGAATATGAAGAAAATTTCGCTTTGGCTACCAAAGCAAGGAACTGGAAGGGAAAGAAAAATCCTTCTCAATATGGTGCGAAAGGTAAGAAGCAGGACTTGTCCAAGGTGAAGTGCTTTCACTGTCACCAGCACGGACATTACACCACTAATTGTCCACAAAAGAAGAAAAATAAGCAGGCTACTAGATCTGCAGCTGGAGAGGCCTTAGCCTCGCATTTTGAGCTGGATTTTTTCTCTGATTGCATGCTTGGTTTCAAGTGTGATGGGATCAGTGTGGTTTCTTGACAGTGGTGCATCTTTCCATATGACCGGAGACAAAGATTTGTTTAGTGATCTGGATGAAAAGGATCTTGGAGTGCACATCGAGATGGGCGATGATGGTAGATACAGTGCGACTGGTATCGGGACCGTTTCCTTTGAGAGGGAGTCTAGAAAACCTTTCATCTTGAAGGATGTCATGCATGTTCTAGGATTGAAGAAGAATCTGATCTCTGTGGCGATGTTGGAAGACAAGGGTTATGATGTTGTTTTTAGTGAGGGAAAAGCCTTCCTGCGCAATAAAACAATGGGTCAAACCAGGAGTATAGGGATTCAAGTTAAGAATATTTATCAATTACAAGTAGATGGCTACACAGCAATGGCAGGCAAAGCAGAAGGAGTGGTGAGTCGGGATGAGGGCAAATTGTGGCACAGGAGATTGGGCCATCTTCACCATGGCGCTTTGAAAATTTTGCAGCAAATTTATACCAGGCTTCCCAAGGGTACACTTGCACAGTCAGATCAGTGCAAGGGATGTACTTTGGGAAAATTTGTGAAGACCACTTTTCATGAGAAGGAGAGTCGCGCAACGACGATCCTTGAGAGAATTCACACAGACGTGTGTGGACCTTTCTCGGTTGCTTCAACAGCAAAGCACAGGTATTATGTGATATGTGTTGATGACTTTTCTTGTAAGTGTTGGATCTTCTTCATGTAGAAGAAGAGTGAGACATACTCAAAATTCTGTGATTTCAAGGCGCTGGTAGAGAAAGAGTCGAGGAAGTAGGTGAAAGCTCTAAGGAGCGATAATGGTGGTGAATACATCTCTGGCGAATTCAAAGACTTTTGCAGAGTAGAAGGAATTCGAAGAGAACTCATAGCGCCTCATAACCCACAACAGAATGGGATCGTGGAGAGAAAGAATAGAACGATCGTGGGTGCTGCACAGGCAATGTTGCATGATCAGGGCCTTCCCATACACTTGTGGGCTGAAGAAGGAAACACTGCGGTTTATGTGAAAAACCATTGTCCTCGTAGAGTACTTGGCATGAGTACACTCGAAGAGGCGTTTTCTGATAAGAAGCCTGATATTTCTCATTTGAATATTTTTGGCTCACCTGTTTACATTCATGTGATGAAGGATGCCAGGAAGAAGCTGGAGCCGACCGCAGAGGTTGGGATATTTGTGGGGTACACAGAAACCCCCCACAATTATCGTGTGTATTTTCCATACAGTCGGATGACTGTCGTGCGACGGGATATCAAATTTCATGAGGAGAAATCCATGAATTTGTTGCTTGAGAGGGAGCTACACTTGCATGAAGAGGAGGAGCTACTTGTTCCTAAAGATGAGCCTCAAGATGTGGATCAACCACAAGAGGAGGTTCATAGAGTGGAAGAAACCACTCATGCAGTGCCAAACATCAGAGGGCGGGAGCGCACTACAGAAGCTGAGCGACTGAATCTTGATGCAGTGCAGAATGTAGGAGTTCCTACATCACAGCGTAGACAGATTAGAGAAATTCACCTGACCAATTTACTGGATACATGGCTCTGATGAGAAATTGTATCGTGACGGAGCCATCCTCTTTCGAGGAAGCTGTGTAGGATCCCGCATAGGTAGATTCCATGGTGGAAGAGTATGATTCGATTGTCAGAAACGGTGCATGGGAGATTGTCCCAAGGTCGGAAGGGAAATCAGTGGTAGGTTCGAGATGGATCTACAAAGTGAAGCAAGCTGCTGACGGGAGCGTTGAGGAGTATAAGGCAAGTTTTTTTTCCTAGGGATTCTAATAGATCGAGAGGATCGACTATGAAGAAACCTTTGCACCTGTCGCAAGGTATTCTTCCATACGGACCATCCTTGCTCTCTCAGCGCAGATGGGTTGGCACATTCATCAGATGGATGTGAAGACTGCGTTCCTCAACGGAGTCATTGAGGAGGAGGTGTACATTGAGCAGCCTGAAGGATTCAAAATATTCAGCAGCGAGTTGCATGTGTGTAGGCTCAAGAGAGCGTTGTATGGGCTGAAACAAGTACCTCGTGCTTGGTACACACGGACAGACAGTTATTTCACCGGACTTGGATTCTCCAAGAGTGAGGCAGATCCTAACCTATACCAGATTGTGGTGGAGGGTAAGTTGCTGATCATTGTACTTTATGTAGATGATTTGATTTTGACAGGTGATGAACTGTTGATACACTCATGCAAGGCTGATCTTGCAAAGGAGTTTGAGATGAAGGACTTGGGCCTCCTTCATTATTTCATGGGATTGGAAATTTGGCAGCGCAGTGATGGACTGTTTGTTTCTCAAGGAAAGTATGCCCGGGAGATACTGGAGAAGTTCAACATGCATGGCTGCAAGCCTGTTGATACTCCTCTTCCTGGTGGATGGAGGAAGGAGGATGCTACTTCGGCGAAGGTAGTGGATGCCACTGTTTATCGACAGTTGGTGGGGTCGCTTATGTATCTGGTCAATACACGACCCGACATATGCTATGCTGTTAACCAGCTTTCACAAGCTATGGTTAAGCCTACCAAGCTCTTTTGGAAAGCAGGCAAGCATGTATTGAGATATCTCAGAGGCACATCGGGATATGGATTATGGTACAGACAGTCGGATGAGGTGAAGCTATGTGGCTTCACGGATGCAGATTGGGCAAGGAGCCCAACAGATAAAAAGAGCGCATCTGGAGGGATATTCAGTATCAGATCTACAATAGTTTCTTGGTATACCAGGAAACAGAGATCCGTGGCACTCAGTTCAGCGGAGGACGAGTACATGGCAGCAAGTTTGGTTGCATGCAAGGCTATATGGATGAGGAAGATCCTGATCAGGTTGTTCGGTTCTCACTTAGATCCTACTGTGATATATTGTGATAATCAGAGTTGCATTAAACTCTTCGTTAATCCAGTATTTCATGATAGATATAAACATATTGACATCCGGTATCATCATATCAGAGATTGTGTGCAGCAGAATATCATGTTTCTTTCTTACATTCCTACGGAGGATCAGGATGCAGATATTCTGACGAATTTGCTCACTAGGAGCAAATTCGAATACCATAGAGACAGGATCGGGGTGGCAGATAATCCCTATCTTATTGAGAGGGAGTGTTGAGATTCAACAAGATGATGAGCTTAGTGAAAAGAGTCGCCTTCACTAAGTGGGCCCGCAGGCTATTTTTGGCGCAAGTCTATTTTTAGAATATGTCTATTTTTAGACATGTCGATCATATTCTATGAGTTGCAGGATGTTATTTGTGGATGGTTGGTCAAGTTGGAAAAATAGATGGACTTCTATTTTTAAACATATTGGGCGGAATCTATTTTTAGATTGCCAGTCTAAAAATAGATATGTCGAATATTATTAGCTCTTAATAATATTTGGACTCTAAACATTATCTTATTCTCTTGGAGCACTTCAGTTAAGTGCACGGATGTGGCACAGCAGCTGACAGAAGGAATTACGCTATTCCTGAGGGTTTATTGGAGCTAATGCATGAGGACTTCAGTTAGAACTCATGTGACAGAGTTTGGTGGAGTTATAGAAGTAGTTGGTGGAGTTGTATTTAGTTTAACTCAGTTAGACTCAGTTGAGCTAGTTGTATCTAGTCTAACTGATTGATACACTAGTGAGAGTGGTGTGAATTAATTAATTAATTAATTAACTAAATAATAACTCATTAATCAACTGAAGAACACATCAATTAACTACAGTGCATGGCAGTTTCAGTGGATACCAATGGAGAGGTAGGTGAAAGAGAAAGTGTGACTATCAGTTGTGACTATAGTGATGCATTGATTACATCCAACACTCAGTGGAGATGCCAATGAGGATTGCGCAGTGCAAGTTTGGTGAATTCGAGTTCATTAAAAGCCATTCTTTAGCAGTGATTTCACAGTAGAGGCAGGCTAGCAGGTGGCAAAGATCAGTGCATGGATTTGCAAGATCGGGCCTGATTAGTGTGTAGCGATTGTATTGTACTGAGAGCTGATATGATCAGCTTTGTATGAGGATTGTTACATGATCTCTATGACATATATTATATACAGATAGTTGAGGTTTTCAGCTTCAGGCTTTCCCATTAAACAACTGTGTTCATATGTGTGAATTTTTATTGTTTCATGTGTGCATTGCTATCTTGATTTATTTCCGCAAATGATCAATGGTGGAATAGATTCTGTATTTTGCATGAAGTTAAAATAGTGTGAGATCAGGAGAATATTAGATATATAACACATAAGTTATATAATTTCTACAAAATTTTCCACTCAGTGACAACAATGTTCAATAGTATGCTAGAGGCAGTGACAATGCATTACAATTCTCAGAATTGGGGTCCTTCAATAGAAGTATGTTTATGGTTATTTTATGCATGCGCTAGTTTTTTTACTGCATTATGAAGATATGGATCAATGGATCATTGTACTCTTGTTTGTTGAATAATTTGATGACAATATAAGAAGACGAATTTGCAAAGGTTTTCCCCATAGTGGGCTTTTCCCTGATCTCAGACCAATCCCGATGTCTATATTTGTGCATGCTTTTTTTTCCTTTGTTCCATTATGTTCCAATGCATAGATTATGATGATGATGATTATGTTAATGTTCTTTCTAAATAGTTGCATATGTTGATGGTTAATAGTATAAATATGAATAATGATATAATGATATGGGGTGAAATTAATTTGTTAATGAATAAATGCAAATATCAAAGCAAATATCAATGTATCCCTATGAAAAATTAACATGGTATCAGAGTTGGGCTGAAGAAAAGCCATGGATATCACCCCCATGGAGACACTTTTTTATGGAAGCAAGAAGAGGATGGTGGAGACCTAAAATAAATCTAGGGTATGGAGAAAACACTAGGTAGTTAGTGCATAAGGGTTTTATGGTGAGGGTTTAAGAGAAACCCTGGTTTATGGTAAATACTTGAGATTTGGTGTATGAAACCTCAACATGGTCTAAGTGAAGATGCTCAAGCACTTGGGATTGATTTTATGAAGCCCTTAATGGGATAGTCCCTAGAGGACCTGGTTGTTGATAAAGTTGATTGAAGGCAACACTGTTATGGGGTCTATGGATGGCTCTTGAAGGTTGGTTCAAGAGGGAGAGGATCATCTCTCATTGATGATAAGTACACCTAGACTCTTGATGTTTCTGTAGAATATTAAATAACTCATAAAACACTCATAAAAATACCTGAGACATAGAACTAGCGGAAAAGGCCACAACCTTTGCTATAATTCTCACATATTCTTCATTATTAAAATAATTTTATAATACAAATAAATAGATGAGGAAGTTGTCTCAAGATAGTGTGTCTATCTTGGACAACTTGGTTGAGAAAATATCTCAACCACACACTAATCTAGGAGCCAAGTTAGGTAGGCCTAAACTAACTCCTAATTAAGAGGAATTAACTTAAACTAGAAAATTAGGCGTAAATTCCTAATTTTTAATATTTAATTAATTCAATTAACTTTGGATTTATAATTGTTTATGAGAGTGAGTCTAACATTCCCCCCCTCAATGATAAATCCAAAATAAGAATGGGGAACCATCTTCCAAGTTCTCATGTTGATCCTAAAAAACATTGCCTAAAAATTTGCCAAAGCTGGATGTTGAAAAAACTGTAATCTGAAGAGGCCATGAGTCAACTGCATGTCTAATTCATCTCTGAATTTTGCTTGACAACTTCATCACATGCCAAGTTGCAAAAGGATCCATATGTCCTTTTCTTGAAATCAACATCCTTTGTCCACTGACAAAATTTGAGAACCCCCACTGGTGAATCTGCTGATGATGATCACCCACTGGCTGATGATGTTGACGATGTTAAAAAAACTCACTATTTCTTTTGCTGATGTTGTTGAAAATTGCTCACTGTAGTTGTCGAAAACTGCTCACTGTTGCTTTTGTTGTCGACTGCCCACTTTTGAATTTGTTGATGCCCACTAGCTGCTTTGTTGATGTTTTCGAGACTTTTAGTCTGACAACCACCGTCAATTTTATTAACATTTCCCACCCTTTGTCAGCTCAAAGGAGAGACAATCATCTTCAAATGATTTCTAAACTCCCCCCTTTAGGTGTAGGACTGTTTCACTGGTGTAATCCCTTGTTCAACTGCATAAGAGTACCATCTTCTTTTCACTGTTGGCTACAATAAGTGCGATTGCATTATGGTATAAAACTGATACAATCTTTTGACTGTTGACGACCATTCCCAAGGATCAATCCATTCGTAATTGATCTTCAATCTGGCTGGTTGGTTTTGATTGCGGCATGTCTCTGATGAAAGATTCAGCTTGCCACAATGGCGACAAGGATGGAGATCAAAACAATTATATAACTCATAAAACACTCATAAAAAATACCTGAGACATAGAACTAGTGGAAAATGCCACAATCTTTGCTATACTCCTCACATATTATTCATTATTAAAATAATGTTATAATACAAATAAATAGATGAGGAATTTGTCTCAAAATAGTGTGCCTATCTTGGACAACTTGGCTAAGAAAATATCTCAACCACACACTAATCTAGGAGACAAGTTAGGTAGGCCTAAACTAACTCCTAATTAAGAGGAATGAAACTTAATCTAGAAAAATTAGGCATAAATTCCTAATTTTCAATATTTAATTAATTCAATTAACTTTGGATTTATAATTGTTTATGAGAGTGAGGCTAACAATTTCTTTGTTTCTTTACCCTTTTTTAGACTTATGGATCTGATTATTATGATAATTGTTTTAATCATTTCTTAAACTTCATGCTTGTATATTTTGAATACCTAGATGTTTCTAACCTTCTTGATGATATATGATAAGTGAATCCCTCTCGGAGATCATTTGAAATGCAAGAAAGATAAGCTAGATCTAGAAAAGGTAAAGAGGCACCTGATGAAAAAGGTGACAAGCTGCCTATGTGAAGGTGCAGAGGTATTTGAATACTACAAGGTATGCATGGTATAATTTTATGTTTCATCTACAACATTGGATGGCTAGGTAATCCCTATGGTATATTGAGAATGTCTCCTTTGAAAATGGCTCATGCATGCATATGAAATTGATTTGGAATTATGTTTCCTATGATGAAATGGTGCATTTGGTATTGAATATGTTGATGATGATAATCTTCTTGATTATGTGAGGCTACTTATTGTTGATCTATTGTTATGACTCTAGTAATTGATACTCTTGACAATTTATATGCATAAGACATGTTGTGTCTCTTATAGAAGGTTACCTCATTGATATGGTATTGATAATTCTTGTGATAAGCATGATGAAAGCTCATGGAAAGAGAGATTGACACTATGTTGGTTTATTAAGCATGGTAGTGGTGACCATGATGATAGAGGTATAACTATGAGATTGATATTCCAAATCTCCTACTACATGTGGTTATGAAATATGGTGAAATTAAATGCCTTAAATTGATGTATTTTTATTTTGTTCATCAGATATGGTGTCACATCTACCTGTCACCCTGATATTTCAAGTCTAACCCTTGATGAAAGATTTATGACATGATATTGATGACCATGATAGATATGTGTTTATGATCTAACAGATCTGCGGCTGTGTGACTCTAGTAAAGACAGGTCGATGACATGAATATGAAATTACATGTTCTATTTTATGGGTATCTGACATTGTTGATCTACTACAGAGGTGTGAGCCTCACTCACACAAAGGAAGGCCCATTAATGTGACTATGCCTGATAGACACAAAATTGAAATTATTTACATGAAATTAGTTTGTATTATGAATCAAGGGTTTTCTAGCTTGTCCTTCCATTGTAAACTGATTTCTGAAGTTGTCAGGTTAAGTTGTTGGTCAAATTAAATAAAGGATTAGGCATGAAATCATATGGTCACCTGGAAGATGTGAGTTCTGCAAATGTGTTGCAAATACCAGTAAGATATGTTAGCAAGAAAAGTTTGTATGTTTGAACCAAAATTGTGTTTGCGGGTGACTGAGACATTCATATGAATATGTCATTATGTTTGAAGTTTGTGCTACATGTTTTGGCTGATTGATATAGATGAGTTGTGTTTGGAAATTTGACATGATGTTTTAGAACCTTTAATTGATGACTGAGACATGTCTTT
Source organism: Pinus albicaulis (assembly GCA_034641835.2). Classification (NCBI taxonomy): domain Eukaryota; kingdom Viridiplantae; phylum Streptophyta; class Pinopsida; order Pinales; family Pinaceae; genus Pinus; species Pinus albicaulis. The sequence continues at coordinate 356,346,368 of CM076570.1, read as the reverse complement.
GCATTATAGATCCCTTTATTTGGACTTGATCTGATAATTGTTTATTTTCCCTGATGACAATGCTATTGGGCATAGTGACCTTCAATGTCTTATGTGAGTATTCAAAATTATGGTTGTCTTGGCCTCCTTGTTCGTAGCACAATGATTGTTGTGATTCAATATGAATATTGAACCTGCATGACTTAACCTTGATGTATGTACTTGAATCTGGTGACATAAATGGCTTGTAATGGCATGTTAAATGATATACTTGATGGCTTGACATTAAATGAAGTAAAGACTTGATATGAGCTCTAATTGTCACCTAGTTCAAAGAATTGATACTCTAACATTAATGTCTTCGATAACAGTTTTATCTGGGTTCTAAACTTTGATGAGATGACTTTGTTGACACAACATTGATTTATGTAAGGTCGAGTATGCAAGCTTGGTAAGGAATTATGTTTTCAGAGACTATTGTATGATGGAAGCTCCCTGATTCATATTTTTCCACATTTGACTGTTATCTGAAAAAGTTAGTATGATGAGTTCCAAGGTATGGCCTTGATTTTTATTATGGATTTGGTTTTACATACTGATGGTCTACTCTTGAAGGTGATAAGGCTCTAATGATAAAATTAAGAGGGAGATGGATTTTGAATCTCGAAATGATGTATCATGGCATGTTGAATCAATTTATAGAATTTGGGAAAGAAATCCCATGTTGCAAATCTGTTGAAAAATGTATTTGTGTGATGGAAATGTAAATCCTTGGACACTCTAATTTAAAGCTCAAACGTTGTTCAACTTGACATGGAATATGATATTTTATTGAAGCATCCATATGTATATGATTTGTATAGAACAGGATTAAATTCATGATTGAGCTGCTTCATTCAGAATTGCCACTGACCATCCTTTGAAATATCTGCATGAAATGTTCTACTTTTAAAAGATGAGATATTTATCTAATGATATGTAGTTGCTTGAATGTACTGATGATGTTTGGGATAATTATTGATAAGCAGATTTGTATGTTTCCTTAATATGATATCTTCTATGATATCTTGGATGTAAGGTCCTAGCTCGACCGAGGTTGGATACGATATTACTAGCATGGCTAGTTGTGAGGTAGGAGTAGAAGCTCCTTAGAGAGTTGTTTGGGCATGATCTATATAATACACATACATTATGATGACAAATAATACCATATATATATAGTTGGGACTGAGATTTCTCCATTCATTGAGACAGTGCAGTTGTTTGAGACAAGCTTAGGCTTGTGATTGACACCTCCTTCCGATGGAGGATGATTATGGTATCCATTTTTTATTTTATATGATTATTTATGTTCTAACATATATTTTATTTGATGTCCTGTATGAGCAGGAATCATTTTTTATTGAGACAAGAAGATACTAAATTTGAGTACGATGAGAGCAACGTTGATCGAGGACATTGAGCCAAATCTTCCTCCCTGATTGAGCTCCCAAGATGAGGAATTGAGATAAAGGGCTCTTGGTTTTGAGGGAACTATGGAAAATAGGGTATGAACCCTATCTGTTACCCATAATGTTAGTGATGCTACTCCCCTATCTTCATAAGGTTAGAGAATGCTACTCCCATGTTTGGTCCTTGTAGAGTATAACGTAGTTGGCATCATACCCACAAGTCGAGCTTGTCAGGAATACCACTCCTCGTTTTGCCAACACATTGAGAGTGTACTTGGGGTGTAAAACCCAAGTCGATTATGATACAGGTGTTCTACCACATGACTATTCACTATCATCGATGGGAAGATCAGTAGTAAATAGGATGGGTTGAGATAACCCTGTGCAGTTCTAGGTTGAGATTGAGATCCCTGATGTAATCCCAGGGTCAATATGAGCTCCCCTACATGTTTGGATATCCAATTGCTCGATATGTGGTTTTATACGTATAGATCCCCCATGAGATTTTGGTTTGACATATGCTCCTTGATGCATTTACAGGTCGATATGTGCTCCTTGATGATATTCTCTCTGATGATGATTGATATTTTGGGTAATAGCCCGCTGGCAGAGATTCTGAATGGTATTCTAATGGATGAAGAGTTGTATCCTTATCTCCCCTCTAGTGAAAAATTATTCTTCTTCTAGATCTGAGAATGTTGAACACACAAGTAGCAACATTCAAGAGATACGCTGGAATAAGCATGAGAATTACTTTAATGATTTGTAATGATGAAGGATCACAACATGACGACTACATGATAGAGATGATCAATGACGATATGTGATGATGCATGAAGATATGAGAATGTCATATTGATCGATGAACAAATATTGGCAGGTGGAATTATCCCTGGTTGAGAGGGAGTGTTAAAATTATGCAATTGTGGTCAAACTCCACTTTGGATAGCTCAGATGGTTGCGATCATAATTGCATTAGATTCTTGTTTTCCAGAGGATCAAAATTGACTTATATATCGCCCAAACCGGTTAAGCAAAAGTTATATTATGAATTATTTTATTTATTAAAATGAAATGGAATGGGCCAGCCTAAGCACATGTGGATTTAGCTAAGTCGACCTCAACCCCAAGTGGACCCTCACTACAACTATAAATAGGAGTGACATCAAGCTCATTTTCACACTTTTTGTCAAGAAATTTTCTTCTTCCACTCTTTTTCTTGGTTCGTATATTATGTTTTGGCTCGCACAGGTTCGACAAAAGAAGTTTGTGCAGAATCACAGGCGAGAGGCTCACTTTGATCTATGGTTTTTGAGCCATAGCCACAGGCACAGAACTAGTGAAATCAGGTTCTAACCACGGAAATAACGTGGCAAGGTAGCAGCTAGAGTTCCATATCCAAGTGCACAGAGTGGCAAGGTAGCAGCTAGGGTTCTAGTGCCAGATTGGGCTGATCTAGGCCAAAGTCATCGGCACAGAGTGCCCTGCCAGTAGCCAAGAAGCTATAGCCGCGGGCACAACGTATTGTGGGTGTGGATAACAGTTTTTATGAGTAGATCTGAGTTAGATCAACTCCAGTTTCTCTCACAATGCTTCCATACATCATCCGCTCAGTCACAGATTCTAGTGACCAGTCTTTGATAGAGTCTTGGATTTAGATCTAGAATTTGAGAGTTGATATCAGTTGGCTTCGATGATCTATTAGATCTGTGTATCTTGATGTTCTAGATATGTAGATCTGTAGATTTGTTCAGTCTATTTCCGTTTGATGTCGGGCCCTCAAAAATGCATCTATAGTTCTCCGAAGTTTCCCCTCAGTGGCAATAGTGTTCAAAAATATGCTATAGGCAGTGACAATGCATTACAGTTCTCGTAATTAGGATTCTTCAACAGAAGTATGTTTATGGTTATATTATGCATGTGCTAGTTGTTTTACTGCATTATGAATATATGGAACAATGGACCATTGTACTCTTGTTTGTTGAATTATTTTATGATAATCTAAGAAGACAAATTTGCCAGGGTTTTCCCCATAGTGGGTTTTGCCTTGGTCTCGAACCAATCCTGGTGTTTATATGTGTGCATGCTTTTCTTCCTTTGTTCCTTGATGTTCTGCTGCATAGATGATGATGATGATGATGATGCTATTTTTCTTTCTACATATTTGCATATGTTGATGGTTAATAGTTTAAATATGAATAATGATATAATGATATGGGGTGAAATTAACGTGTTAATGAATAAATGGAACTATCAAAGAAAATTTTAATGTAGCCCTATGAAAAATTAACAGACATGGTGCTCTATTAAGACACTCCATGGTGAAAAGGTAATCAGTTCACAACTTCATGGGAAAAAATGCAAACATGCTAAGGGTTAGTGTGGCTCAGGTTGGGTGCAATTTTTAGGTGATTTTGATGTCTTAGATGCCCATGTGTATCATTTACTCAATACATAGGTTAGGAATTCCAATCATCTCTGGACTCACATTACCTAACAAATATAAAAAATAGTAAGAATCCTTACGAATTATGGAAAGGAAGACTAGCCTTAGTGAAATACTTCAAATTATTTGGAAGCAAGTGCTACATCAAGATATGTGAAGGTAACTTAGGAAGCTTGATACTAGAATAGATGAAGGGAACTTCCTAGTTACTCATCTAGAAGAAACAACTACAAATGTTACAAAAAAAAGGACAGTGCAAGGCAGTAGAAAGCATTGATGTAATAATAGATGGAGGATTACCTCAAAAGTAAAACCACAAGAAAATGAATATATAGAGGGGATAATCAACCAAGAGAATCAAAAGGAAGGATAAGAGGATGAGGAAGAACATAAAGAATAAGAGGAAGAGGAGGAGGAGATAGAGCATCAACAACTAAAGGCTCCACCTAGATCTTCCCAGATACTCCCGAATACAATGAAAATTTCATCCTTAATCAAACTCAGATAATTTTAAGGTTTTATCAATCGTTTTAAGGATTTGGCCATAGTTCTCCTAGGAGTCTGGATTTTCCTATAACATTCCTATTCATTGTGATGCATCCTAATATCAATCACATCCAATCCAAGTGATAACCATGGACAGACTACACTCACCAAAATACAAATATACTTATTAGTAGGCATTATGACAAGCCAAAACATGGCTAGAAACACTCCATGATTTCAACTACAACAATGCCATATCCTTTTATAGAGTGTATTCAAACAGTACTATCATATCCCATGATACATCATGCATTATCTCATCATATAAAAAAAAAATCCTCCATTAACAAAAATGATGAATATATAGCAACCATGAGCAATCATGTAAATAATTTAATAAACCATTATGATATTAGCAACCCATATATCCTTATTTTTATCATGACCATAAAACCATATAAAGAAAAACACTCACTATGAATATAAAAAGATATGAATAACCTCTTTGAGTTAGGGATAACCCATATACATAGCACTTAAATTGAACTACTAATGAGATAGCTCACACACATGGTCACAACAGTGAGCTACCCAAACTTACAATATATAAATATAAATGATAATTAAGATATCACAGTTAGTCCTGGGCGATTTCAAATCACCATTCAGGGACATATAAAAAAACCATGCAAATAAATAAGAATGCCACAACCACATAACTCAATAAACTCATAAACACTAAAATTATACAAGTTAGTTGGTCAACCATGCTTAGATAATAAATTGGGCATTCTTGCATTAAATGACATAGAATAAATCATTGGTCATAAACACAGTAAGGCATACCATAGCCTATAGGTTGACATGCATAACCAAGAATAATTATCTGAATATATGTATTTATATAGCACCTAAATAAGGTACTTTAACTCTCCATGCAACCATATGGCAGCTACACTCCAATATTTCTTGCAGTTAACCACCCTCGAGCCAGATTCAAAGTATAAGGAGTTAAGTGCTTACGGTTATTCACACCAATAATCATTAAGATAGGTAATCAAGAGGAGGATTCCACTTTTTAGATGGTTTATCAATTTCTCCCAATAATTAATCACCATAGTGAATCAATTTATCTATCACAAAACAATCACAAGAAACTCAACCAATATTCATGGAAATTTCTCCTAGTCGAAGAACTTGATCTCACTCCAAAGGGTGTTTTATCAACCCCTAAGGAAAGCATCGAGTGAATCAATATTTCCCTTAGTTCTCAAATACACAAATAAGGACTCACGAAAATGCAAGGAACGATGTCCCAATATCCCCACAAAATTTTTATGCCACACAACTTCTTCTTAGTGCTCTCGCCCCTGCACATGTGCTTCGCTTTACACCACTTTTTATTCTCATGTGACAAGAAATATTATTATTTAAAACAAAACTATATTTGGCACTCCTTTCCTAATTGCTCATTTCCAAAAACATTATGCACCACCCCCATTCATTATGCTAGCAACTCTCTCCCTTTTTCCACTTTCCTGCCCCTCACTTCTTCTTGTCCCTTTCGCTTGTAGCTCTCTTATGTTTTGACTTTCTCAACACAACCCATGAGAACAAGGATATCATGGGATCATCATTGCTACAAGCTTTACTTACACACTTCAATGTCTACACCAACAAACTAGTTAATTTTCCATGGAGCTAGGTGGGGAATAAATGAAGTGGCCTAGGTTTTCACTCAGCATGAGCAACTCGTCCTCCTCAATCTGAATATGTGTCCACTCCTCCAACTCAGCCATATTTTACATTTTCCCTATTATTTACATGAATTATAATTCATAGTGACATTTACAAGAGGTTCAGAAAAATGGTTGTCACACTCATAAACATAAAAAGGGAGGATATCTCAAGAAGAAGAAAAAAGTATTCCAAAGAGGAAATAATTTCATTAAAATAAAGAGAGGGATATGCCTCTAATGATGATAAATAACAATGTATATCCACAACCATGGATTCTCATGGTGTCAATATAAAAGAGAATACATATTTAGAGGATGAATTTGAAGGGGAGGTAGATATTGTAGGAGAACTAATTGTTACCTTAGAAGAAATAGGTATACTCGGGAAAAAGATAAAAAAAAAAACATAAGGATCTATTGCAGAAGTATGATAATAAAGGTTATGATTATGATGAAGCATATATCATCATCCTAAAGCCACAAATATAAGAATAAAATATATTAGAAGAAATTATAATAAGCTACCAGAAGAAAAGGAAAGAAATTGTGAGAAGCTAGAAGAAGAGGTTGCTTCCATGGGAAAGGAACTAGAAAAAAAAATTATTCAGCTGAATCAAAGAATAAATTTTGAAAATAGTATTAAAATATTAGGTAATATTCTAAGCTAGTAGAAGCCTCATTTTATTAAAATAGGTCATGGTTACAAATAAATCTTTAAACATTCAAGGGAGAATCAAGCACGAAGGTATCAAAAAAGGAATGCATACAAGAGTCTAAAAACTTTACTACTGTGCTTAGAAATTCTATCAAAAATATAAGCAACATAAAAAAGGGTTATGAGAACCTACACAGACAATATTTTTCAAAAGGCCCTATCAACAATATAAACATCACCAAAACTGGATTAAAGGACCAAAAAAGAGCATGTTTTATCATAAAGAAAACATGAATGGATTCAAAAGAATTATTCCATCAAGAAGGCCTTTCTCATCCAAGTATCAAAATCTATCATTATACTTTTTATTTTATTGTAATAATTTTTTACATAAAGGAATGAATTGTAAAGGCTATATAAAGAATTATCATATGAGAAATGGATTTAGAGAATCCTTCAAAAGTTCAAGGAATGACTATGTGATGAACAATCCTAGAAACCTCAATGAGAATGCTACTAGAAATTAAAATTCATTTCCCCCATGTTAAATGTTATAATTACAATAAATATGGACACAAGGTATGTGATTGTAAAAGCAACATAATAAGGGCTCCTCAATGAAACTAGGCAAAAAGAATCTACAACAATCTGGGAAAGGAAGCAAGAAAACTATGAAGATGTGGATTTGTTTTTTATGCTCAAAACAAAGGAGATAAATGGTACAAATATAATGTCTGTTCAAATCATATGATAGGAGATAAGAGTACATTTCTCTCTCTAAAGTGAGATAAAGGAGGAAGTGTTAATTTTTGAAATAATGTGTCATCCATAATAATCAGAAATAACATGTAGCCTTTATAACAGAAGGAATAAAACTCTAAATTTTCTATATGTTGACAATGTAAAACACAATCTTTTGAGTGTTAGTCAAATGTGTGATCAAGGATATGATCTCACATTTCATAACAAAGGATGTGAAATAAGGAAACAAAGATCGATAATATTGGTGGAAAATGCACCTAATACTTCAAGGAATTTATATATTCAAGATCAAGTTAAATAAAAATGTTTTATGGGAAAGTTGGATGAAATTTGGTTATGGCGTAAAAGGATGGGTCATGTCAGTTTTGACCATCTAGGAAAAATTAGCAAGAAACAAGTAGTGAGAGACATGAAAAAAATCTCAAAGCCAAGTGATGTCATTTGAAAGCCTTGTCAGCATGGGAATCATACCATATTCAAATACAATCTAAAAGAGTACTCATCAACCAATTCATTAGGACTTGTTCATACATACCTCAACGGGCCTACTAGATCACAAACACTAAGATTTGAGAGATAATTCATGCTTTGAATCAATGATTATACTGTAATGACATGGGTCATCTTTCTTAAGGTGAAATATAAAACCTTTGAGAAGTTCAAAACATTCAAATCCTAGTTTGAGAATGAAATTGACCGAAATATCTAATGTTTAAGATCAGACAAAGGAGGATAATTCACTTTTGATGAATTCATTGAATACTATGAAAAGCATAGGATTAAAAGATATTGTAAATGGAAATAGCTCCATGATACACTGGCATGGTTGAAATAAAGAAAAAAATTGTGCAGGAGATGGTAGTAACTATGCTTTGTTGAAGAAAACCTTCCAAAAACCATTTCAGGAGAAGTATTTACTACAATAGTATACATCCTAAATAGGGTTGCATTAAAGTTAAGCAACAATAAAAATTCCTATGAAATATGGAAAGGAAAACTTGCTTGAATAAACAATTTCAAAGTTTTTGGTAGAAAATACTTAATCAAAATAAATGAAGGCAACTTAGGAAAATTTGATTCTAGAGAAAATGAAGGAATATTCCTCGGTTATTCATCTAGATACAAGGGATAAAAATTTTACAACAAAAGACTATGCAATATAGAAGATAGAATTGATGTGAAAATATATGAAGAAATTCCTAAAGAGAACAAGCCACAAGAAAATGAAGATCTAGAGGAGGTATTCAACATATAACATAAGGAAGAAGAAGAAGAAGAGGATGAAAAGAGTGAACTAGAGGAAGAATAAGATCATAAATATCAAGAGGAAGAGGAGGAACATAAAGAAATTAATCATCCAAAGACTCCATCCATCTATGTTAAAAAGCATCACCCAAAGAACCAAATATTTAGTGATAAAGATTCAATATTTCAGAGTACAAAGAAAATGATCAATTCACTACAACATGCAAAATTTTACTTGTTATCCAAAATAGGACCTAATAATTTTGCACAAGCTACTAAGATGAGAATTGGGTCAATTTCATGGAGGAAGAACTAAATAATATTGAGAAAAATGAAACATGGGAACTTATGCATATATCAAAGTATAAGAATGTAATTGGAACTATGTGGGTCTTTAGGAATAAATTAAATGAGGATGGACAAGTAGTAAGAAATAAGGCTAGATTGGCTTGCAAAGCATATGCACAAGTGGAAGGTGTTTACTTTGAAGAAAATTTTCCTCCAATTGCGAGACTTAAAGCCATTCAAATGTTCTTAGCATTTTTGTGTTTTAAACATTTCAAGATGTATCCAATGGATGGTAAGTTAGCTTTCCTAAATGAAAACCTAGAAGAGTAAGTGCATGTTGAACAACCAAAGGGAGTTTAGCTATTAGAAAATAAAGAATATATATGCAAGTTGAAGAAGTATATTTATGGTCTTAAGCAAGATCTTAGGGCTTGATACTCAAGAATTGATAAATACAACAACAAGGATTCAAAAAGGGAGCAACAAATATCAACCTATACATTAAAATTGATAAGGAAAACCTATTAATCATTGTTGTCTATGTGGAGGATATCAAATTCAAAAGTGATATTGACACAATGAGCCAAAAGTTGGCAACTGAAATGTAGAAGGAGCTTGAAATTTCCATGCTAGGATAATTATCATTCTTCCTAGTATTGTAGGTTGTTTAATCAAATAAAGGCATATTTATCTCCCAACTCGAATATCTTAAGGATACATTGAAGAAATTTGGAATGGAAAATCGTGCACCTATCAACACTCTCATGGTTATAGGATGCAAATTAAGAAAAGAGAATAATTCACCAGATGCAAGTCAAAATATGTACATAACAATGATAGAAAACTTGTTGTATTTGATAAGATAAAGGCATGATATCATGCAAGAAATAGGGTTGGTTGGAGGTTTTTAATCAATACCAAAGGAGACACATATGCCAACTATGAAAATGAATTATCATTCTTTATAATATTGTAGGTTTTTCAATAAAAAAAAGGCATATTTATATCCCAAATAAATTTTCTTCAGGAAATGTAATATCCCAATCGATATAAATTATCACAGATCTAGCATAATTTAATATTCTGATTCAAGTAAATTTTTAGTTAGGAAAAAAACTAAAAAGGGATATAGAAATGCATCCCTTTATTTATATTAATGGATGATGATCTAGGTGGATATTGGTGGCCACCCACCTATTCCATTTGGACCCCCACCATCGGTTCTTTCATTTTTTCAGTTTAAGCACAACTTACTATTTTTAGCAGTTTTTTGGGTACTAAACTTACGAGGTTGTTTTGAGGCCCTAAACAACGTTTTTTTAGGAAAAGCGAGAGAAACGTGGAAGTTCCATTGATGTTACTCATGTCAAAAAATTTATTCCTTGGATATATATTTCTAACAAGGTATTGAGCGTGTCAAACGAAGATAATATGGCAAAGTTACGTCCCCGTGAAGTTTGTTTACTCGAACGGGGCCCATAGTTTTTTGCTTCATATCCTAGGGTAAGGTTTTTTGGATGTTTAGGATTTTCCATTGTTTCTTAAAAATAAATAGGCCTTCAAGCCTCATTGTAACACAATTCAGAGGCCTATAGCCGCCACATATCTTCTCATAGATAAGCTACCAATTCCCTTGCTTGTTTATTTCCATTATGTCTGTAAGCATATTTCTGTTATTTGATATTAATGAAATGAAGTTTTATTTCCACTGCATCTCTATGTTTATGTTTATTTATGTATATTATTGTGCTCCTGCATAAATCTGGATCATCTGGAAACAAAGATACATGCCCATACGAATAATAATGGATCCCCTATAAATGGCATGCAAGGCTACTCATTATACACTAAAATAAGACACTGAAGCAGCTTTGTGAATCTTGATTGGATCCATCGTACAAGTTCACCGCGAGGTTTTCGTCCCAGGATCCAACTGGAACTAACCATGCCAAGTTCTCAATAAAAACACAATAATATAAATAAACCTGAATGATCCAAATGCCTAGATTTTGTCCCCTTTCAAACGCTTAATCAACTTCCTAGAACCTTATCTTATTATTTTCCCTCGAAAACCGAAGGCAAATATGATGGGTTGATACCATGGGAAAATACCATGGTAAATATCATGGACAGATTCCTTCCATTTTGACCAGATCAAGAAAGGGAATATTACAAATAATCCCGTCCAAATATTGCTTTCCCTTAAGCAATTCATTGTTATCGACAATAGAAGCATTGATACCATGATCCCATACAAACCAATTTGTTATTCCAAACCTCCATGCTAAATGATCCTAAATGGATCCTTCGATACCTGGATCCCAAACAATCCTTCAACCAATCCTTCCATTGATATTCATCTTGATCCTTTTGAGGCCTCGAAATTCTATTGCCACAACATCGGGGAAAACCACCCAGTCCGAACCTTAAAGCAGCTCCTTTTCCGTTTGGAGTGGTGGCTCCGACTGGGGATAGTGGGACCAGTTTCCCAATAATGATGATTTTGGGGTGTGTTTTGGTTATATAACATGCAATGGAAAATGATTTTAATCTATCACATGCATCTATCTAACACTATATATTCTACTATATACCCAGGATGTTTCTTCCTCTATGCGATCTAAAGAGATATCCTCCAACTATTAGTAATGAAGATTATTTAACAGTTGAAAGAGATGAAAATTATGTAAAGATTATTCTTCTAACAAAATGCTTTGATTAGAAGAATTGTGAAAAGTATATGGCATTCATATGTGTGATTATATATCCAATAAGAAATCACAGACAAATATTAGTACAAAAGTGCATTTAACACTCATCTATGATGATGTTTCAAATATATAATGCAATAAAAATATGGATGTCAATATAGAAAGTAAAACTTAATACAAGTGAATAGAAGTATCATATGTACGAATTCCTACTCATGTAAAATGACAGTAGATTTTTTCTCCTCTTCGCTTTAAAGAAATTTAAAGAGTACAATAGTGCAACATCAGTTAAACAACTTCAAATGTCAAAAGATAATAGATTGTGTTCCATTAATTCATCAAAGTATTCACAAACTTACAAAAGTGCATTCTTTGCGAATGTTTTTGAAAAATTTCTGGACCCTTCTATAAATGCATGAGAGGTGTTTCAATAATAAACTAAATATGTTTAAAAATATATTATTACATAAAAATAGAGGAGGTTTCAAACAACCATCCTCGTTAGACAAACTTTAACTACAATCTAGGAAAATAAAGTAACAATATAACTATGAATTCTGATCTTTTATTTGGATTCGATCCTGAAGTTGACAAATATCTAGCATGGGTTTGAGCTGAGCTGGTTGCGAAATCCTTGATCTGACCTTTCCCTTGAATACCACATTTGAGAGTGTTGGTTGTGATCTTTTTGTTGAATCTGTTAAAGAATGTAGGGTTTGTACAGATGATAAGGTTTGATCAGAAAATGCCAATAATTTTCTTGATCAAACTTATTTACTTTTTTAATCATTACTTCCTGTATTTTCATCTTTTTTTTTCCATTGTGTTTCCAACAGCTTGATTTCTGAGAGCACTTCAGGTGTGCACTCTTTGATAAGTTTTTATTTCAAAAGCTGTTCACATACATATTCAGTAATTTCCTTTGTTAACCTTGATGCTTTCGTTGCTGCTTTCTTTGCTTGCTTTATCTGTGCTTTCCAATTATTAAATAAGATCTCCTTCTGGAATTTATCTACCTGGGGTAGATCAGCTTATTTTCCTGAGTCTGGTGCTTGTGATTGAATGTGTTCATTTATTTTCTTCTTAATCTTCTCACACTCAAGTTTCTAAATAGCCACTTACTGGATGAATATTTCACTTGAGTCACAATCAAAGCTAGTGATAGAAGCTTGTTGGAAAAATACTTCTTGTTGTTGCTTTAGCTTAGTATTCACATCCAATGCTTCCTTTATGAATTTCTCTAGATGTGGCTGGCTTTGTTATATGTTTATTGCTGCTTCCAGTTGTGTCTGCTTCTCAATGATTTGTACTTGATGCTGCAATTTTAGACTTTCAAAATCCTTTTGAAATTGGGACATCTTCAATTCCATTTGCTCGTTGGTGTTAGCCTTTTCTTGCTCTAACAATCTCTCTAAGACTTGTGTTTTATCTTCTCTATGCTTCAGTAACATTTGAACTTCTGTGGCCTTATCAATAGTGGCAATAGCATATGCCCCTGCAAACTGTGATAGCTTGGTTAAATGTTCAGTAGGATTAGCTAGAGGACCCTTCCATAAAACACCTACTGATTCATTTTTAAGACTTGAGACTGTATCATCAATTATTATCCTTTTTCTTCTCTTTACTACAACCTTATGACTAGGATTGTAGAAGACATCCAGCACAGGGATTTCCTCAACTTGTAACACTATTTTCTCTGTAGGATAAGCTGGAATAATCTCTCGATCATGAGTTTCAGGAACTTGTTGTAGTGAAGTAACAATTTCCACTAATTTATGAGAATGTTCTGGCGTCTAAAAACTGGTAGATTGATCACTATTAGGATTTGTTTGGGGAGTTTTTATTGCCTTAGAAAACTTATCCCATTCACTCTTCAAATCCTTTGGCTTAGATTTTTCTGACTGATCAGGTGTATCTTGACTGTGATGAAATTCTTGGGAAGATGATTTTATTCCATTACCTTCTCCTTTCTCTTGCATCTCAGTCTCTTTGATTACTTGATTAATTACCTTTTCTAGGTTCTTATTTATGTTTTCGAATCCATTTTTAGAATTATCCAAATTCTAAGATTGATGTTTTGATTGCCCTAACTCATCTTCATACATGTATTTAACTTCATTATCTAAGCTAATAACACACATTTCATTAAATTTGGAAGTATTCTATTACAAGGCCTTCAACAACATTCATTCTTTTGTAAATCACCATATTAACTTAATTTAAGATAAAAATAATTTTAGGAATGTCAAATCAATTAGAGACCATGAATAGGTAAAACATGGGGTTGTTAGGTACAATAGTATCAATGCACAATATGAGTGTGAAAGAAAACTCTTAGAAACAATTTAGTTAAGGTAAATCATATTAGTATGTCTAACATCTAAGAAAGATATTATAGTTATGGATAACATACTAGAATCATCGATGTTTGATTTTTGTGGTAGACGACTCTAACCACCTTTCCCACAACTTGCGAGAGAGTTGTTAATTGAATAGTGATGATGTGAGGATCTTAGTGTAAGTGGAAACAAGGTGCCTCCCTTGCATTGCTTTGAAACTAGTCTACTAGAAACTTAGTAAAATGTTTTTGTGCTGAATTTTCTACCCCTTCATGCCTTTAAGTAACGTGACTAATGAGGAGGTGATAATTCTTCTTTACAGCATCCATGCATCCACTATAAAAGCCAGGCACTATTGATCTAGGTATTTCAAGAAGTTTGGGTATCATTGATCTATCTACACTCAAATCCAAGTACATTGAATGAGAGTTATTAAATGGGTATTCAAATAATTCCATTATGAGGGACATTGTCACAAATTGAAGTAAACAAGAATTAGTGGTTGTTGAGAACCAATATACATAGACAAGTAAGTAGTGGAAGCAAGGGTTTTCAAAAAAATAATACACTTGGTGGCAGTCCGGATATTTATCTCTCCTTGTCAACATTGTCAAAAACTAAGAATAGTCCTAATGTAATAGTTCCAACCTATTGTACGAAAAATCATGATTGACCATTACTTTCACCAACAGGAGAAAATGATAAGAATTGTTAATGGGGAATAAATAAATGTGAAACACAACTTATGGATTTTAGTTGAAATTTACATAAGTCCTCATGCTCTTTAATTATTAAATACTTAATGTAACTACTAATAAATTATCATTAAAATATTAATTTTGAAAATTAAATATGTATTTAAAACCATTTATCTATTGCACATGATTTTCCGTGTGGTCTAAATAAACCACTTAAAACCCATTATCAATAAATTCTAATTAGTTTTGTAAAAGATGTATCTTTACTTACATAAAGAGATTTATTTCAAAAATATATTGCACTTATAAACTTGTATCAATACAACTAAATGGAATACAATAAACAGCTTCAAGCCTTGTTAGCTTCTATGAGATTATTTCAATTAAAAATAGTTTATTTAATAATTGAATTTTACAAAATGTTAATCTTGATGGGAAAATCATGTCATATGGTGGAAAAAGTTTAAAGATGTCCATTTGTGACACAACCCTTGAATGAGCCTGAATAATCTACTTAATGCTCATTATGAATTAATTAATCTATGTTTTAATAGTAAATATTTTTTTACATAGAGCTTTCTTTTAGAAATAACAATGTCACATTTATACATTCATATTAAACCACATGCTAGGTAAATAAAAATCAATCAATTGTTTCTAGACTTATTGACTTATATGGCATGATTGTATATAAAAGTAATTGATTTTAAAAAGCATAGTTAGAAAAAGTTATCGATTGAAAATAGAATAAACCACTTAGAACTCATCAACGATTGATTTTAAATTATTATTTTTTCAAAAAAATGTATCTTTAATTACATTAAGAGATTTATTTCAAAAATATAATACATTTATAACCTTGTATCAATGCATATAACTAATAGAATTTAATATTTCATTCTTTATGTCTAGTTGGCTTTTATTACTTCAATTAGAAATGATTTATTTACAAATTTAAATTTACAAAATGTTAATAAGGATGGGAAAATCAAATGGTGTATGTTGTAAAAAGTTGAAATACATTTATTTATGACTTATATCTTAATAGAACTTGAGGAATCTACGTACTATTCATTATCAATCAATTATTTCATGTTTTGTTAAGAAAAACATTTCACTTTACATGGAGTTTTATTTGAAAAAAATAATGTTGTATTTATACACTTATATTGAACTTCATGATAAGAAAATAAAAGTTGATATATGGCTTTATATAAACCACTTATAACTTATTATCCATTACTTCTAATTTGTTTATAAAAATATATATTTTTTACATTAGGAGCTACATTTCAAATATATATCACATTTATAAACTTCCATTAATGCATATCCAAATAGAATACAATAAATAGCTTCGAGCCATGGTGGATTCTATGAGATTGCTTAAATTACAAGTAAATTATTTAAGAATGGAAAATGAAAAAATGTTAAAATGGATGGAAAAATAAATGTCTTATGGTGCAAAAAGTTTAAATACAACCATTTATCATCTATCTCTTTAGTTAATCTAGATGACCCACTTAACACATTTTTAATTAATTTTTCCATATGTTATTAAGAAGAACATTTTGTTTTACATGGAGTTTTATTTCAAAAAAATACAATATGAAATTAATACTCATATTAAACTACGTGGTAGACAAATAAAGGTCAATAAATGGATTCATTATTAATTTATATAGGATAAGATGATTACATACACAAATAGTTGATTTAAAAAATTAAAAAAAAAAATTAAAATTTAAAAATTATGGATAAAAAAATCAAATGTCTTACAATTTAAGCAGTTTGAAGTATTCACCTATGACACATCATCGATTAGCTTAAATAGTCCACTTAATACTTATTGTCAAGAAATTATTAGATTTATTTTGGAAAAAATGTCTTATGGTATATGGTTATTATATATCACATTTATACACTCATATTAATGGATATAACTAAGTAAAAATCAATAATATAATTATGGCTCATATGATATGATTTCAGATCATTTAATATACAAATTTACAACAACAAAAAACTTCAAATAAAGTTCAAAGACATAATTTATCTATGATGGAATCCAATCAAACTTTGATAGTCCACTTAGCCATCATTATCATTAATTATATGTTTTTTTTTAAATGCAAAATTATTTATAATAGATTTTTATCTCAAAAATTAAATATCACACTTATGCCCTCCTATTAATGCATTTTATAGATAAAAGGTCAATAACTAACTTTGAGTGTTGTTGATTTTCAGTATGATATCATTTTAATTACAACCAATAATTGATTGAAGTATATAAATTTATGTAAAATATGGATTGAGAAATCACATATCTTATGCTTCAAAAAGTTCAAATAATTTTCCTATGACACATTTCCCATTAGCCTGACTAGCCAATAGTGCATGACATAGCATTTATCAAGTAAATTATTATAATTTCTTCAATACGAATTGCATTTTTGTTTGCAATGAGCTCTATTTCAAAACTTATAATTCACATTTATATATGAGTATTGTGCATATAAGTAAATAGAAGTCAATAAAAATACAAGCATGCCTTGATGGTTCGTGTAAGGTGATTTCAATGGCAAATAATTCATTTAAGAACACACATACACACACATATTAGCAAAAAAAAAGTGATACAACAAAGTCATTGCAAAAATCAATATAAATAATAATAGAAATATTTAATAATATAATTGACAATTACCATTGTAATTTTTTTTTTTATTAATAGAAAGTTTTGATTAAAAAAAAGAAAAGAAAATTCCCATACAAGAATCCAAAAGATATAAAATCATACAAATTGATTCAGAAAAAACTATGTTCAAATTGCATTCAAAAATTGGAATGTACTTGTGAACAAATTTATAAAGAAGATTATCTTCATCCACTACAATGAAGTATATGTTCTATTGAACATTCAAATGTACTCACATTTATCTTTCATACGATGAAGTGTCTTAAGAAAGGGGAATAAAACCTGCATAAGCCAAGTATCTTGGTCTTTTCCTATATAGGCTTTTATCAAGATGTGGTTTGATCGATATCCAATGAATTGAGAAGTATGCTTTGTTGTATCTATTAGCAATAAATTTGATTCTTCATAATTGTCTCCATATTGGGACCACACATCAGTCAACCTTTTCTCATAAAATTGTATTGTCCTCCCCGCTTCTAATTTTGCTTCCAAATGACAATGAGACTTGTTCCAAGCGAATTTAAAGTCCTCTATATCAATATTTGATATTTCAAGTACTTGTCGGATGTACTTGTCAGTGACATTTAATGTCCATATTGCAACATCATAATTATTAAAGCAATATTTTAACAACTCTGAGTGAAAAGGCCTTAAAAAATTGGACCTATCACCGAGCTGCCAATCTAGCTCTCTTTGAATATAACAATTTTGTTCATCTTTGGTGTACGATTGGAATAAAGCTCCTTCCATTTCAAATATCAACAACACCTTTTGACTTAAAGTGATGCCCACTTGCGTCTGCAACTGCACTGCAATCACATGTATGATATTAACATATCTCCACTTCAACACTTTATTGTTTAATAATATTAAAACCTAGCATTTCAAAATTGATGTTAGTATTTATTATGAATTAATGGTAATCACAAATTATAATTACAGTGGCCCCTGTAAAGTGAACAAGCTAATGATATGTTTACTTCATATATAGAACCTAATACCTTTATTTAATTTGTATGGAATAAGCATGTCTTATAGGATTACATTGACCCACCATTTAAATCATTGATTTTAAGACTTATAATGATTTGTTTACTCTGAATTGAAAGATATAATTACAATGGTTGCAATTAAACATACTAATTATATATTAGTTTCCACATGTAATATAATACAATTTTTAAATTTCAAATCTACTTAATTATACGCTAATTTCTAGTCTCTACTTTAGTTTCTTTTGGTGCTTCTTTTAGTAAAGATTCTATGTCTATTGTTGGTGCTACATACATCCTAATATAGTTTTTCAGCTTATATGAAATAAAAAAGGTTTATAGGAATGCAGTGAAGCATCATTTGCATTACTAATTTCTAAAAGGTATAATGATAACTTAAACCACAATTGAAAAAAATAATTATAATGATCCAATTCAAACAAATAGACCAATTATCTATTAATGTTTACATACAATCTAATCCATCATAAAAATTTCTATAGCATGAGAAATTTTAATACGAAAACATTAAACAACCATTCAACTCAATAATTGTTATTCAAATACAATAATATCTCACAAAAATAAAATAAAAACATTAAATTATTTAATTCTACTTATGACGAACCAAATCAACAATTCTTTTTATTAGTATTGTGAAATAGAAGTCAACTTAAATTTAAAAGGGCTACAAAATATAGTAATAATTCACGATGTCATACATAAATGACAAGAAATAGACACCAATCATCTTAAGGTACTATTAGATGTGATTGAACATCCTTCAAAATAGCTCGCACATCTATTGTCTTGCTACATTTAATAAACATTCTCCATAGCTCATTGATCAACCAATTTTCCTCTTGAGTTGTTCCAATGAATTGAGGGGCAAGAATCACATTTTCTTTTGGATTTCCTTTCACTCACTCAAGTGAACAATCCATTATAATAGTATTGGTTGCATCATATTAGGTATGCATTTCCCACACTTTTTTCAATGATTTAGTGTGTATACCTTTTTTTGGATTGTCAATGGCCTTATGTCTCTTTTTTGGTTTACACTCTGAAGTAGTGCACATAAACACAAGTTTGTCTTGCAATTTTTCTGAAACCAACGTTTTTAGAACTCTTGTTGTGCTTTGTTTCGAAGCTGTCGTCCAGCTTGCAATTTCAAAATATTCATTTTTGAAACACATTTCAAAAAATGCTTTTGCATGTCATTGAAACCAAAATAACTTTTTCTCTATTGTGTAATCTGCATCAGTTCCCATTTTCTCAATGTCCTTTGTTTGTTGCTTGACCACCGATGCTATGATAAAAAATGTCCTTTAATTCAAGAATAACTGATTTCTTTTCAGTTATTTGGGCTACAATATAATACAAAATAGTCTAGTCAAACCATTTTATTCTTGTTACAAAAATTACTAAAAAAATATCGAAACAATACACTTACCATGATTGTTTTTTCGACTATTTATAGATGAAACAATATTCTATTTTATCATCTTCACGGAACCTGGAGTTAAAAATATTAAACCTTCAATTAAATATGATCAAATTATGTAATACAATATATACTCAATACAAAATTCACAATTGAAGAAAAGCATTAGCAATGTAACCTACGAAATACACACACGCACACTTTTAACATTATTTTGATTGTTAGTTTTGTAATTTTTATTTGTTCCTATAATAAGCATATACAATGTTATGGTATTAGAAGCATTAAATTTGAAGAATAATAAGAAAAACAAAAAAGACAAGTACTAAGTACATGATATGGCATTATCTTCACAATTATAACTTTGCACCTCATCATCGTTTTTGTTCTCTTTATTTGTCTCTACATTAAACATATAAAATAGTTTGAATTGTGAAAATGAATAAAAATCATTAAATAATAAGGAAAACAAGTGGGCAAATTATAAGTATATGATATTATATTTTGTGCTTGATTATAACTTTGTTTGTCAATCTTCGGATTAGTCTTTGTTCTCATTATTTGTCTCTATAATGTACAATGAATATGTTATAAATTATGACAATGATTAATTGAATAAAAATACAAACCAAAGAATAAACAACAAAGTTCATGTTAACTACCTAATATGATATCATTTGTTTGATTATAGCTTTGTTTCACATGCATTTGATTAATGTCTTTGTTCTCCTCGCTTGTTACTATAATAAACATAAAAAAACGTTATAAACTGTGACAATGAATAAAAGCATTAAACAACTATATAAACAATGAATCATCTTTAATCATCCATATAATATTTTGGTCTTGGTTGTAGTTTTGTGGGACATTCCCTTCGTCATTATATACTTTCTCTTTAAATAATTTAGAATATATATATATATATATATATATATATATATATATAAAGAGAGAGAGACTAATGCCCATTTCTATCTCCATCATTTCATGGTCATTGTCTTGATTAATTCCTTTCTTCTCATAATTCCCTATAATAAACATCTGAAAATGTTATAAATATGAAAATTAAATAAATTTAAAAAGTAACAAAAGCAATAACCAAACAAATAATGTACCTGGTATTATAACATCTTCTCCTCCTATTTCCATCTATAAAATTATTTCATCATCATGCCCACTATATTGATTATTTGTTTGCTTCCCACTTTCATCATTCCCTGTTTTAGAATCTCAGTCATTAGTCATTGTAGTAAACATTTTGACAATTAATAAATTTGAACAAAATAGTATCAAAAGTATTATAAGAGAAATAACAAAGAAACTGTAGTACTAGAAGTTTCCAATAAGCTAATGGATCCTGGGTATGATAGTTGAAAACATTTGTAACTAATCAACATTGTTGTTCTTTCTGACTATGTTTGCACAACACATGCAATTCTTCTTCTATATGTACAACAAGCCTTGATTAAATTTTCCCCCGCATAAAGAGAAATAGCCACTTTTGCATCACTACATTGTTGATGTTTTCCCAATAAATCCATCCAGAAATCATAATGTCTCTCCTTTTCATCAAGTGTGTCTTCGAATGTGTGAGAGTATTTTTAAGCCTCAAACATTTTTAATTCTGAAGTATAGAAATGTATAGTCAAAACTATATCATAACTATAACTATTTTGGGACTTATGTTTGTAAATTCCACTAGTCATTTTATATTTAAACTTGAAGTTCTTTATGGCAATTTCCAAATTTTGATGTACATCATTACAAAACCAAAGTTCTACTAAGAGAACTGTTGTAAAGTCATTCAACTCATTTTTTCGATAACAAATCGAAAAAATTCAATATAATAGCTCTTGTGGAATAGTTCTTTTTTCAAATTCAATGTATCCCGTACAACAAGGTTAGTATGTAAAACTGGCTGCCACTAACATGGAAAAGTGTTGACAAAAGATCAGGCCCCCCAAAATGAAAACCAAATTCAAAATTGTTGTCAACCTGTTGAATGTTTATTGATCCATTTATCATTCTGTCAAGGACTCCACATGCTTGTTTAGAAAGGGAATCTATCTTTGTATTTTGTGTTCCTTTTACATAAGTAGACCCCTCCACAGTGTTGCAAAAATTGGAAAATATGATATCGTTAATTTCATAATGCTCAAGAATATTGAATGTGGTAAGAGTCTTATCATTCAATTTCTCATCGTGACTTTGACAATATGTAACCATTGCATCCAATATTGTTATGTTGGTTTTCAATTTAGAACAATAATATTTTAATTTTATGGCATTTGTTGGATGATTAGGTGGAATAGAAAACCAAATGGTTCCATCCAATAACTTATCTGCTACTGAAAAAATGTATTCTATGGTTAATCCCCGAAGGGGACGAAAAGTAATCATTGTCAAACTATGTAGACTATTCATTCTTGTAGTTCTCAAAAACAAGTTGGCTTCGAGAACACTTTAACGTGCCAAGTTGGTAACAATTAAATAAAGTGTCCCACTTATCCCAAATATCTTGATTAAGATATAAGAGAATTTTTTTATCGGGAAAAATTGTAATTGGACAGTCAAAGGAGCACAACATTTCATCATCAACCTGATAAAATCATCCATATAAACTAATAAAAATTCAATGTAGAGATAAAAAATTTCAAAAAAAAAAAGTATAAACTAATGAGAATTCATTACAAATATGAGAAAATTTGACATGTATTATCGATTTTAATCATTAATCTAAAATAAAAAGAGATACAATAATAAAATGTTAAATGAAAAAACAATAAAATAACATACCTTGTCTTCAATCATCTTAGAACATCTAATCCTCCTTTTTCTTTAGTTTGTCAATAAAAATTAAGAAATGTCTTGTTGAGCTGACACAATCAATAAATGGAGTTTTGTAGAATGCCTTATTGGCAGAGTTTAGTTGACAACAAATGTAAATCACCTCAATGGGTTCAATTGATGGATGCAAGAATCGAGCATTAAGTTTTTTATATTTTTGTTTCACCTCCATAGGTACATTATATTTAGGATTTGTTAAAATTTCTTTCTCTGCTTAAATGTTGTGTTGACCATCAACTATCCAAAAGTTGATATTCTTAGCATCTAGATCTGTCTCATTTATAATTTTGATAGAGTTCACCAATGGATCAGACTCATTGATGTCAAATGGAATCACAAGAGCATCAGGCAATGAGGTTTCTAAATTCTCTACGAATGATTTCACTAATACTTGAACATTTAAATCATCTCGTGATCTCAATTTAAACACTTTGGGGGCTTCTATACATCTTACAACATCCATCTTTCTACTAAAGGTGTTTGAAAATAGATAGCAATGCATGAAAGATTCATGAATTTCATCACATTGATCTACAGGTTTTGTTGTCTCAAATTCAATTTTCCTAGCTTTTTGAAATTCTATAGTAGGTTTGAAATCACTTTCAGTAATGTTCTCTTCTAATTCAGATAAATATACTCTTCTCAAAGAAAGTAAATGGCAATCAAGTTTATCATCTGGTATTTTGTCAATAAGTTTGCCTTTCTGTTGTAAATAAAGAAGTACAGATGATGCTTTTTTACATCTTACATAGTGGTATCTTAGAATGGTAGCGATGCATTTTAAAAGATCTATGCAACTATTCAATCCAGATGTAGCAAAACTCTCATAGTTATCCAACTTAAACATTGAATTCTTTATCGTATTTGGTGAATCGTGACTTGAAGCTTCAATCAAATCTGGTCTAGGAGATTATTCAATAATAAATCAAAATTCATTAAGTTGTAAATTGCTTACTAGAATTTTGTCAAATTATTTGAAAATGAATATAAAATAGAGTTTTAGAATCTCACAGTTTGTACCATAGGTACCATAGTTCTTAGCATCTGCAAACATTTGTAAGAATTTATAGTGGTAAAATTTTAAATGAATTAAAATACAATATGAACTCATCTTCTATAACATCTCATTTCATACATATGCACAAAAGCAAAGAAGCTCAAAGCATATGCATTTTTTCTTAAAAATTAAGGATAACATGAACTTCATTAACAACAATCATTTATTAGCAACCATTGTAACAAAGTACAAACCAATTTTAAAATTGTCATACCATTTAAAGATTTTGGTGTTGTATTTGGTGAACTTCCTTTTTCCTTGGATGGTTCCTTTGAATTCCCACTAGCTTCATGGTCCATGGTTTCTGAAAATAAAGTAAGAAGCTATTATCATAGTTTCAAATTATCGAAGAAAATATGAATTTATAAATACTACCACCACTTGTATCATTGTATGTGTAACAAAATGAACAAGAAAAATAACAAGTGTAGAACTCACAATAATAGTTAATCATGGTGTTGATTAGAAAAGCCCTAAATAATTTATTATGTTCTTTTAATTGTGTCTATAATAAAGCTAGCACCTGCTAGCTTTCCTTCTAGCACAATCATTAGCACGTTACTAAGAGACAAGAATACATTGTGAATAAATAATAACAATAGCAGATACTACAACAAGAGACCATAAAAAGGCAAATACATTGAAGAATTGTTTCTATCGCATACAAGAGATTGCCAACAACATTGCATTCTAAAGTAAATCTAGTGCATGATGAAATTCCTTCTATCACAAACACAAACACATTGTCAAAAAAAACATTGCAACAATAATCTTTCCTATGACATCTCCATGTTTGCGAAATTTGTCCTTACTTTTTGAAGACAATGAGGTTTTAGTCCATGCCTATGTAGATCGTTGTTACAATATAAGAAATGTTAAACCCTTAAATGATTATAAGGCCCTTTGTATGGAATATGTGGTCTAAGGATGAAATATGGGACAAATAGAAACATGTCCCAACAACAACATTGCATTGTGAAAAAAATTATTCTATATTACCCTCTATCACAAACACAAGCACATTGTCAACAAAAACGTTGCAAGGTGAAAATAATCTAACGCGTGTTAAATTTCATTTTAGCATAAAAACAAACACATAACAACATTGTATGGTAAAAGAAATCTAGCATGTGGTAGAATTACTTCTAGAAAAAACACATGCACATTGCCAACAACAATATTGAAAACTAAATTAAATGAAGCACATGCTAGATTTGTTTCTAATAAAGACATGAACACATTGCCAATAAAAACATTGGAAGGTGAAAGAACTTTAAGCATGCCACATTTCCTTCTAGAAGAAATAAAAGCTCATGTCAACATTGCAAGGTGAAAGAAATTTAGTGAGTGTTAGATTTACTTCTAGCACAAACATAAGCATCTTGCCAACAACAACATTGCAGCAGGGTAAAAGGAAATCTAGCACATGCAACATATACTTACAGCACAAACATAAGAAAATAACAACATTGTACGGTTAAAGAAACTTAATACATGTTGGATTTACTTCTAGCATAAATACAAGGATATTAACAATAACTTCATTGTAAGGAAAAATAAATCTAACACCCACAATGTTTTCTTCTAGCACAAAAAAATCATGTTTCCAATAATAACATTGTAAGGTGAAAGAAATGTAACGCGTGCTATATTTCATTCTATCATAAACAAAAGCACATAACAACATTGCAAGGTGAACCCCGTATGCGGGTGACACTCCCCAATCGTGCGAGGACAGATCCTCCCATGCTCAGGCTGACGACACCCTGCAACGCCAACTTTAACTTGATGTGGAAACTCAATTCATCAATCATTCATAACGGTGCTCTGCTGCACCTGATCTCTTGCCATAATCTGAATCACATGCAGTCACACTTGGATTGTCCCTCATCGCATCTGTGAGTGTGCCACAACCCCTCACCGCATCTGTGCTCATGCCACAGGTCTTCAAAAGGCTCTGAATCTCCCCATTCTGCGATCTCTCTGTTGCTCCAACTGGTCTTTAGAGCCATTTTTTTTATTCCCCTTGCAATCACATTGCTGCTCTAGCTTCCCTGCACGCTCCCCTTGCTGCGCATGCCCCCTATCATGCACCCTCCTACAGTGTGCTCCTCCCTCTGAAATCCTCCTGGCTGTGCGCCCCCTGGTTGTGCGCATCCCTGTGGAAAACCCCTCCTCTTGTGCCTCTCCCTGCTACAAGCTATCTGTAGTGGACTCCCCTGTTGCGTGAAGCCCTGTTGCGCGTCCCCCCGCCGCACACCTATGTTGCGGGAATCCCTACTGCACATCTCACTACTCTGAGCTCGGCTTCCCTAACTCTGCTTGTCAGCTTCACCATGGCCCAGCAATAACGTCAAAAGCCCATCAGGGGTAGCCAAAGAGATGCATTCTTGGGGCGTTATCACCGCGGTCAAGACTAGCGTCTGGAATCCATTGAGGGTTCCTCTTCAGGCAACCACGATAGGGAGGCTACTCAAATGCCTTAGCGCACCCAGGAAGATATTTTCTTAACTTCGGATAATCCGAGGGGTAAAAGAGGCCCCAGGAAGTCCACCATAGTGCACTATAAGCTGCCCACTCCTCGAAAAACCGAGTCGCTCCCTATTCACGAGCTAGCGAAGGAGGAGACAGACGTTTGGATCATGGATTCGGATGGAGTATGGACCAAATTTCTAGATGCATAGTACCATGTTGCTCCAATCATCCACACATCCCCCCCCCTAAGCCCCCACGCAATCCAACAGCTGAGGAGGAGGCCATTGCACATGAATATGGATGCCTCATTGAGGAAGAGGACCCCGCAACAGAGGATGATGAAGGAACACCATAACTGCACAGTAGCTTGGTTCATCTATGTTTTTTGTCAACTCAAGACATACTATAGTTATTTTGTTTTTATATGTGTTACAGAGCATTTTGTAAAACATGATTGTTTGACTCTATTAAGGGGATGGTTTCCTCCTAGGAGGCAACCCCAAACCTGCTTTATTTTGAAAGCTACAAAGTTGGGATTGGCTAAGCATTGTTTGCCATCTCAACCCAATGCCTATGTAAAGTTTCTTTTATGATATAATATAGCTTAGCCTAACTTTAAAAAAAAAAACATTGCGAGGTGAAATAAATGTAGCATATGTTAGATTTACTTCTATCACAAACACAAGCACATTTTGAACAATGCAAAGCGTTAGATTTCCTTCCAACATAAATAACTAGATTGTCAAAAATAAGATGGAATTGTGAAGATAATATAACACATACTAGATTTCCTTCTAGTACAAATTCACAAACATATTGTCAACAAAAACATTGTTGGGAAAAACAAATCTAACACATGTTAGATTTCTTCATATCAGAAACAGAAGAACATTGCAAATAATAACATTGCAAGGTGAAAGAAATCTAATGCATACTAGATTTCCCTCTAATGGAAACATTATCACATAACAACATTGTAGGTTGAGAAAAGTTTAGCTTGTGTTATATTTACTTCTAACACAAATATATAAATATTTCCAACAACAACAATGCAGGACAAAAAAAAAAATCTATCACATGTCAGATTTCCTTTTAGCCTAAACGTTTAGAAACTACTAATAATAGCATTGAAAGGTAAAAGAAGTCTAACATGTGCTAGATTTTCTTTTAGTGCAAACACAAGCACATAGCAACATTGTAGAGTGAAAGAAATTTAGCAAGTGCTAGATTTATGTCTACCACAAATACAAGCATGTTTCCAACAACATCATTGTAAAGTATAAGAAATCTAGCATGTGATCAATTTTCTTCCAACACAAACACAAACATGTTTCAAATTGCAATAAATCTAACACATGCTATATTTCCTTCTAGCACATAACAATATTGTAGGACTGAATAAATCTAGTGCATGTTATAGATTTATTTTTATCACAAACACAAGCACATTCGAAGGTGAGGGAAACATAACGTGTGCTATATTTCCTTCTAGCCCAAACATAAGTGCATTGCCAATAACAGAATTATAAGGTGAAAGAAATCTAATGTGTGTAAGATTTCCTTCTAGCATAAACACAAGCAGACAAGCACATCATAAGGTGAAAGAATTATGTGCATGCTAGATTTACTTTTAGCACAAAAACAAGCAGGTTGAGAAAAACAACATTATAGGGCAAAGGAAATCTAACATGAGCTAGATTTCCTTACAACACAACTCAAGCACATTATAAAATGAAACAAATCTAGCACGTACTATATTTCCTTCTAGCACACACATAAGAACATAACAACATTGTAGGGTTAAATAAATCTAACACATGCTAAATTTACTTCTAGCACAAGCTAAAGCATATTGCCAATAACAACATTGCAAGAAAAGAAATGTAACATGTGCTAAATTTCCTTCTAACAAAGTCACATGCATATTCTAATAACAACATCGCAAGGTCAAAGAATATAGCATATTTCCTTCTAGCACAAACAACCAGATTGCTAACCACAACATGGCATTGTGAAACAAATCTCGTGCATGCTAAATTTCCTTCTAGCTCAAACACAAACAAATTGTCAATAAAATGTGCTATATTTACTTTTAGAAAAAACTCAAGCCTATTTCCAACAACAACATTATCAAGCAAAAGAAATCTAACACGTGCAAGATTTCATTCTATCATAAACGAAAATTGCTAATAAAAACATTGTAAGATGAAAAAAATATAATGAGTGATATATTTCCTTCTAGCATAAATAAGCGCACATTGTCGATAACACCATTGCAAGCTGAAGGAAATCTAAGGAAATCTAACCCATGCTAAATTTTCCTATAGCAAAAACATAAGCACATAACAACATGGCAAGGTTAAAGAAATCTAGCTCGTGCTAGATTTACTTTTAGCACAAACACAAGTATGTTGCCAAAAGCAATATTGCAGGGCAAAAAGAAATCTATTTTGTGCTAGATTTTCTTCTATCACAGATACAAGGCATTCTCAATAGCAACATTGAAAGGTGAAAGAAATCTAACATGTGCTATATTTACTTTTAGTAGAAATACAAGCATATTTCCTTCAACAAAGTTGCATGCCAAAAGAAAACTAGGACCTGTTAAATTTTCTTCTAGGAAAAACACAAACACAATGGAAATAATAACATTTCAAGGGGAATGAAATCTAATGTGTGCGACATTTCCTTTTAGCAAAAACAACCAGATTGTCAACAACAAACTAAAATTAGAAAACTTTCCAGGCTTTGTGGGTTTTTCTCCATGAAGCTGCATAGAAAATGCAGTAACAGTTGTTTTGAACAGGCAACCAACCATGCCAATTTACTCGTATGTAACTCGAGGTTGGATTCTAGTGGATTGGTAGAACACTAAATCGTTTAACACGAGGTTCTAGCCAGATAATGTTGGACTGCTTTCATGGATCTCTAAATCTGATCTTGAGAGGAAAATGTAAATATTCTGCATTTAGTAAATATTTTGAACCAACATAATATAAAGTTGGAGCAGATGCTTGTATATTTAACACTGGTTTTGTTGGGTAGCAGTGTAGTGCAGATAAGCCCTTGTTAATATGGCTTGTTTGAGTATGCAGAGCTATTGCTTTTCCATTTTGGCTCAATGCATCTCAAATTCCAGAGAGGTGAATACGTTTTAGTTATGGGAAGGGGTGGATGCAGAGGAAGAAGGGTAAGCATGTCGGTATGTTGGTCTTACATTATTGTTGCATACAATGGTACTTTGATACCTATAATACTAGTGGCCCAAATGATATTTTAGCTACTTCAAATAATTAGTAACTACTTGGTGGCATGGGCAACCCCTACAAAAGAAAATGAGACTCCCTTCTCATTCGCATTTATGTTGCTTTGAAATTAAGCAACTCTATGTGCGTTCTTGTGAGCTATGTGCTTCTTTCAATGGTTGGACTTAAAACTGGCAATCAGCTTTTCAGCAATCTGCATAGGTGTATACTTCGTGCAACAATGTCCTTTGATGCAACTCCATTTGGGTCAATATTGAATCATGCATCAACTGATCAGAGTGCAGTGGACACATTAACTTTTGGGGATCATTCCAGTTGTGTCTCAGATTTCTTGGCAGGTATTCATTGTGTTTATACCAGTGGGTTCAACTTGTATATGGTATCATCAATATTACATACCATCAACTAGGGAAGTGGCTTGGTTGACATTAGTTTCTAGAGCTCCAATCGTACAAAATTTTGGAGAATCAATCTCTGGAGCAGCCACTATTAGAAATTTTGACCAGGAGTCTTGGTTCATGGAGAGAAATATCTAGTTGATTGATATGTATACTAGACCTAGTCTCCATAATGTTACAGCCAATGAATGGCTTAGTATTCTGATGGACTTTCTATCAAATCTTGTGTTTGCATTCTCTGTAATATTCCTAATGGAAATTTACAATGATAAGCAAAGCAAGCATAGTACAAAAAACAAACACAAAATTTACAACATATTAAACACCCAGAAATCTCCATAAACTGTGTTGAGCTTAGCCATTCTATTAATATAACTGTTGGGTACGAAGGTAAGATCAAAAAACATGCACCTGGGCTTGCCCAAGGCAAGCTAACAATGCCCACGTGATGAAATCGACTACTCTAACATGAAATGTGGTTGTCCCCAATAATCTCTCCACCAACGCAGTGAAAATTTGCATTGTTGGCTGCAAACAATGGTTGTTAGGGTCTCCTCTGGTGCTCAGAAAATTCTGGGAAATTATCATCGGACTCTCCTACAATAACCCACAAAAACCCACGAAGGAATCGACCAAATGTTGACCTCAGAATTTCGGCCAAATGTTGACCTCAGAATTTCGGCCCAATTTCCCCCTAGCTTCTCCAGTTGTTGGCTGAGTTGGGGCCCCTGTTTGAACCCTCAAATATGCCCAAAAATTCTACCAAATTATTTTTGAGATTCTTTTCAAAAACCCAGAAAGGGCTTGCTCTAGTTTTGACGCTCCAAATTTGACTTCAAAATACTTGGCCCTCCTCCCCAAGCAGAAATTGTAACCTGTAGCATATGTTGGGCTCATTGTTCCTCCAAGATGCTGGAAAATCCCCCATGATTTCCCCCAACCTAATTCCAAACAACCCTAGCTCCTCAATCCCTTTCACAAGCCAACTCTTGGCTTTGCCTTATCAACTCCTCCAAGAGCCCTTTTGTACTTTCCCATTTTTGCATCATTGGAGTGTCTATAAGCTCACCAGTCACTGTGCATGCAAGTCTAACACCTTCATGATCTTGCTAGCTTCCCCACAGCTGGCCAAGATCATGCTTTGGTACCATTGTAATATTCCTAATAGAAATTTACATTGATAAGCAAAGCAAGCATAGTAAAAAAACAACACATTAAACACTAAGAAATCTCCATTAACTGCTCTGAGCTGAGCCATTTTATTAATATAAATGTTGGGTACAAAGGCAAGATCTGAAAGCATGCACTTGGGCTTGCCCAAGGCAACTAACATGTAATGTGAAAAACTGCACTGCTAACTGTGAACAATGGTTGTTAAGGCCTCATTTGGTGCCTAGAAAATTATGGGAAATTAACCTTGGGTTCTCCTCCAATAACCCACAAAATCCCACAAAGGAATTGGCCAAATGTTGACCTCAAAATTTTGGCCCAATTTCCCCCTATCTCCTCCAGCTGCTGGCTAAGTTGGCACCAAAATGCTAGAAAATCCTCCACAATTTCCTTTCCTGCTCCTTTCCTGCATCCCAACTGAACCAGAAAAGCATGGTATCCTCCCAGCTACCAAAGATTAGTAGAATTTTCCTCCCTAGGGTGGCACTCATGGTCCACCGCAGAAGAGGGTGACTTGGCCCCCACGAAAGACTGTGTAGTTCCTGAGCAAGATGACGCAATCCCCTGCTCTAGAAATTCGTACTGTTGTGGAAATACCCTCTGCTCTTGTACCACAAAGGAGGAATTCTCATACACCAATTTGGTGTTTGGCTTAGTCGTGACCTTAAATTTGGATAGTAATAATAATAATTTACATGCTTCAAATCACGAATTCATCCAATAAAATTTTCCAAAAACTTTTAACTACTGAACACATGAAAAATATAATCCACTCTCACATAAATCCATTAGAAGCACCCCCTCTTCCAAAAACAAACTTTGTTATTCATCCATCTATAAAATTCAAATCCACAGGTTTTAATCCATTGCAATTGAAATATCTCAGCAAGAGGTTACAACATTGGACGTGATTTACAACATGATATGTTTATCCATCCCCACAAGAACTTTTGTAAACTCTGTGACACCATAAATGTCTTCTCCAACCATCTCTAGAAATTCTCCTCTGTGGCTTACTTAGAGGACACAATATTGTTTCAAATGTTATTGCAATTACATTTTTGAAAACTATCTGGATTTGTTTGTGGTATGGGAGGCAAGTGATGCTTAATTCATAGGTTGAATAAATGACATGTATTCATCCTCAAATCCCGCAAGCACTATTCTCATCCTTCTTGCAAAATGGTGTTGTATTAGATGGTAGTGCTTTAATTGTGGGGAAAAAATTATTTATAAAAATGAATCTTTAAAGCCTATGTGTGCTAATTTACATCCAATGTTGATGTTGGAAGAATTGATTTCATACCTTATTCACCACACTATATACCTATGACTTCATCCTTTTTACAAACTCGCATTCCAAACTCTTTCTACTAGCGGTTTGCAGGACAAGACCAAATGCTTGTGGCCATGCATAATAGGCACATTGGTCAACATCTCTAGCCTAGCTTCATATAAAGTTTTCTTTGACTTATGAATCCATGTGATATCCAAATAAATCCATCATGTCATTGTCAATAACTCTTCATTCGGTTCTTCCTAATATGCATGTGATCACCAACATACTAAATATGGGAAAAGGCCTATAACTAAAGCCTTCCAAGATCTATCTACAAATATGAAACACTTTCACCAACCTCCTTCAATACCTTCAGCATGTTTTGATCAACCAAGAGATGTTATTAGTTGGTAGATTTACTGCAACAAGGGCAACGCCATAAAGGCCGCCTCGAATTAATTTCCTCTAGGTTCTATAATTCTGCTTTTGACACATTAAATTCATTGTCATTCTTGTTTAATTGTTGTTGAGAAAGGAACTGCCTCTATAGTTCTTTCTTGTCTTCCTTAGCAAACTCACAGCAATATCCATTTTTATGCACCTTATCAAACAATGGAAATCCAGGATGATGTGGGATGAGGAACTTGTCCATCATTTCTCAACACTCGTAAAACATTTTTAGTTTGCAATTCTTCTAAAGGATGCACATCATTGAATAGCATGCAACCACTTGTGAGGCAACTCTTATTGTATATGCATAAGCAAGCATTATAAAGTATATAGGATCGGTTGAGATGAATTGATAGATTACCCATGAATATCAAAGGGTAACATTTGATTGGATATTCTCTTCCAGGTTTCTATCTTCTAGTTGACATCAAACAAATTGGCTTATGATCATACATAGATAAGCCTACCCTTAACTTATTTACTTCTGAGAATGTTTCTTTTCTGCTACCATTATACTTGAATAACATGCAAAACGCCCTCCCCTCTTAGGAGAGTCAACGCAAGTAGCAACTTTTCTTTCAAGCCCTTTTTCTTTTCCCAACTCATTGCTAGCAAAAGAAGTCAATGCATCTTTAATTGTATTTGCGCTCTTTACAAGGCTTATTCCCGTAACATGGACCTTCATGTTGTCCAACAGTATTTAAAGATTTTGTGATGCCAGCAACTTTAGGTTCATAGCTTGTTTTAGGTGCTAAATGAGCATTGCCATGGTTATCAGACCCACTGCACATAAATATTTTTGGGCTTCCGAGTTGCTTTGGTCTGAGAGAGATTGATCAAATACACTAATAACGCACATGAATTTTTCAACAACAGAGTGAATATATTGCTCTTCCAGGAAGCACCAAAAGTGCTTGTATTTGTGATATCATTTGGTATATAATCTAACAAGTTCCCTCCTTCCCAGTGCTATTCGCGCAACACTACATAACGAGAACCCAAGCTTCACCAACATTCCTTGCAAAAGCACATAGTTTATGGTTTAAAATAATAATTCCTTGGTTCAATTCTTGAACTCTAGCACATTCTAGAGCCCCTGTGACCATACCAATACACGACCGATACTTAGTAACCACTTAGTGCACTATATAGCTATCAATTTGGTTTTACCAATTCTATCAAGGTGAATGCACCTATACTTGGTTTTAATTATAAACTACAAATTAACATGCATAATGTCATGCAATACCCAACTGTCTGTACCATGCAATAATGAGCCATTTATTTACACATTTAATAAACAATTATACTCATATCAGATAAACCATCCACAACAAAAATACAAGATAATTAAAGACATTAAACACAAAATTAAGGTTCCACCATAAATTCATTATTCAACACAGAAAAAGCTCTAATCAACTAATGTAGCTACTTAGGTTACATTGTCCAAGGTGATTCCTAACAATTAACCTTAAGCATTGTGCTCAAGGTTGATTACTACCTTGTTCCATGATATAGGATCAACATTGGGTCTTCTTTCAGTAGACTAGATCAACTTTGGAGGGACATATCTATATTTATAGTGAAACGTGCAAAGGAGTCTTTAATCCAAAACAATATGCTCCAAATGCATTAGAATTTATTGTTTAATTCATTTTTCTATGCTCAACATTGTCTTTTTGTTCGTCGTGGTATTTACAACTTTGAGCCCAAGAGCTAACACGAGGTGAGGGGATATCAACCTAGCCATATATAAGGGATATTGGCCCACAAACTGACTAGCATAGGTGGATGACATCTAGTGATCAAGTCAATTTTGAATAATGGTTTTGGCTTAGGACCATTATTAACTCAGTGAGAATAAATTAGATGACATGGCATATGTGTGGGTTGACCAAATTCATTATGGGCACTAATAAGTCTTTATTGTTGGCATGATTATTTGTCATCATGGTCGAGTAGAGGTGGAATGCTTAAACATATGTGTGAAGCTCAACACTAGTGTATGAATTATGTACTAAAATAACTTTGGATGGAGAGACAGAGAGAGGAAGTGAGTGAGAGGGAGAAGGATATGTAGAGAGAGAGAGAGAGAGATAGAGAGAGGGTGGGAGGGAGAGGGAGAAAGAGAGAGCTAGAGAGTGGGAAAGAGTGGGAGCGAGATGGAGAGCGAGAAGTGTAGGGTCCTTAGATATATTTGAGGTCATCACACAAGATCACATCTAGCATATTCTTTATGCCACTCACATAAGTGTACCTTCCATCATTTTCTAGCCACTTATATCCATGTTTCTCTCTCTTAATTTTTGTCTTTTTTAACAACACTTTTTGAGCTTTTTATTTTGTAGTATGCTCTATTCATTCAATTTGTTTTTTATTAATGTAAAGTTATAATTGAAAGGAATTTCTTGTGATAAACAAATACTTTAGAGGTGGAAATATATCGTAGGCTTTAGAGCTAAATTTGTTCCAACTTAGCTATATCTTGAACCACAAATTATTGTTGACCTCGTGGATATGATAGAATTTTAGTGGCTTATAGGGTAGTCTTGTCACGAAATAAATAAAGATACTAGATAGGTATGAGGAAACAATTTGGTGGAACTTGGTCATAAAAAGGACATTTATCTTTGCATAGTTTTTTAAGAGCAAATACACATAATGAATTATGATTGTAGGGACATCACTTTAGGATCTATGCTAGTGTGCAAACACTAACCAAAGGGTGATTAATGAACCCCACATAAGTATCATATGTGCTTCTAGAGAAGTATGGGTTCTTATGCTCTCATTAGCTAGGTATGGCCAATGAAGATAGAGTAAGAGAAGGATTTGACCACCTGTTTTTCCTATAATTTTAGTCCCATTTTTTAGCATCACCCTTCTTAAGATAGTTGTACATTTAGAATTGAGAAGGCAAACATGAAATTAAGATAGGGTTTGATGGATCCTTTTAGTCATTAACTACTACTAAGAGGAGATATCAAACATGTTTTAGGAAGAGTATCTAGTAATGTGGCTATGATAAGAGTTATGAGTGCCTAAAATTGGTATGCTACTCCTCATGTATAATATTTCCCCATGGTTATTCTAGTTATCATCTTGTGCAATTGCAATGCAAAACCAAGCGAATATTAGAGGTATTTTTAGGTATGCTAGTCTTAGCATAATAAAGTCACATATCCAAAGTCTGTAAAAAAAAAACTTATCTACTTAGGATCATCATAATCCAATATCTAGACAAGGGGAGCTATCATAGGTAACAATCCATACTTAGTAGGTGCAAATTTGATGTGTACCTTAGGAAAGATGAATTTGTCACTAAGTCATGATGGTAATTGGAGTAGTTAAAGAATACTCAAGTATTGTCTAAAGGATAGTGTGTAGTTAGCCATATTGGGGTACTCAGCTCTCATTACTGAGCTTGACATTGTATTTTGGAATAAAGGCGGTGTTGTACGCCAAAGACCTAACAATTATAAAAGTACCAGACTTTGATATTAGAACAATTAATGACATTGTTGGGTAGAATATACTTTTTGAGTGAATTTTAAAAAACATATGTCCTAATTGAGATAAATCTTTGCTTGGAGAGAAAAATATATTTAAAGATGTCCACCCTAAAGATGAAAATAAAACCTTTTGTATAATTTCCCCTAGATTATATTTGTAATTGGAAGAAATAGTTTATACCTATTTTCTAATGTTCATCAAAGTGATTATATATCATGATAAAAACATATTAATAACTAATAAATCCATCTCTATTTTAAAGATTGATTTTATGAAAATAATGCATTTGAATTTGAATTTAAATTAATTAATTATATATATATATATATATATATAATCTTTTTTCAGTGGAGAATAATGCGTATTTGAATATAGATATATAATTTAATGATAGGAAGATTTTATGAATGTTTGTTTTATTCATTCCAGGTCTCATCAGATATGAAGATTTTCATGAAACCAAAATAAAAAATTGTTATTTTCCCGGGTTACAGGGTTTGTCAGCTGAAGGAGAAGGAATGGCGCGGCCATGCCGTTCATTTTCCCGGGTCACAGGGTTTATCCGCTGAAGGAGAAGGAATAGCGCGGCCATGCCGTTCATTTTTCCGGGGTTACAGGGTTTTTCCGCTGAAGGAGAAGGAATGGCGCGGCCATGCCGTGGCAGGTGCAGGTCTGATACTATATATTTGGTTGAATTCAAGAAATTAGATTCCCGGTGTCTCGAATCATGGAAATTTTGTTAATCTGCACAAGGTTGGCGATGGCCAATCCCAAGCCCTCCATCTCTGTTAGCAACTTTAAAATACTTCAAGAGAAGCGCAACAAGGCACTCAAGGGGCTGTATGTTCAGGATTCCACAGAGGATGACGAAGCTGAATGGATGGGCGATAATGGGCAGACAGCTGTATTGCTATTTTATCTGAGAAGACGACGATTTTTAAACTTGTAGCAGAATCTTAGTAATGAAGAAGAAATGAAGAAAAGAGGTCAGATGGTTGTCCTGTCATCTGCAATGCATGTTTATGTTCCTTTTGAAGGAGAAGCTACAGCTATGGATCCCTTACAAGGTAGGTTGGCCTTAATTGTTATGGTAATTTAGAAGAAGGAGAGCTGGAGGATTCCGGCACTCCAAGTCCACGTTCACACAATCTACATCACGTGCCTAAACCAACAGTCTTTGTAGGTTCAGTTCTTGGCTGCCCACCAAATAGCTTGAGGATATCTTTTATCTGTAGAAATATCTGTTGGAGACTTACATTATGAGTGCATTTATAGAGGTAATGGGATGCATATGAAAATAAGGCTCAGAATCATCACACTGATACCATGTTTAATGGGAACTAGATGTTGTTAAAAGAAAATATCTCTGCTTAATATGTCGGATATGGTTGGTTTGGGAACTTTTCAAACTGCACTTTATATATGTTTTCTTCCTTTTTTTTCTGTTGATGAGCTTTTCATACGCATCAAAGTGAATGACCCAGCTTAGCCAACAATAAGTGCAATAGTCTTTGGATTTGCCAGTTCTATGTAGCCTAGGAGAGCCTTACCAGAACAGAGTTGCACAATTTGTTTTGTGTGCTGTCACAATCTTTATGTTATTCAGTACTATCTACTGTTAACTGGATGTTAACTGGATGAATAAATGTGCACCACTGTTGTATAATCTTTTTTTGAAAAACCCAACACATAGAACCCTAAGGGAAAAAATTACCCTGGGGTATTATAGGAGACTTCTTTTGCTCAGGTATTTTCATCAACTCCATGAGAGGCATGAGAAATTTACCTTTCCCAGCTTATGCACCAAATCAAAAGCCGTCGTTGATGCATTGGGAATAACCTGAGGAATGGGATCAGCTTCCAATCAAGAAAGTTACCAAATGGCTGAATTGGTACTTGTTTATGTGATGTAGAGACCTACTGATTGTTGTTATTTTCATATATTTTGAATAGCAGTCAGAGTAGTTTATTATCAGGCAATATAACATGATTAGGAAGTAAATTAATCACAATTTCAGCCCAGATCATACCTTTTCCAATGCTGTCATCTGCTGATTTGAAATAGGAAAAACTGGTTTCTGCTGCTCTGATTAAGGAAAAATCTGTGTGATTAGCAAGAACTTCAACACTCACATTATCTTCTTTTTGTATCCAAAGTGTATTCTTCATTTCCGGTGGGAATTCTTGCTAACTAGACCCTGCAATATACATTGCTTCTATCCCTGAAAATATTGACACCTATACTCACCAATGTGATGCTTTGCATGGTCTGCACCAATATTGCTCAACAACATTATTAGAGGCAACTGGATAGGGAAGGTTTTCTACGTTTGTGCACCACAAATCTCTTTTCCAACAGAAAAAATCCGTCAAGAGAATAGGAATTTTGATAATTCCTTTGCAACCCAATGCACTGAATGCTAAGGATTTGCAGGGATCCTTTCATTGCCATCATCTGCTCTGATGATTTAGCAATTGCATCATTATTTTTCCCTGCATAATTATACTCGTGGCTCCTTTTTTTCATGATAGGGGCCTTGAACCTCCCTCTTGGTTGGCTCAAACAAAGTAGACTTTCCAGCTACAAAACATATCTCTTTTAATTCCAGCATCGCTCTTATAGTGGCTGCCAAACCGTTCAAGTTTTTCGCTGTCAACATTATATTGAAATCAACACAAAAAGGCCCCAGGTACATAGCAAAAGAAACTTATCACTAGGTCTAGCATCTACATGCATCTTCTTGTAAACCCTTTCAAACCCTTCAATTAATTTTGTTGAAATGGCATTAGTGCCACTGAACTTGGGAAGATGTTTACATGAGCCATTAGGCATATCATAGGGGTAGCCTTGTTTGCCAGCCAAATACAATGGAGGCTATTGAGCCATATAATATGCAGAAATCACTGAAAATAATTATGAAACTGATGAAGATCTCAATACAGGAATAAAAGAAAATATAGTCTTGCCAGCTAAAGAACCCCACTGTGTAGATACGATCCATGAATATCAAAACCATTGTTCAGGGTTGTTGATAATCAGTAAGAGTGATGTATCGGGATTAAACTGGATGATCTCCTTGGTGATTTCAGTGGACTTCCCAGATGAACAATCTGCAAGAATACAAACCACCCACCCAGTGTGGTGTAACCCCCTAGCTAAAGATCTCAGAAATCTAGACCCTGCAACTTAGCAATGGCACCAAAAATGTTAGCACTCAGAATTGTCCTTTTGATACACCAAAAGATAAAGAAGGGAATTTAGATTGTAACAACAAGAAGCCAACAAGAAGTGGTGTTTGATCCAGGAGGATGAGTGCTTGCAGGACTGAGCCAGTGGAGATCACGTAGGCTCAGAGGGAGTCTAGCCTCAAAGGGAGAAGCCTTATGGAGGATTGGATCTTCAGGTTCAAATATGATGAGGCAGAGGCATTACCGAGATTGTCGGGTTCATTCCACAGGGTATGTTGCAGTGGTTGATACCAGATGGGCTAGTGTCTTGGAAGTACTTCCCTTGCTAAGAGGGAGTGTTGTTTTTTGTAGCTTGGGAGGTACTCCAAGCCTTGAGGATTGAAGGATTGGAGGAAGGAGCTCCACAAGTGGCCTCGTGGGTTTGAAATCCATGCTTGGGGTTTTGCACCCATCGATGTTTGGGTCAAAACTGTGATGAAATTACGACATGTGATGGATGAGGATGATAGTAGATGACGAGACGAATCCAATGCATCAGGAATCATCCAAGTCTTAGTTGTCGTTGAAGAGATATTAATTTTTGAAGATATGATGGGTAAATTTGTCTAGTTGGGCAAGTCAGCTTGAGGTCAAAATGGTGCCCAAAGACAAATGCGTTGGATCCACTTCATGCATATAAATTTAGGTCAAGTGTGAGGCATTTAGACATATCTAAGGAGCATTCATCATCCAAGAAACCTTTGCAATTTGGTGCAGATCTGAGGTAGCGAGCAAGGGAAGGAAGAAGCACGTGTATGGAGAGGAGTATCTTTGTTTTTAGGGTGTGGATATCTTCAGAAAGAGGCCGCAGATTTCAGAGGCTTGAAGGTGATAGAATGGAAGATTGGAGGCCTAACTCAAGACCAACATGACAACAGGATTCTTGCCAGATTAGATCGTAAGACTGGGGTAAGTATTGAAGACTGTTTGGTGTATTTGTGTGTGGGTGTTGGCATTGTTTTCGCCCGCAGGGATAGGTTGCTACAACAACACATTGGTGAGGTTTGTGAGAGGGATAGAGATACATTCTCTCCTAGCTACAGACTTCTAAAGGAGGTCACAACCCAAACAATGGTATCTTCTTGTGCTATGGGACTTTTTTATGTTGTTTTTTTGGGCGTATAGGAGGGTGTCTTGTGAAGTTTTCCAAGGCCAAGTATAGTGCTTAAGGAGCCTTATATGGACAACATAGGTAGCAACCAAATTGGAGAAGGAGATACAATGATTTGTGTAGGGATTTGGGGTTGTTGGGTATGCCCTAACCAAATTGCTACATACATAGATCCCAAGGCAAGGTGGAAGCAACAGGGAGTTGTAGATGTCATCTTGGTTGATGGTTGGATGGTAGTGGATGGGTGTCCTAGGAGAGGGCTGATTGAGTTTTTTGTTAGCAACCACGTGGAAGGGTCCCCATAGGTGTTGGAAGCCCTAACTAGGAGCAAATGCTACAACAGGATTGGTCACTCTTAGTCTATTGGAGGGCAGTGTGAGAGTGGACCAAGTGTGGACATTAGATTGGGCATTTATGGTCTAGTGGAGGATAACTTGATAGTGCCCAAGTTGGAGCCTGATGTGCACTATCTTCATGGACCTAGGTGGTTGCTAGAGTGGCAGCTGTTGAGCTCGCGGGTCTGATCAACTAGGAGCAATTTGTGCGGCCCTAGAATTGTGTGTGGAGAAGCACTTCGACAATAGATGATGGACATTCTTCCTAGCCCATGTTCATTGTGGGAAATGGACATCTTACAGTGATAGGTGGTAGCTCCCCGTGCCTTATGTTGGTCTTCATTGGAGCAGCGTAGGAAGACCATAGTGGGCTGAAGTCCCTGAGTAGGACCAGGCAGGTACAGGGTATGACTGAGAGGAGCTAAGAGAGTCGACTACATTAGTTAGATGGTCAGATTATCTTGTCGAGGGTAGATTGGTTGTTGATGGAATGACACCAAGCCCTAGTGTTGTATTCTTGTACTAGTGGATGTATGAGGGCTATTATCCCTGGTATGGGAGACCTAGACTATTGTATTATTTAGTTTGATTAATATAACGAAGTTGGGTTGAAATTGTAAAAAGTTGTCCATATTTTGTGCACTAGTAGATTTACTACTGTTTATAGTCCGTTGTGCAAAGTGGTATCATTGTGATTCTTGGTTTGGTAGCATCAGAGATTCTAAGATTCTATCCTAGACCCAAGATCGTGGAAAAGCAACAAGGAGGTCATACGAACCAAGGCATATCGGATAGAGAGACTTGTCGGAGAACCGAACTCGTGGTTTCTGTGGCATATCGTTCTTCATTGGAAGTCTTTGTAGTATTTTTTGAAGCTGAAAATCCACGATCCAAAACCCCTGATGGAAGGTGTGGGGGTTCTGGATCCGTAACAAAATAATAAAGATTCCGTGTAAGCACAAAGGACAGATCCCAATGCGGACCTGCAACAACGCAATAGGGAATTTGTGGAGGCACGTATGGTATTTTTGCAACGGACCCGAGCTTATTGGAGTGCGGACCTGAGCCACTTAGGAAGCTATGTATTAAATCGAATTTCTGTTATCAACTGAACTGGTTGATGGGAAGTTCGCTTGGGTGTATTCTAGATAGTGGTAATAGAATAGTTTCAAAGTGTGGACCAGTATAGTTTGATTTTATGTGCACAGTATTTGAGCCTGTGGAACTCATTGTACCAAAGTTGTGAACCTGGATGGTATTGGATTTTTTGGAGTGTTGCAATATTGTTGAATGTTATTGTGAAACAATGGTATTGTTTTAGTATATTGTACCACTGATTGGATTATTTGTTTAATAAAAAAATTGAAACCCTAGTTATCTGAAAGCCTTAATAGAAAATTTCCCTAGTATATTACAAAAAGATATCATTTCCAGCAATAAAAATACTAGGCACTCTATCATAATACCATAAGCGTAACCACTCTATCATAATACCATAAGCATACAAAAGAAAAGAGAGGGATGTTGGAAGCCTCACATATTCTTGCTTGTACCTTCACTTTCTCCTCTTAAAGATGTTCAATTAGGATTAGAGGGGTTTCCTTATCAATTCAACCATGAATAACAATGGAGGGAGAAAATCCTTACATTGATTTGAGCTCCATTTTATTTGCAATAGTATATCATTTACTGAGCTCCATATTATTTACAATAGAATATCATTTTATTGGAATCTATGATTACTTGGATAATATCTTTAACTTCAACTTCTTCCACAACATCATCCAAAGATGAATATATCATATTTGCATCCTTTACATGCGAGGATGCATCGATGGATTGCAAGAACAAGGTTCCTTTAGGGCAATCCACAATAAAGTTGATGATATTTCTACTCCTCTAATCTGTCCATCCATCTGACAGTCTTGAGGAGTTTCAGAGGAGTCTGGGGGAGTGTGGAATGTTACAGAAGAGTCTGCAGGAGTAACTTTTATACAGTGGTGATTTGGCAAGACTCATGAGTCTGAAAAGAATGTGATGACAGTGATGACACTGATCTGCAGTCCTCCAAAGAGCCAAAACACCCTTGTAATTCAGTCGCTAAGAATAAATCCTGAGCAAAGCCATTTTGTGCTGGAGCTTTTCCATTGCGTTTTTTCTAGGGAAAATTCTGTTATCTGTTATCCCCAACAACCGCCCAAGGCTGAGAATGGTGGTCGAATGAGGTAACCTCAAACTGCTTCTAGGTTGGTAACTAGCCACTTCCAACCGAAGAGAGGGCTCTCTCTGGATCAAATACTAGATCTGACTTCTATTTGACTAGGGGGCTAGATTAGGGATTTAAAAAGTAAAATGATTGAACCTGGTTTCTTGCAACACAAGCCAAGATATCCATTGGGCATGGAGTCAAGAGGTCTGAAATGAAAAGAAATCTGGGAAATCCACTCTGGAATTTGTCAACAGAGGCAAGATAAACATATGGACTGTGCCAAAATCAGTGGGTTGTCGTTGTAGTGGAATGGAAAGAGAAACATTCAGTGGGGCATCAAGGTCTCAGCTGTAGAATACCTTGAAACCATGCAGAAAACTTTACAGACAGATGTTAGAAGGCATAAATCAGAGCCTTCTGAGAATGAATTCTGACACATTTCTCAATCTAAACATCTAAATAGATATGAAAGACTTGGAAAATAAAGAAATACATACACAGAGAAGACAAACACCAACCAATACGTCACAGGAATCTCTGCAGATTGAATCCAAACTTGCAAAACCCAATTTTATTGAAACTTTAGGAAAAGGATTACAGCAGCTCAATGAGCTCAGAACATAGCTACAATTTACCAAAATCCAACCCTTACACATTAAAATTACTATAATATATAGGAAATAATTTTTCCCCAGGCTCAAGGGGTCGAATCAAGCCAAATTTCCAAAAATATCAGCAATTACATTTAAGTTTGGAACTGTCTGCCATGAAAAATGGACCAAACTGCTGAAAACTCGGGCTGCAATTATGAGTTCCTATCTCCTAAATTACGACAGTTGTGTAAAATTTGGAGGAGGTTTTTGTAGATCAGCTTGTTCTGAGCAAAAACCTCTCTCGGTTTTTTGAGATTCGTTTCTATTTACGGTTTTTTGAGATTCGTCTCTATTTACCCGGGATCCGTATTTGAAAAATATGTGTTAAACAAGAAAATTCTCACGTCCTAAAAATAGAGTTCAAAGATGCATTCGAATCTCCCAATTTGTGACACCTGTAGGAAAACTGAAAGAGGTTATTTTTCCTTGGTCCGTGCTTGGAAAAAACCTCCTTCGGATTTTTAAAATTCATCCTCATTTACCGGTAAATTGCCTCGGAAGGCGACTGGTCAAACTGCAGAAAAACCTCCCAAAAATGAAACACTGCTTGCTGCTATGAATCTGGGAAATTCAATTCCTCAAATGTGACTGTCCCACTGTTATCAGTGTCAGTACTCTTGAACGTCTCCTTCAAACCCTTTATTTCCTCTTCTAATAGACTTTCAGCAATCACCTTCAGAGCAACTTTTTAAAGCTTGTTCATTACCCTGAATTGCTTCATCCTAACTAATAGAGCACTGTCAAGTGATTTGTCTGGTGCCTCACCATCTTCTGTCATCCATGGATGGCTTAGAACATCAACAGCTGTAAGATGTTTCTTAGGATTGTGTTCAAGCATCCCTTTGACCAGGTCTTTTGCTCCAGAAGGGCAATATCAGCAGCTTCTACAGCTCGTTTTTGCTTCTGTTGCCCATAAATTTGACATGTCACAACATAGGTAAATTTCAGATCTGCTTGAGCTCGCACTTCATGAGATAGCTCATATCCATGTGTATTTGTCAAATCAACTCCAGACATACCATCCTCAATGTCCCCAAAGACTTG
Organism: Pinus albicaulis; assembly: GCA_034641835.2. NCBI lineage: Eukaryota > Viridiplantae > Streptophyta > Pinopsida > Pinales > Pinaceae > Pinus > Pinus albicaulis. Next base: position 356,301,394 of record CM076570.1, on the reverse strand, counting down.
CTTCTCCACATAGCTTTGTAGCATTAGAGCTTTTCTGTAGTACATCATACCTCGAACAGTTTCTTGTTAATGTTTGGCCACGATATGAAGCCCATAAGCGCAACTCCAAGAGATCACTGGAATTGTCCTGAAGCTCTGAATCCAGTGTAGTTTCATCTCGACCAATACGTTCTAGAAAATTTTTCCATTCATCTGGGAAAATCTTTTGAAGATAAAAAAGAATAGAAATTCCATCTTCGTTTTCCTTCCGTAATTCAGACATGCTGTACATTACCGTCTCACAGTAGTATGGAGTAAATACACTAAAAGGCATCACCTCTCGCACAGGCTTTGTTAGTTCCATTTTCATGAACAATGAATTTGTGAACAATTCTAACCGACATCTTGCCTCAATGTTTTTTTTGGATATTCACAGCATAGTCCTTGATAGTAAGAAGCAAGTGCAACCTCTTGATCTGTTCCTTAATTTCAGGATCTTTAGGCCATTCCATCTGTGAGAAGAGATGTCCTTCAACCCTTGCTTTTATGAGAATTCCCCAAGTGTCGTAAATCTCTCTTAGATTGGGAGACAAGATATCATGAGTGACTACATCATAAAGATTTTGCATAGCTTTCATAGCCCCCTTTGCGAGATGAATCATGAGGTGTCTCTTCATGTACCAGAAGACTTGTCAGTGCTGTTATTCTTGATAGCAGAAGAGCCAGCTTATTTATTTGGTGTCTCTTCAATCGTCAAAATACTTCAGACCTGTTACAAAAAATTTCGAACTATCCAATGGAGCTTATTTGAAGGATTTTGATGTCAGAATCCCAAGCCGCAGTTATTGAAGAAATCCTAAGCAGGTCCAAACCTTAGGTAGAAGGTAGTTCAATTATAGAGCCACATGGATTCATCCACAAATGGAGTCATGTTGCCTGTAACTCGAACATTCTCAATTTATGCGCAGAAATGTGGCCCAACAAAAGGGTCGAGCCATAGAACAGAAAACAGTGAGTGTGTGCCCAGTAATGCTAATCGTAGCCCAGAAATACTCCTTCCTGCTCAGAATTTTAGATTCTGATAAAAAATTGTTAAGGATCATTTGAGGACCACAGAGGAGTATACGTGACCAGACATATAGTTTGGAGCATCCATAAAAATATTCCCGTCACCTGCAAAGGACAATAAATGCCCAGCAAGAACCCATAAGGAAAAAAATGTAAGAAAACTTGTTCCCCAATCAGGTGAATAATTCTGCTAGAGGATAGATGCAATATATAAGGTGAACACTGATATAAAGGTATAGATCCCAAAAGACTCTGGAAAAAAACTTCCATCAGGATAAATAATATTAGTTTCCCCTGTTGCAATGCACTTCCACAAGAGTTGAAGAATATGGAGACACTGAATATGAAAACCATTTGACCATTGCAAGAATGATAATCTTAAACTATTATTGATTGATGTTGATAATAGTGGACATACTAGACATGGCAACAATCACAAATTAGTTGATATTACGAACTGCAGTAAAATAGCCCAAAACAAATGCTCATTACAGTTGACATATTTGAACATAGAAAATCATTATGAGTTACATAGTTTGTGCACTGGTCTTGAAGTTTAAGATATAAGAAGTGGAAATGGAAACAAAGAGTTAAAAGTTGTTGTTTTCTGCAAAGGTTAAGCATAATGAGAGTAGAGCATGGAGAAGAAGAAGTTGAAAATGGTGAGCAAAGTTTAGTTTTTCATACAGGGATTTCTACCATAGCTAAGGTTGCCTCAATTTAGAGTTTTTTTATTGTTTTTTATGTTACAAACATACACAACTTGGAATTGATGACCATTGAAAAATGTTACAAAAAATATTAGGGACCTCTGTTTTGTTTTGTTGGATAAAAAATAACAAATCACTCATTTGCCACTTGATAATCGATTCATGTATCTATTACATGGGTGTGGAAAGTTGAATAGATTTGATTTGTACTTAAGGCCTAGGAAATTTACATATACAAGACTTGGTTATATTGGGAAAAATAATGCAAAGAGAAGGTGTATTCTCTTAGGTTTTATGGAGAATATGACTAAGATCTCCTTGAACTTTCAAATGGATTATTAAAACTGGAAAGACTTGAAATGAGAGGTTTCCATTTCACCGAGTTTGCAATAGTGGTTGCAATGTTGAACCTAAACACATTGAAGTATATCGGGGAGCAAAGATACAAAAAAAATAAAATAGGTGACAAACGTTTGTCTACATTATGACCATTTTGGAACGTATAGTTTACCCCACCTCTTAGAAAGACATGGGATGAACTTGATTGAAATGGAAGTAATGTTTGGAAATTGATCAATGCATATTTTGGCTTACTATTCTTTGGTTGGAAGAAGAATAGATAATCCAAGTTTGTAATCCTTCTATTGCCTCATTCTTGCTCAGTATCAACAAATTAAGTTGGTTTATACATTTCATGATTGCGACCTGGATATATGTACAGTAAGTAGTAGGATATCATTCATGTACCAGTAAGTGTACCTTCCTAACAATTTGGATACAAAAATATTTCCATTCATCGCCCACATCCTCCTACTTCTATGTGCCAAATAACCTCCTACTTCTATGTGCCAAATAAAGATTTGGGCGGATGAAACCCTTCCATTGTGCTTTCCTTCTACCTCTCATGAGGCTTCTAGAAAAAATATATCTGGCATTGAGGCTTGAAAATCGAAATGGAGCAGTGTTGCTAAAATGATTTTTGGTAATGCAACATTCAATATTGAAAGACAAATATCAAGAAATGCACCATTCATTATTGAAGGACAGATCTCAAGAAACCCCACTTTAAAGGGTTATTATATTAATGAGAATATGCAAAGGCTTCTCAAGCTTAAGTTTGATGGAGCCTCAAAATACAGAAGGGAAAGAAGTTGGGATGGGGATTTATTTACAACCATACAAAGTTGGTAATTCTTGGATGTTGGTTCATTTGCGACAACTCTTGAAAAATTTATCCAATTTTTCGTGCTGGTGCTGAAGATTTGTTTAAACAGAGACATGGCAACCATGTTTATGGAATCCCGGAAAGAGACTCGAGTAAGGCGATTAAAATGGTGAAGGGAAATTGTATGTGAATATAAGAAGTTTAGGGGCTTCAAAAATTTTAAGAATGTAATGATAGTACTGGAAGAAAATATTATGTTGTAGCAAGGTGTTTGATAACAAGTTTCATCTATAGTAGACAAAGAAATCAGAATAATTTCAAACCTTTAGTTGGACAAATGTCTATGGAGCAGAGAATTTTCAGTCCTCTTAATAAAGATTACAAATTAAAGGACAAGGCTTGAATGAGATCACTTCCATTATGTTGATGCCATGTTGAAGACATAGTAACCGAGGTTGAATTTGTATACAGATACAGTATGAGATGAAAAATTTTGGGTATAGCAAAAAAAATGGGACTAAACATCTCCCTGATACAAAAGCAAATATGATTTTTTTTTTCTAAATTTTAAAAGTCAAAGAATTGTAACTATTGTATCCCTTCAAAATGGATACGAATTGTGGCTTCCTTCTTCAATACTTAAGTTTTAAACACGATACTACTAGTGGCTGAACTCATTTATATCTTAGTTTTGCCTTCATCATGCTCTAAAAGGTTGACTTCTAAGTTCTCACCAAATCAAATCCAAAGGGAAACACTTTGAGAATAAGCTATAATCACAATATTCATGATTCACTCCAATCCCTTCTCCATCCTTTGACCTCATTTGCGGCCATCCAACTTCATCCTGACCAAGTGAAATGAGTGCTCCCATGTTTTTCTGTGGATTTAGGCCAAAGCCAGCTCTGGCACAGGGCACGCTGGTAATGATTCAACTTCGGAAACAAAGTGTGGTCGTCAAACGTGGAATTTAAATACTCAGCCAGCAACTGCAAGCTTTGAGATATGAGTTTGAGCACTGAGCAATATGAAAGAAAACTTCTCCACAACCTTTACGTATTTCTCACAGGCCTCCTTGTTTCACGAATCCATTATGGGATCTTTAAATATGGGTGCAACATGTGACAAGCTTTGTGTCATACCTCTGTGTCATGTGAATTTGTCAATGTCTTGGTTAATTCATTGTTTCCAAAAACTTTGGAGTTATGAGTTCTTGCATCAATCTAATTCCCAGATCTCTTTGGGGAACATAAGTGTTGTTAGTTTCATACAACAATATGACTTCAGGACCAAGGTCTTTGAAGGATTCAGGTTCCAGATACCTCTATGAGCTCTATTAGTGTTCTACTCTTGGTCCTAAGTTGAGGTTTCCAACATTACTACACATTATTTCATTGTCACAATTATATTTTATATTAAAGTAAAAAAGTTGTGGCTTTACCCATACTGCAAAGAGCAAGAGGGCTCAACATATTTTTGACATTCAGAGCACTGATTATCCCTTCAAAAAAAAAGGGAGGACAAAGTGCAAAATAGAATTATAAGTTCTAACATATTTCCAAAGGCCCTCTTCTATACCCACAAGAGTACTATTTTAAAAATTGATTACACAGAATTATGCAAAAGACATAATGATAATTCTTGTCAGCTTCACTAGAGTTCTTGCACTGGAACAATTGGATGCTACAATTTGATGCCAGGGCTTGGGTTCAGAAGCTAGATACATACTTCCACCTGAACTCCATGCGGGAGACCGATGCTATTCGATTTGCTACCCTTCATTTGGAAGGGGATGCCTAAGAGTGGTGGTACCATGGGTTAATTATGTTGGGACATATTCACATCACTTCTTACACAACCTTTCACCCGAAGGCTATTGGAGAGGTTTGAGAGGAAAGACCCAAAGTTACATATCAGGGAGTCAACCCATCTTAGGCAAACTGGCAGCGCAAAGGCATACATTACGGAGTTTTAGGGACTAGCAGTGATGGTGACTAGCATTTTAGAGGTTCGATTGATCATGCTATTTGTGTTGTGGCTAGCAGAGCCATTGCATGGTTGGTTGAGGGCTTACAAGCCCACATCTTTGACGGATGCTATCTCCAGGACCCCGGATATGATTGACGTTGTGCCCAAGACTTGAGCCTTTGTCCCCACTAGAACCATTGCACCATAGGGGAACTGAGACACTATACCACCCTAGAGGGATGGAGGACATGGTCAGCTGGACGAGGAGACCTAAAGGGACCTTAGGAGGAGGAATTTGTGCTTTGTGTGCCAAAAACCCTAGGCACCTGGGCACAAGTGCACCAAGGGCAAGGCCCACTACATTGAGGTGTATTTAGATAGTGAGTCGGTTGAGGAGTTTGAGGTTTGAGCAGATCCGGAAGATGAGGGAGGACCATCATCAGGGGGAGCACCACCACCACCACTACCACTTGGAGGGGTACCGTTTGCCCCATCAGGGGGATTTCTTGCTTCACTTCGTGGAGTTTCAAAGTATTTGACACTTAGGATTAGGGGGACGGTGTAGGGGCAATGCGTTTCAGTTTGGGTAGACAGTGGGGCCACCCACAACTTTATTGATTCCCAGATGGTGGAGTGTAGGGGCATCCACACAGACATTTGAGGGGTTCTTGTTGGTGCCAGGAGACCGGACCATGTAATGCACAGAGTACGCTCTCGGGTTGACTGTGATGATGGGGAACTAATTGGTTAATGATCACTTTTTTGTAGTTGGTATCCCAGAGTCCAACGTGTTGTTGGGTGTCCAGTGGTTATACTCATTGGGGAGGGTCACCACTAACTGGCAGAAGTTAGATATGGAGTTTATGGGGCGAGATGGGAAGCTAGTATTGTTGAGGGGGATGCACTCTTTCCCACCCCAGACAATTTTAACACACCAGATGGAGGTAGATCTACGCCATGGGGACATATAATGGGCGGTTGAGCTAAGGATTTAAGAGATAGGGGCCCAACCATGGCCAGTGCACCTAGACATACAGGCCCTATTGGAGAGGCATCAGGGGATTTTTGGGGATATCCCTCTAGGAAGGCCACCAAGCTGAGGGCTCGAACACACTATCGAGTTGGAGGAGGGAGTGCACGCAGTTATCACGATCCCGTATAGGCATCCCAAAGCCTATCAAGATGAGGTTGAGAGGGCCATTCATGAGTTGCTAAGATTGGAGCACATCAAGCCCAATTCGAGTCCCTTCGCTTCTTCTATGGTGTAGGTGAAGAAGAAGGATGGGACACTCCACATGTGCATTGACTACAAGGCCTTCAATAAGAAGACATTGAAGAACATGTACCCTATTCCGCGCATTGATGAGTTGATGGATGAACTTAGAGGAGTGAAATACTTCTCTAAGATAGATCTGCGCTCGGGGTACCACCATATTCGGGTGAGGGAGAAGGATGTCCCTAAGATTGCCTTTCGTTGCCACTACGAACATTTTAAGTTCTTGGTGATGCCGTTCAGGCTAATCAACACTCAAGCTACATTTAGTCTTGTATGAACCACGTATTTCCTAGGCAGTTGCAGCGCTTTGTCCTTGTCTTCTTTGACAACATACTCATCTATAGCCAGACATGGGAGGAGCACCTTCAACATTTGGAGGTAGTACTTCGCATACTAGAGGAGCAACCACTGTATGCGAAGATGTCCAAATGTGAGTTTGGATTGATAGAGATGTTGTACCTTGGGCATGTGATTGGCCTAGAGGACGGAGACCAGGAGAAGATTAGGGCCATTTTGAATTGGCCAACACCCAGGAATGTGACTGACCTGAGGGGGTTCTTGGGCATTTGTACGTACTACAGGATATTCGTGAGAGGATTCTTACAACTTGCAGCACCCCTCGCAGACTTGTGGAAAAAAGGGGCTTTTGAGTGGATGCAGGTAGCGTAGGAGGCATTTGAGCGTCGCAAGAAGGTCATGAGCAGCTATTCTGTTTTGGCTTTGCCTGATTTCACTCGACCATTTGTATTGGAGTGTGATGCTTCAGGTGAGGGAGGCTGTGTTGACGCATGGAGGCCACCCCATAACCTTTGAGAGTAGAAAGTTGCTACCCCATGACCGACTTCATTTATGACAAGGAGATGTTGGCCGTGTTGCAAGCCTTGGCCAAATTTAGACAGTACTTGGTGGGGAACCAGTTCAAGGTGAAGACTGATCACAACAATCATCGATTCTTCCTGGAGAAACATACATTGCAGGAGATGCATCATAAGTGAGTGAGTAAGCTCCAGGCTTACGACTTTGAGATTGAGTACGTAAAGGGAAAGTACAACATAGTGGCAGATGCGCTTTCCCAGAGGCCCCAGTACTCTCTCTGATGGACGTTGCACATGATTGGAAGGCCCAACTCTTGGTTGAGTATTCCAAGGACAAGAGATACTAGACGACACACACGGGGATCATAGATTTCGAGTGATGTATGATGTGATCTACTACAAAGACCGAATATACTTAGTGTTGGGATCCCAGGTCAGAGAGAAGGTTATGCAGGTAGCTCACGACTACCCTCTTGTAGGACATTCGGGTTTTCTCAAGACTTATCGTACCATTCGTGAGCGTTTCTCTTGGCGTGGGCTCAAGGGGGACATGCTGAGGCACGTACAAGAGTGCATAACCTGTCAGACGAACAAGGTGGAGTTGTCACACTCGACAGGTCTATTATAGTCTCTTCCCATTCCGGAGAGGAAGTGGGAGAGTGTGTCCATGGACTTCATCACAAGACTTTCGACGATACAGGGGAGATATTGCATCTACGTGGTGATAGATCACTTGACTAAATTTGCCCATTTCTTTATGATCCCATCGAGATATTCAACCTCATAGGTGGTCGAGTTGTTCTTTAGGGAGGTGTTTCGATTGCATTGGCTCCCAAAGAACATAGTCAGTGACAGGGACAATAGATTCATGGGGGGCTTCTAGCAGGAGTTGTTCTGGCTATAGTAGTAACCAAGCTTAATACCCAACACCAACTATCACTCACAGGTGGATGGGGAGATGGAGATAGTGAACAAATCGCTGGAGGGTTAGCTGCACAATTATGGCACGGGACAACAGAGGGCGTGCGTGAATTGGCTAAACCTGGGAGGGTTTTGCTACAACACTACTTACCACATGTCGATTGGTATATCTCCATTTCGAGCACTTTATGGTTATGATGCACTTTCTTTTTCTGACATGATATTTGGAGATAGCAAGGCCCCGGGGGCAAAGGATTGGGTCCGAGAGAGCCAGGAGATTCTCAAGGTTCTTAAGGATAACTTGTAGGTAACACAAAATCAACAAAAGATGTATGCCAATAAGCATAGGGTGGAGAGACAGTTTGAGGTAGGGGACACGGTCTACCTACGTTTGCAGCCTTACCAACAATCTTCACTCAAGCAGAAAGGGGCGGAGAAGCTCAAGCAATGCTTCTATGGGTCGTACAAGGTGACTAGGAGAGTTGGAGAGGTAACTTACGAGCTGGAGTTACCCCCGGAGAGCAGAATTCATAGCGTATTTCATGTCTCTTTCTTGGAAAAGGCATCGGGGAAGCAAGCTATGACAATCAATGAGTTGCCTTCGTTGGATGATGAGGGACACTTGATATTGACACCCGAGACCATATTGGAGACCAGGGAGAGGAAGCTAAGAAACAAGGTCATCTGGGAGCACTTGGTCAAGTGGAAAGACTTGCTAGTTGAGGATGCCACGTGGGAAAATGAGCAGAGTTTGCAGCACCCAGTTTTACCGTTTCTTGGGGATAAGCATAATTTGGGAGGGGAGAACTGTAATGTCCCTTCCTAAATAATTTTATCAATAGTACAAAAAATTTTCCATTTTGCTAATTTTGGGGGCCTATGATAATTTTGGAGAGGAAACATAGGACAAGGGGGTCGAAATGTTTTCCTTAGTGGAATGTGGGGGCCTACTCCCCAACTAATATGCACTCCTTGAGGAGAGAGAAATCGTATGGCCAAGGGAAGAGGTTTGAATTGCCTAGTGAGGGGCCCACATGGAGGAAATGAACATAAATTATAAATAGGAGAGAGGAAGCAACATTTGAGGCCTTTTGATAATTTGACAATTGAAGTGTTGCTCTAGCTGTTTAGCAGAGTTACATAATGTTGTTCAACACAAGACTTTCTCAAGGAGGAAGCTCAACCTTTCTTCGGTGGAATCTGAGTACCACCCTAGGAAGGATTCTTCATCACTTTCAGGAGTTAGAGAGAGGGCCACGCATGTGGTACGGTTTCTGGGCCAACTGAAACACAATTCAAGAGGCCACGCAGAGAGTTGAGGAGGAAGAGCTGGAGTTGGGAGTTGTAGCATTGTTGATGTAATTTTTGGTCAATTCTAGGAAAAAGGAGGAAGATTTGCAAGGGTAGAATTCAACATACAACATCAAACTGATTTTCCGGAGGAGAAACTACGTCATCCTACCTAGAAACTGCACAATCATTGTGGAGGCACAATTGCGGGGTGGCTTGTGAAAGGATTTTGAGAGCTGGGTTTCTTGGGGTTGGTTTGGGGTGCAATTGAGAAGAATTTTCCAGCCATTTTGGGACAATCATTCCAGCATCAGTCACAGTTCTAGTTTTTCTGTACTTAGAGGAGGGTCAAGGAATTTGGGGCCATTTTTGGAGCATCAAAACCAGGGCAAACCCTTTCTGGGTTTTTCTGGGTTTTTGACAAGGATTCCATGACTAATTTATCAGATTTTTCTAAGCAGTCAGGAGGGGTCAAATCAGGGTATCAACACAATAAACAGTGAAAAAATCACAAGGCCAGTGCATATTTTTAGTGGGAAAATTCCAGCAGCAATTTGGCATTGATAAAATATCCACCTGAGGCTTGTAGCTTTCCTTGTGAAAGCGAGGGTGCATATTTTTATTTTATTTTATTTTATTTATTTATTATTTAATTTTTATTATTATATATTGTACTCCAGCAAGATCTTATAATAAAATTTGCCCATTTTGGTGTGTTTGGAGCATTTATGTTTTATGGGTGTTTGTTGAAAAATATTTGTGTTTGGTTTATTACATGTTTTTGTTATCACTGTTAATTTTTTCATTAGGAATATTACACCTTGAGAGGCTTTATCAACATATCAAGTCAGATTTGAAACAAAAGTAGTCCTTGCAGATCAAAGGACATTTTTAAAAAACACATGAAGAGCCTAGGATACACCTTCATCGAATGAGAAAATGATAACATACTTTGAGCATCTTTTGAGTTGATAGTAGAGTGCATTCATGATGACATTAATTGAGCATTCTTCAAGCGTTTGTTGAAATAACAATCACTATTGAAGCATAGTTGATGACCAACACTTGAAGAGTTATTTTGTTGAAGCAATCACCCTTGGAGTATAGTTGAAGACCGACACTTAAACACTTTGTTTTGTTGGAGTAGTCATCCTTGGAGCATAGTTGAAGATCAACACTTGAAGACATGTTTTGTTGGTGCAACCATAAAAGTTTTGCTGAAGCAAACATGAAGTTTTTGTAGAGGTAGATTTGAGAGCACTTTCTAGACCTATCTTGGATACATTTAGAAGTATTTGAAGTTTTTGATGGAGGCTTGACGCAGTATTGAAGTCACCTTAAGGGACTGAAGCAAACTAAGAGGTTTGGATCTCTAGAGGATTGGAGTTGTCATACAAGGTTGGAGCTTGGATTTGTAGTTGAATATTAGAGTCCTCATTCAGGGTTGAAGCCTTGAAGGAGTTAAAGACTTTGTTGTACAAGTTGGAGCTTGGGTTTTTAGAGTCCTCAAATTCATTAATAAAATTATTTCTTGTTGCACATCTTGTGTTTTGGTTTAACTGGTGATTTTAACTGGCATAATATAACAATTGTAAAGAAATATTGATTCAACCCCCCTCTCAATATTTCCAACACTAGCACACCTTACATTTTTACACCTTGTAATATTTTTATTGACATGCTAGAATGATTTTTCATAATGCAATGTTATTGTTGGTAATATGGTTGTTTATGATAGAAGGAAATCTAACATGTGTTAGAGTTCCTTCACCTTCAAATGTTCTTACTAGCAATGTGCTTGTGTTTGTGTTAAAATGAAATATAGCATGCACTAGATTTCTTTTGGCATGCAATGTTGTTGTTGGTAGTATGCTTGTATTTGTGCTACATGTAAAGCTAACACTCATTAAATTTCTTTCACCTTGCAATGTTATTGGAAATATGCTTGTGTTTGGGCTAGAAACTATGCTATATTTCTTTTGCTCTGCAATATTGTTGTTGTCTAATTTGGTTGTTTATGATAGAAGGAAATCTAGCACGTGTTAGATTTCCTTCACCTTGGCAATGTTATTGGAAATGTGCTTGTGTTTGGGCTAGAAGTTGTGCTAGATTTCTTTTGCTCTACAATATTGTTGTTGTCAATTTGGTTGTTTATTATAGAAGGAAATCTAGCACGTGTTAGATTTCCTTCACCTTGGCAATGTGCTTGTGTTTGTGTTAGAAGGAAATATAGCATGCACTAGGTTTCTTTTGGCATGAAATGTTGTTGTTGGTAGTATGCTTGTATTTGTGCTACATGTAAAGCTAACATGAATTAAATTTCTTTTACCTTGCGATGTTGTTATTGGAAATGTGCTTGTGTTTGTGATAGAAGTTGTTCTAGATATAATTTTCCATGCAATGTTGTTGTTGCCAATATGCTTTTGTTTATGTTGGAAGCAAATATAACACGCTAGATTTCTTTCACCCTACAATGTTGTTGTGTGCTTGTGTTTGTGCTATGCTTAAATCTAGCACATGTTAGATTTTCTTCACCTTGCAATGTTTTTATGGCAACATGATTCAATTTTGGCTCGAAATAAATCTAGCATGCACTAGATTTATTTTTCACTACAATGTGGTTGCTGACAATATGCTTTTGTTTGCGCTAGAAGTAAATCTACCATGTGGTAGATTTCTTTTATATAGAAATGTTGTAATGTGTTTGTGCTAAAAGTAAATCGAGCATACATTAGATTTCTTTCACCCGTCAAATTGACAATGTGTTTGTATATGTGTTAGAAGGAAATCTAGTGTGCATTAGATTTCTTTCGCATTGCAATGTTGTTGTTGGCAATTCAATTGTTTGTGTTAGAAGGAAATCTAGTATGCGCCATATTTCCTTCACCACAATGATGTTATTGGCAATGTGCTTGTGATTGTGCTAAAAGGAAATCTAGCATGTGCTAGATTTCTTTTTCCCTAGAATGTTGTTAGTAATATGTTTGTGTTCATGTTATAACAAAATCTGGCATGCGTTAGATTCTTAACCCCTACAATGTTATGTGTTTGTGTTTGTGCTAGAAGGAAATCTACCACACATTGGATTTCTTTTGTCTTGCACAAGGTATTTTTGACAATATGCTTGTTTGTGCTAGAAGCAAATATGATATGCGGTATGTTTCTTTCACCCTACAATATTGTTATGTGCTTTTGTTTGCAAGAGAAGGAAATCTAGTATGTGTTAGATTTCATTCACCTTGTAATGTTGTTATTGGTGACATGTTTGTGTTTGATATATAAGTACAAATATCATGTTAGATCATATTCACCTTGGAATATTGTGATTGGAAATATGCTTATGTTTGTGATAGAAGAAAATCTAGCATGATATAGATTTCTTTTACCCTACAATATTGATGTGTATGGTGGGAGGAATTCTAGCATGCACTAAATTTATTTTACAATGAAATATTGGTGTTAGCAAGGTGCTCGTGTTTGTACTAGAATAAAATCTAGTAAGCAATAGATTTGTTTTGCAATGCAATATTGTTGTTGGCAACGTGCTTGTATTTGTGCTAGAATGAAATATAACATGCATTGGATTTCTTTTGCAATGCAATATTGTTGGAAATGTACTTGTGTTTGTGCTAGAAGGAATTTTATCATGCATTGGATTTCATTTGGCCTACAATGTTATTGTTGGCAATGTGCTAGAAGTAAATCAAGCATAGGTTAGATAGCTTCCACCCTGCAATGTTGTTTTTGGCAATGTGATTGTGTTTGTGCTAGAGGAAACTCTAGAATGTGTAAGATTTCTTTTACTTTGCAATGTTTTTGTGAGTAACATGCTTCTATTTACGCTAGAAGGAGATTTAGCATGTGGTGGATTTCGTTCGCCTTATAATATTGTTGTTGGCAATGTGCTTGTTTTTGTGCTAGAAGGAAATCTAGCATGTGCTAGATTTATTTGACCATGTAACGTTGCTTCTAGCAATATGCTTATGTTTTTAATAGAAGGAATGATATTGATTGTTAGCTTTCATTTGAGGTGCAATGTTGTTGTTCGAAATGGGCTTCTACTTGTGATAGAAGGAAAGCTAACACACATTATATTTCCTTCATAATGTAATGTTGTTATTAGAAATATGTTTGTGTTTATGCTAGAAGGAAGGTTATAATGTGTTAAATTTCCTTCACCTTGCAATGTTATTGTTGAAAATGTGTTTGTGTTTGTGATAGAAGTAAATCGTACATCCGTTAGATTTTTTTTTTTTTTTTTTTGCAATGCAACATTATTGTTGGAAATGTGCTTGTATTTGTGTTAGAAGGAATAATAGAATGCACTAGATTTCTTTGTTCTTTTTCCAAAGGGAAAACTATCAAGATTTCACCCTCACCAAGGTTAGTGCTTTGATATTGTTCTTGGAAATGCATTTGTGATTATGCAAGAAGGATACCTAGTGATTACTAGTTTTCTTCTAGATACCATTACACTTTTGCAACCAATGCTCTAGGGGTGACATTGTCTCAATAATCACAATGGTTAGAGTTATAGCTTTTGATGTGCCCTTTTATTTAATTTGGAACAATTTATGGAGATCAATGATAGTGCAAAAGAATTGTATATAGATATATGTTGTTGTTGGCACTACAATTGTGCTTGAGTTGGAAGGAAAGATTATGGTATAGCTTTCCTTTTGGCACAAACACAATAATCCAATCATAATTATTTGATCCATGGAGAATAATGTGATCTTTGTATAATTTTGAAGTTTATGAATAAATGTATTATTGAGGTATACTATATTTTGCTTCCAATGCACATGTATGCAACTTTAAAGTAACAAGCACAATTTTTTAGCATGTATTGTTTTTCTCTCTATTTTGTTGTATAGTTATGAACTTCCAAAAACAATTTCACTAATGTTTGGATGCATAAGATAAGACTCTTCCTCATCAACATAAAAATGTAGGAAAACTCAAATCTACACTTTTCGAGGACCTAAAGTTAACATCCCTTTGTAACCATCCTAAATAGTATGTCCTTAGATGTGTATAGGTAGGGAGTGCTAACATTGGAACTAAAGATTTGTAAAATGAAATTTATTTTCTTTTGAACTAAAGAAAAAATCTAGTTTGGCTTTTGATTATCAAGTTCAAACATCAAACATCCTCACTAAGTGAAAATATAATTGCTCCTTTTCATGGTGCTTTTAGACACCTTATGTAGCATCAATCTTGGAATTTCTTAGATTTTCCAAAGGACATGTTGTGGTTCTTCAACTTCTACACAATTATTATGATCATTATTCATAAACATGCATTTACACTATAAGTGTCAATTCTGAAGTTAAATAGGAACTTGGTGGTTTGATGAGCTGATATTTGTCATTCAAAAATTTTATTTGGAGGAAAACCTCTAGTTTGGTTTTTGATTATCAAGTTCAAACATCAAACATCCTCACTAAGTGAAAATATAATTTCTCCTTTTCATGGGGATTTTAGACATCTTATGTAGCATCAATTTTGGAATTTATTAGGTTTTGCAATGGACCATGTTTTGGTTCTTCAACTTCTACAAATTTCTTATGATCATTATTCATACACATGCATTAAGACTACAAGAGCCATTTCTGAAGTTAAATAAGAACTTTGTGGTTTGATATGAGCTATGATTTGTCATTCTATGATACTATCTACATCTCTAATTGCGAGATCATATATGTATTTTTGTCTTATGGGTAGGGAGTGCTAATGTTGGGCCCAAAGATACGCCAAATGCAATTTCTTTTCTTTTAGAATAAAAAATGAGAATTATCTAGTATTTACGGTACCAAAACTTTTATTTGGAAGGAAAACCTCTAGTTTGGCTTTTGATTATCAAGTTCAAACATCAAACATCCTCACTAAGTGAAAATATAATTTCTCCTTTTCATGGGGCTTTTAGACATCTTATGTAGCATCGATCTCGAATCTCTTAGATTTTCCAAAGGACCATGTTTCGGTTCTTCAACTTCTACAAATTTCTTATGATCATTATTCCTGTGCACATGCATTAAGACTACAAGTGTCATTTCGAAGCTAAATAGGAACTTGGTGGTTTGATATGAGATGATATTTGTCATTCAAAACTTTTATTTGGAAGAAAACCTCTAGTTTGGCTTTTGATTATCAAGTTCAAACATCAAACATCCTCACTAAGTGAAAATATAATTTCTCCCTTTTGTGGGGCTTTTAGACATCTTATGTAGCATCAATCTTGGAGTTTCTTAGATTTTCCAATGGACCATGTTTTGGTTCTTCAACTTCTACAAATTTCTTACGATCATTATTCATACACAAGCATTAAGACTAAAAGTGTCATTTCTGGAGTTAAATAGGAACTTGGTGGTTTGATATGAGTTGATATTTGTCCTTCTATGATACTCTGCACTCTAATTACATGGTCTTCATATATGTTTTGTGTAATTTTCATGTAAAGTACTTTTTGGTAGTAGGCACTAGAGGGTGGGGAAAAATGACTACCATACTATTTAAATTATTGCATCTATATTACTTTTTTGAAAGAGGTGTGTTTTTGTGAAAATATAAAATCACACTTTACATGGTTCAACCTTTTAATTACAATTTATGATTTAATTGTTGTTATAGAATTGGTACAAGCTAGAATGGAAAATATAATTTTGGCAAAAGGAGACTTTGTTGATCTCCTTATTAATGATCAAGTCGTTGGGCTAGGAAGGGTCGAATCTGCAGAGTCTGGAACTTATTATGCTGGAGAAAGTGTTAATGCATGTTATGCTGCAATTTTGATAATTGATGTCACTCAAGCACATTTTATTGAGGATGTTGATGAAGGGAACATAAATCCATGGAAGATCATGGATTTGAGGCACAACATAGGTAAATCAAAATATTGAATCATGTGCTCAAGTATTATTGATATTATAATGCTCATTTTTTGAGTAAATACTAAGCTTATTTACTTTCGTTTATAGGTGCAAATGTTTCTTCTACATTTTATATTGGAGACAAGGTAGATCTTCTACAACATGGATTGAACGTGGGCGAGGGATCCATATTCAATATATATCTTGGGCATAAAGTGCATGGAAAGATGGTAAAGAAAGGATGCATAGTGGTTAAAATTGAGAAGGTGTTAAAAACATGATGATGCTCTTCCACATCCAACATGATTTGAGCATACACTAGGGGGTGCATTGGAATCTTATGAGATTAGGCTAGAATCATATTTGCAACCTCATTTTCATGATCATGCCATAAATATTCCCCAATATAGGGTTATATTAATATGTAAAAAGGTTTCTCTTACACATGAATGCAAGGGAATAAGCATGTGCATTGCCAAATGCTAGTTAATGTCCGCGAGGATGACACTATTGAAGGTCAAACACTAGGTGAAATGGAATTTGGTGTTTTTTTGGAAGAAACATATGGAAATTGTGAAATATGTAGAATTTGGGATAAGTCTATACATTTCTTGGTTAAATGGACAATATATAAGTTGGTGGACAACGAAGGTGTGATATTAAGGGTTAAGGAACAGTTCAAGGAGCCAACCAAGGAAATGGTGATATGGGATGTTATAGAGGACACAAATCTCTCAAAAAAATGGGATGGGTCTCTTTGTAATAAAAAATATATAAAATCAATTTATATGCATGTAACAAGGCCATATAAAAGGATTAAAGGAGTTATGGCTACAACAAAAATTGCAAAATGTCAAACAAAAATAGATGAAAAGATAGAAATTCGACTTTTGGCAGCAGATGTATGTTGTAGAAAAGATTATCTTCAACATGTAGATAGGAAGGCCATTACAGGTGCTAGAAGGGGTATGAGACAAATAAATAAAAATAGTATTAGGGAATTTGTCTTGAATTCACTCATGTTAAACACAGTCATGTCAAGGAGCCATGGCCATGGCCTACCACCTATTGCTAGAAATGTAAAGGACATGAGATTTAATGGGAATATTATTTGTAAGAAAACATGGTATAAGATACATAATATTCCTCAAAGCACATTCTATAAATACCAACATTATTTCCAACATGGATGGATCAAAGCTATTCATGGTAACACCAACACATGCAAAGCATGAGCACACACCGTGGCAGTCATAGAAATATTGCACAATATTGTAATGGATAATTCATATTTTTCACCAAACCAAACACATCAAGTTGAATAAGATGAAACATCTGCTCCTTTCAGATTTCTTCCTTCGAATTACACACAAAATTATTTGTTAAAAGAGATCAATGAGGCTCTTCAAAAGCTCAATTACTCATCAATATCACATTAAACAATGAGAAAGTTCTGGAATACTATGTTTTGAGATGTGGCATTTTCAAAGAACACCAACTTTAGTAAATGCAGTGAATGTATTGTGTTGAAAGCACAAATGAAGTCAACAACTACAAAAGAGTTGGAAGAAAAGGCACGAGGTAGGCTGAACAAACATAAAAAGATTGTTATATGTGGAAGATATTGCTACTATGCCCATAAAATTATGTCAGAGTGGTTTCCAAAGGAGTATTTGAGCATTATCCATGATAAAATGGATAAAACAAAGACTTCAATCCCAAGGCTATGTGTCAAATAAAAATCTATCGTAGGAACAAATAGGTTTGTAATTGACACGTATGCTAACACATAAGCATAAGACAGGCGTTTTGGTCATTTCTCCCTACCATTTGTACATATGGGATCACAATTTACTATTACATCCCTTGAAAAGTTCTTAAGGGACCTTGAAGACCCACAAATTGATATGTATGGTGATCTAATTTATGAGAGTGGAATTTCAAGAAACCCACTCACAAATGTATTACTTGACACCTCTATTTACTCAAAATGTCAAGTGTACAATGATTATTTTATATCTCATGGAAGATCAAAGAGTCAAAATGTTGGTTTTAAACCTCTTCCTCCACATTTGTTGTTACAGTTGGACAATGCAGCAAGTGATAATAAGAATCATATATTTTCATGTTTCTATCACTTTTAACTACACTTGGTGTCTTAATCACTATTGAGGTTGGATTCTTGCTTGTGGGGCACACCCATGAAGACATAGATGGAACCTACAGAAGAATGTCTTCCAACCCAAAAGTAAAGATATATATTCTTTACCTGAAATGATGGATACATATCACATAATTGAAGAAAATTGAGTGTTTCCACCTACACTTATTGACAAGGACCATGACTTCAAAAGTTTCCTTAATGGATACATCAAGGAGGGAAAAATGCGCTAGTTGGACATCTTAATGTTCATTACTTCCAATTTCTTGTACTCAATGATATTCCAATACTGAGGTGCAAAGAATCCATTAGAGATATTGAGTGGCCAGAACCAGTTGAGTAATGGAATATAGATGATGAAGGTTGACCTATAATTCCCATAGGGAACCCATCTTTCTTAGATTCCAAAAAGAATGATGCCTATTTCAAAGAACTAAAGGAAGGGATAACATCATACATAAAAATGTGGAAAGACACTATCGGGAACGAAGATTCACCAATTGTTACAGAGGAATGGAAAAATAAAGTAGTGTATTGGGAAAGAGTTCTTGATACATTAGATGGAATCTATAATGATCATAGAATAATAGATGGAAGTGATTCATCTTTTGAGGATTTATGGCCCAAGACAAGGCACATTGTTGATGTTGATCGTAATGCACTCCATGTAATCTCAATTATTATGGATGAAGATTTTGATAATGCAATAGATGAACCAGTATATGTTGGACCCAAATGCAACAAGCCAAATCCAACATTCAATCCAAAGATTGATGTTGAGAAAGGAAAGATGTTTCTAGTTAGATCAAAAAATTAGGATGCAAGAGAGATGATTTGGATGGAAAAATCCATCTTAGATATCTTTAGGGATAATGAAAGTGAGAGTCTTCATGTAAAAAGGTTGATTGGTGGAACCCTATTTCAAGGAAATACAATGGAATATTTTTAGAGCAATATTGGATACCAAATCCTGATGACACATAACTTGGCTCTATTCCAATTAATACATAATGTGGGCATGGATGCCAAAGAAAGAACATTGCAAGAAGACCAAGAAAAATAGATATGGTGTAGAAGCTGTTCTTGACCTACTTGAGTGAATATCTTAATATTAGGTTTATATGATTCATGAATGTAATTTTTTTTTGAAGGATCTATTAATATACATTTAGACACACTTTTCAATGTTTGTTGTATATCAAATATTCTCTTCATATTATTTTTGGAGGAGTTTTATATTATTTAGTATTTCAATGTAATCATGTGGTGATACAAATGACATGGCAATGCCATAAAATATTTAAGTCTTCAAAGCTTTGTTTGACCAACTTGACTTCTCACCATATCAAATATGCATAATCGAATTCAATAATGCACTTAAAAACAACATCTTCTAAACTTGGTCTATTAAAACAATAGTGGAGTAGCTAATTAGTATTCTATTTATTATAAACCATTTAAGCACTTGATGAAAAAATGATAGACACTTGTAATAATGTCTGAAGTGATTTTTCCTTAATATTCCTGATTATAGTTGACATAAATCAAATTTGTTGTTTTGTTGCACTCTAATTTATAAAAAAATGATTTTGATCATTGAACAACACAACTAGACTTATAAAAGATTTCCTCTTATAGATTTTGAAGTGGTGACATCATTGTACTAGTATAATAAATTTGTACTCAACATAGGAAAAACAGTTAGTGTCAATTTAAAATGGTTAATAATAGTAAGAAACACTTAATATATTGTTAAATAACTTTATAAGTAGAATCTTTTTACAAAATCTATTATTCACGAGTCAAATTTAATACATAAATATAAATATTAATGATAATAGAAATAATGTAAGGAATCTAAGTTTTAGATGAATGTCAATATGTTATTTTCAATATAATATCCTTAAACACTAAGAATAAAAACTAAACCTTTGTAATAAATAGTTTAGTCAATTTTCTCTCTTTCCTCATGTATTTGAAAATAATCAAATTGTATTACTTTGTTACTATTTTGATTCATGATCGATTTTGATAATTAATTGAGTCGAGAGGCGAGGCTCATTCTACAATTTAGTATGAGGGAATGTGTAGGTTTGACTATAATTAAAGAAAAATGAATATGTTGTAAAGTAACTAGAAGTAAAAAAAAATGTGTGAATCATATGTTTAAATCTTTTACTTTTCAAGAATATTTCAGCGAGAGATTCAAATAAACTATTTGAAGATCTATGTTAACTAATTTATGTCGATATCAACTTCGTATATAACTATATATAGAAAAAAATTAAGTATTTATGGTTAAAATTTTTGTTTGGTTTTATATATTCTATTTAGCATTCAAAAATACAAGTTATACAATGAAAAATAACACATTTTATTTTGCACTCTAAAAATGTTTGCACGTGAAGAAATTTGAACCCTCTAGGCTCAAGTTAAATCCTTATTTAAAATGGATCTATGCTCGTATATATTGGACACATTAGTATGATAATTTGTCATTAAATAACTTTATACTTAATATATATCTTGCATATTAATCTATTATTCATCAAGTAAGTCTGAATTAACTTAGTTTTTAAAACAAAAGTACAAATAATAAATAATAAATAAATTATACTACTACTCTCATTCAACATTTAATCCCTCTAGGCTCATGTTAAATCCGTATTTAAGATGGATCTATGCTGGTATATATCGGACACATTATTATGATAATTTGTCATTAAATAACTTTATACTTAATATATATCTTGCATATTAATCTATTATTCATCAAGTAAGTCTGAATTAACTTAGTTTTTAACGCAAAAGCACAAATAATAAATAATAAATAAATTATACTATTACTCTCATTCAACATTTAAATTGATCTTAAAAAAATATTTTCTCTTGTCAACTCTAAAATGGTTCAAACTTCCTACAATAGTATGTAATGATGATGGTGAGAATGATGATTATCATCCACTAAGACCAAATATGGTATATAAGAAGCCACAAAGAGGGAAAGGTAGGGATGACAAGATTTGAACCTGCGACATTTTGTCCCCAAAACAAACACGATACCACGCTGCACTACATCCCTTCTAATCATTTTGTTTAGTTAAAAGATCAAGAAGGTTGGTAGCGCCACAAATATTTTGAAATTTAAATCCAATATGAGTATAAACTAGATGATCTAAGAGGGTTTTTCATCTTCAACCATAATATTAGTAGTGTTGCAAATGCGATAGAATTTTCAATTGTGCCAACCTTTTCTTAGTAATAATCGTAACTTAACACATACATGATATTTACCATATCAAATTATAATTAAATGAGTTAATAATAGTAACATACACAACAATTTTTTCATAAAGTTAATAATATTTTCATATAATTTTAACAAACTTAGCTTTTAGTACAAACCATAAAAATTATTAAAAGAGATAATGTAAGGAATCCAAGATTAAGATGTGAAAGATTTGCTTTTGCAAGTGTATATAAATTTGTTTTATATAGTTTACCATAATAAAAATTTCACCAAAAATGGTGAATATCTACATTAAAATTAGTAAACTAAGTGATTTTATAATTTCACATTTTGAAAAAACTTAATCTAGTTAAAGTTCTAAATTCTAGATTATTTGTTGTATATCAACTATTCTCTTCATATTTTTTTGGGAGTTTTATACTACTACTCTCATTCAACATTTAAATTGATCGTAAAAAAATATTTTCTCATGTCAACTTTAAAATGGTTCAAAATTCCTATAATAGCATGTAATGATGATGGTGATAATCATGATTATCATCCACTAAGACCAAATAATATGGTATATAAGAAGCCATAAAGATATTACTCTAAGAATCTTATTGTTATGCTAAAAAACCATTAAAATAAGTGTTTCAGGATCATCATAATTTTGTTTAGTTAAAAGATCAAGAAGGTTGGTAGTGCCACAAATATTTTGAAATTTAAATTGACATATAAACACATATAACATATATTTCATTAAATTTGGAATTATTATATTTCTAGATCGACGAAATACTTCCAAATTTAATGAAATATGTGTTATACGTACACAATACCGCCTATGCAACATGTACACAACACCATACATACATAATACCGCATATGCCACATGTACATAACACCAATGCTGCGCATATGAAGACCACACTGTCTCTACCAAGCAACCTTTCCTTTAGTGTCTTTACATTATCCATGCTTGTCCAAAATGTTGAATATCACACTTCTTTCATCCTGTTGATGTATCCCTCAGCATTTCTTGTTCATAAAATAAGCATAGACATAGTATAAACACATAACATCAATTCATATCCACATGATACTGACCTCATATATCTGTCAAGGTTGTTACCCATCACTTTGTGGGTGATATCCCTAGGAGAAAAAAATTCTCCAAGATGGTCCTCAGCTGGCATTTAGAATCCCCTTGCAGCCAGCAACTAACTCGTTATGCCATTTCTCCTCCACCTGAGCCAACCATGTGGTCCCTCACCCATCTATCATGATTGTATGTTAGAAGGTGGGCCTCTTGAACGTAAATGTATGCCTTCTCATTTGGTAATTGAGTATTGAGTTTGTTTATCATGGACACTTATGGGCATGGATTAATGAGGGGATTTGGCATAAAGAGTGGGTTAGGTATGTTCTTATGTCCCATGTACCACTTTTGTATGTTACCCTTGGATCTTAGTCTCGTGGGATCTTTCTTACGAGCCATTGGGTTTTAAGGTGGTACTACATGGGAAACCCCTATTTTGGTTGCGTGGTCTCGCTCCCTCATCCATATATATCACTCCCCTTCGACTTATTATAACCCCATTCATCATATTTTGTACATGGGTCCATATTTATCCATTAGGTATAAATTTGGTTAGCCTCCCCTTCCCCTTTCCCACACCTGGGGTCAGGCTTGGAACGATGCCTCGAATGTTGAAGCAGTTGAAAAGAAAAATAAAGCATAAATGGCCACAATTAACAAGAAAATGTACCACAAGATGCAAAATATGGATAGGACAAACACATTTAGAATGTGGGAAAAATCCAATACATGAGCTCTACCCCATACCCATGGCCATCACCCTGGTTTCGTAGGCCCTAGATGAGTTTCCTTTATCATTCAGGAACCCATGATTGTCCCAACCCCTGGTGGGAAATGAACTACCCTACCTTAAAGGGGGTATCCATTGTTATATCTTACACATCTTTCTCTTATCCTTTGAGCCTCGAGCAGTTAATCAATGAAAAAGCATAAAAGGAAAAAGGAATATAAAGAGGGGTGGAAACATCAAGGTCGAGGCACCTCATGTACCACGATTTCTCCCTCCTATACATTATACACCCCAGTGTGGACTCTCCCTTTTCTAGCTACCCTTGTACCCCAATATGTGGCCCAGGATTGCCCCTTTTTTATTCCCTATTCCATTCACTTTTGTATCACATGCCACCACCATTTAAAGGATGTACCTTGGACATATTATCCCCTCTAAAGATAGAAACCACCTAATAAGATACTTGGTTAACCCCCTTTGGAGCTTGGAGACATTAGCACATGCCAAATCCCACTATGGAAGGGTATGCCATTATGAACTGTCCACCTGTTTTCCACGGTTTTTAAGATCTTTTACTTGATTAATTTAATGAATTGTTGTGTTGGAAGGCTAGGGGACGCATTAGATCTTATGCAAGATTGTAGATGGTTTCCATTCTGAGTTTCGTCTCCCTATATGGCATCCTAACTCTGCAAAGGGATAGATTGGCACATGTAGGGTGTGTATTGAGAGCCATGGGCCTCCACTGCAGTAGAAATCACTCCATGGATCCCCATATATGTTCAAATAGTACTCGAGATTCACCTATTGGACAAGGAAGATGCACCTAGTTCACCATGCCCAGTTGGCCCCATAGTTACACCATGCATTTGGCAGGTGACCCAGGACCTACACAATGATGTGGCATCACTTACCCCATCATTTGAGCCCTTACAGATGATCTGCAGGTATCTTTGACTTACTTGGATACCCATGAGGTTATTTATGTGCCCCCACACCTAGTGGCAGCACCGCATGTTTATTGTTTGGAGAAAAAGGGACGTCCCCCTTGTCCATCACTTTTGAGAGTCCAATTCATTATTATGGAACTTATGGATTTCATAAGGCATCTTAGAGGGCCCAACAACATGTATTGTTCATCATTAGGCCTCTTGATATGCTTATTATTTTTTTATGAACTCATTAGGTGGGCTTGTCACTAAAAGTTAGTTATTTTGCACTTTATTTTATTTTAGGGGCTAATGTAGGCTCAATTAGGTAAATCTAACACCTAAGAAGTGTATAAATAGAAGTGATGTGAATTAATTTGGAATCATCACTTGGATTGGATCATTATCTCTATGGATATTTTCTCTATTCCTTATTAGTGGATGAAGATTGGAGCATGGATGAATTTTGATGTTTGGATTATATTTTATTGTCTTGGAGCTTCTTGATTGGAAAATTTATTGATGGTTGGATATATTCTCTTACATGTAAGTACAAACTTAATGCTATTTTATTTTACTTTGTCACTTTTGGTTGGAAGAATTGTTCTAATTTTTAACCCCTATCCTACTCTAAACACACTACCTAAGCCTTTGTTTTAACCTTGGAACCCATTTGTTCCTGCACTTGTATTCATTCCTGCACTCTCTTTATGTTTTTTATATTAAAGGTTATACATAGAATTAATTATTAATTTAATAGATTTATATCTTAAATTGACTTTGCAACTAATACGTTTTCTTTCCTAAGGTAATTTGATGAGACAATGTATTAATCCAAATGTGAGATGGATTGGTGTAGGAATGATTCCTATACCCTTCGGCAGTTCTTGCACTTCTGAGGCAGCTGTCAACAATAAGTTACAGCTACCATATGTGGTCGAGACAACTCAACAACTATGCAGATTTCTCGCCAAGAGGATTAGTTCATCATTTGTTGGGCTTGGAGCGTAGAGGAATAGCCTGATATGAAGACCAGGACTTCGACCGTGTATCTTAGTTTGGCATTTGGATAATAGCCAAAAGGATTAAGTTGAAATGTTGTTGCATTTTCTGTTACGACCATAGGCCAAGAATATTTATTTAATGAGATTTTCTGATAGAGAATATCTAGTAATGTTGTAGCAAGTTTTGTTGTGAATTGTAATCATTTTGGTATCGCCTTTTTTTGGGAAATATCGGAGATCCATGATGTACATTTTCTCTTTTGAAACTTAATAAAAAGAACTGCGCCAGTTATGCAATTTCATGTTTCAATTTCATTGTGATGTGGCATGGAGTGACTGAGGTTCCAAATGTCTTAGCAGGGAAACGAGCTGGTTGGGTAGGGCCCAACCAACCCAGCTCTTTCTCCCCTTATTTCCAGGTGTGTTTAACTTAGTTTTTATGCAAAGTGTGAAGCAAATCATACCTAATTATTTCATAAGTAACATGCCTTAATCCTTTTTCAAATCGCGTGTCTCGGATCCGAGGTGTGTGGGCTTGATTGTATATGATTCTTAACTTATACATTTTCCCTTTGATGCTTGTTACATCTCTGCGAGAGGAGTGCAGTTAAGTTGCTTGCACCAATACATTCTCGTTTATGCAAGTGAAATTTCCTTGGTTTATTTGTAAAAGCTCTTTTGATTTCTTTCCTTCTGCAAGATCTTTGTTTATTTTCTGCAAATGGTGTTTATTTCTGAGCAGAAGCATTCTTAATATTTCAAGTTCAGTTAAGAATCAATTTGCATTGATAAAACTAGAATAAACACTATCGCAATACGAATATATGTGCTTGGTCTTATTATTCCTACGGAAATAACTGAATTTAATGTTAAAATCTTTAAATGAATTTTTGAGTTAAATTTTTTTAAAGTGTAGATCTAATTCATATGATAAACAGTGATCTCTGGAAGAAGCCTGTTAATACATGGATCAGATAATTCCCTTATTTGCATTAAAGAAGTTTCCTGTTTTATGAAGATTTAATTTTACTTTTAAAAACATTTCTTATTTATGAATATGAGATTGGTTGAAGAATCTTTTGTTGTTGAAATTTTACTTGTGAGTATTGTTCATCTTGCAATCTATTTCTTTAGTTAACACACTTTTTTTTTGCAAGTAATTTGGAAACTAAGTACAGGAACACTAGTTTTCTGGTATAGGAACCCTTGTTTTGGTACAAGAACTGGTATCCTGGTACAGGAACTGAGTGCTCTGCTACACAGGCTTAGAGCTCTTGTATGAAGGTCAAAATAGTTAGTGCAAGTATAGAACACACTTCCGGTGCATAAAATTCATTCCAGTACAAGAACAACATTCCAATACAGGAACATTCTTGCAATGCATGAACAACAGTTTAGTGTAGGAAGGAATATCTTTGAAGAAGATGGATATCTTGAATAGCCTAATCATTGCTATGTCTCATAACTACACTGAAGATAATCTTAAATTTTTACTTCATTGATCAGGATTATTCACAATTAACTGAGAGTTCCTTTTATTTAAGTTTCTGCAAAGTACTTTCTTTTTATATTCCAACACCAGAATTTCTTTGGTATTAATTGTCATGTGATCATTTTCTTTGATTCTGCAAATTGTAATTAAGGAATTAGGAATAGAACTAGGAAAGTTTCATATCATTCTTGGCATTACCTGTGCTACGCCTCTAATCTTACGAAGTCCCCGGATTGACAATTAAGTGTTGACGTAGTTTTTTGAATTCCAATTCCTATACCCAACATTTTGGCGTTGTTGCCGGCGAGGCGTTTTAAGATTGGAAAGAACTTTCCATTTTTCTTTTGCAGTAGGGGTAAGTCTGCTATTATTTTTTCTATAGTGTGCTTCTATTGTCTGAAGGACTTTATAATTGTTGATTTCTTATTTTAATTGCAACATTTGATTGAGTTTTTTTGTGTTTTGTCATTTTTCTTTTTATATGAATGCCTAAAAGGTGTAGGGGTCCGAAGCCCAATAGGGGCTGAGGAAACACTAATCAAACTGAAAAAAAAATTCTCATATTGGGCCTTCTCTTGCAGGCAAAAATTCCAAACAAACACAGACCCATCACGCAAGAACTGTCCACTTGGACTATGGAGATGATAGTTCGAGTGTGATACAACCAAAAAAGGGGAAGAAGGAGATTATTGGACTCCAAAGTGATTTAACCCATAGTCGACCTTCTCAGGTTGTCGAGAGAAGTTCACTTGGAGGTACAAAAATGGCAGAACACAGAGAACATGCTGAGGGAAGTGGAGAAAATCAGGTAAATGAGGAACAATCCACATTCGTATTTTTTATCGTGGATCTAGAGATAGTTGTGCAAATGAAGAATATTCCTCCACTAGTTCTTTCTCATTTCCATGGTAAGGTACACGAGGACCCAGATTCTTTCTTATTCGAATTTGACATATTATGTAGAAGTTATGATTACTCCACAGATGCTCAAAAGTTAAATTTATTTCCTGCAACTCGTAAGGATTTAGCATTACGTTGGTTCATGGGATTAGGAGGAAATACTAAAGCTTCCTAGGATAAAATGAAGAGAGTGTTTTTGTTGAAATATCAGGAATATTGTAAAACTAGAGAAATGCAGGATGAAATCTTCATCATTGTGCAAGGTGATGATGAGATCTTGGAATATTATTTGGGAAGATTTGTGTATATCCTCCAAAGGTCAAAACACAAATTTAATCTAAGTACTATTAGAACCTTGTTCTTACGTGGGCTTACTGATGATGCTAGAAATAATTTAAATTTTCTAGGACAAGGGGATATTGCTCAAAAACCTTTTGATCAAATTTGCGACCTATGCAGGAAATTGTCACAAAATCAATCTAGCTCCGGTAAAGGAATCCGTAGTAAAAATAATAAACTTGGATCTACAAATGCTATGATTATTTGTTTGGAGAATAAATTGGACAATATGAAAATTTAAATAATGAACACTATTATCAAGAAAATAGACTCTTTAAAATTTCAACAAAAACTTGTAGAAGAACAAGAGTCATTGTCTATTTTCTATCCAAAGTGTAGGAAAAAGCATCCTTTAAGAGAATTTCCTAATGATGTTAAAGGAACTAATAAATGTGTAATTTTTGCAGAGAACCATGCCACTGAAAAATGCCCCTCCATACCTAGATTGAAAGCAATATTTGAAGGAGGGAATCTTGAACCTGAGTCGTTGCATGTTGTGGGAGCACGACGAAATTGGCCTCAGGTACGTGCAGGTATGGTTCCTGAACCTCCACCACGTTTTTTTGGTTATAATGCACATCCATATTCCTATCATAACACTAATCACTTTAAACCTTGGAGGCATGGGAAAAATTTTTAGTATGGAAAAACCTTCCAATATTGGCAACAAGGATGGAGAGAGAAAAATGATTCACATCCTTCATATGATGCACCTATTCAATCATATCCTCCTAAATATGCACCTTACCCAATGTCTCAACCATCAGTGCCCCAACAAAGTCAACATATGCCACCATTACCTTTACCTCCACCTTTTCGACCTCCTCAACTGCCTGCTCAACCCATACCAAACCCCAATAATAAAGCAGTACAAAAGACTCATTCCATTAAATCACTTCTTCCACCTAGTTATCAGTCATGTCGTTTGGGGTCAATGACCTCCAACTGAGATCAGGGAAGGTAGTAACATCAAAAAAACAAAATCAACCCATGGCAATTGTTGAAGAGAAAAGTGAGGAGGAAAATCCTAACCATTCTAGAAGAGATGTCACCATTTAGCCCATCCCCGTACTTTTTGAGCCCTTACCATCTTCCTCAAACCGGCTTCCCTGTCTAGAGAAGTTATTTATGGAGAAGAATGACCCCACTCCCAAGTCTAGTATGGCTTCTAAGCTTAGGAATCTTTTTATAAATATCCATTTTCTCCAAGCTATCAAAGAGATCCCCTTCTGTACAAAAATCATTAGGGAACTCTGTCTTAAGAAGCCAAGAAGGAAAAGAGTAGAACCTCAAACCATTCAATTTGTTGGAGGAGCAGAAAATTTAATGACAAGGTGTGTACAAATGGAAAAATATATAGACCCTAGAAACCCAGTTGTCTCTATCCAGATAGGTGATATCCTTGTCTCCAATGTGCTTCTAGACCTAGGGGTGGCCATTAATGTTATGAGCAAGAAAACCATGCATCAACGTGGGTTGGTCCATATTCGTCCTACTCCTACTGTGCTTGAATTGGCAAATATATCTAAAATCAAGCCAGAGGGAGTGTTGGACGATGTGGTTGTTTCAATAGATTCTTGAGAGTATCCAGCAGACTTTATTGTGTTTCGACAATTCTTGCTACAGTCGATGCTTATATTGGATGTCGTTATGGCAAAATGTACATTTCCCATGGAGATTATAGGAAGAAAGTCACCTTATATCCACCTGCCAGATCTATCCAGGAGCTTTGAGATGCCTTATGGATAGATTACAGTAGTGATGAGGAGACTCAGTCAGTTTCTCTGGTACATCATCATACTGAGTCAACTCAGGAGGGTGAGATACGATACTTCCTAAATAATCTATATACCATGCCAAACTTTGAATCACTGTGTCAAATCTTCAGTCTGGATTTTTAGGAAAGTCATGATTCCCAACCTTCCTTACCACAGTCTCTAGCAACACCTCTTTGTACTCTCGAACCGGAAACCACTCTTGTTGAGATTATTCCAGGAAAATATTTACATATTAGCTTAGATCTGGATTCATCCCAACAAGAGCAACTTGTGAGTTTGTTGCAAAACCATATTGATGCCTTTGCCTGGGGATACGAGGACATGAAAGGCATCCATCCTGAAACATGTACTCATCAAATTTATATTCAAGAGGGAGCCCGACCTGTACAATAACCCCAAAGGCGTATGAACCCAGCTCTAAGAGAAATTGTGAAGGAATAATTAAAAAAACTCTTAGATGCTGACGCTATTTATCCCATATCTGATATCTAGTGGGTATCTCCTTTGGTATTAGTCCCGAAGAAAGATGGGAGATGGCGCATTTGTATCGATTACAGAGAATTGAATAAATCCACTCTCAAGGATTATTTTCCCCTTCCTTTCATCGATCAGGTGCTTGATACCCTTGCCAGTAAAAAATAATTTTCCTTTTTATATGGCTTTAGCAGCTACAACCAAATACATATCACACTTGAGGATCAAGATAAGACCACCTTTACAAGCCCATGGGGGACATTTGCTACCAAGTGCTTTCCTTTGGGCTATGTAATGCCCAACTACATTTCAAAGGGAATTTTTGGCTATTTTTGCTCACCTTGAGTGTGTAGAGATCTATATGGATGACTTTTCGGTATTTGGTGATTCATTTCAGGAAGCCCTAAAAAATCTGGAAAAGTGATTTTTCGTTGCCAAGAATCTCACCTTGCTTTGAGTGAAAAAAAGTGTAGATTAATGTGCAAAGAAGGATTAGTTCTTAGCCACCTTATTTCTGAAAAAGATATCAAGGTTGGCCCAACTAAGATAGAGGTTATTTTGTGTCTTCCTACACCCAAAACACAAAGGGAAGTGAGAGGATTCCTGGGACATGCGAGCTACTACAGGAGATTCATTGAGAACTTTTCTAGGATATCTACCCCCATTTTTCGATTATTGCCCAAGGATAGTGAGTTTTCTTGGTCTGCAACTTGCCAACATAATTTTGAGACGTTAAAGGAAAAATGAGTACAGGCACTAGTTTTGAGAGGACCTAAATGGTCCCTTCCATTCCATATTTCCTCTAATGCCTCATATACTACTATTGGCATAGCTCTAGGACAAGAAGAGAACAAACAGTCCTATGTTATTTACTTCATTAGTAAAAAATTGTCACCCACCTAATTGAATTATACAGTGAACGAGAAAGAGTTTTTAGATGTGCTTTTTTCTGTTAATAAATTCAGACACTACATTATAGGATATGAATTCTTTGTGCATATTGATCATTCTGAAATAAAATGCTAGATGAATAAACCATTGACTAGTAGTAGAGTGACTAGGTGGTTACTTCTATTATAGAAATTTAATGTTACTATTGTTAATAGACCAGGAAAATCTAATGTTGTAACCGATTATTTTTCTATATTAAATAATCTTGGTGAAGTAATTCATGTTGATGATGATTTCCCTGATGAACATCTTTTCGTTGTGTCAACAAAATCCCCATGGTTTGCTGACATAGCCAATTATTTAGTCACCGGAAAGACACTACCTCATTTATCCACTCGTGAGAATCAGAATATCATACAGAAAAGCACTGCATATTCTTGGATCCAATGAGACCTCTTTTACACTGCACCATATCTTACTAATCATAGATGTGTAAGAGAGGAAGAAGTGTTTGAAATCTTGAAATTTGCTCTTGATGAATGTTTCAGAGGCCATTTTGCTAATAAGAGGACTACATACAAGATTCTACGAGCTGGCTCTTTTTTACCCTCCTTGTTTAAGGATGCCAAACAATATGTCAAGTGATGTGATAGTTGTCAGCAAATGGGCCAGCCGAATCAAGCCAATGAAATGCCTTTATGTCCTCAGAATATGATCAAGCTCTTTGAAAAATGGGCTATTGATTTTGTGGGACCTATAAATCCGACATATTTAAATAAAAATCATATCTTGGTTTGCACATATTTTTGGGCCTTAAAAATGCCCATGTTTTCATCTTTCAATATCACCATTCATACCTTAAAACGCTATTCTTTTAACTCGTTTCATACCCCAATTACATAACTTGCCGCCAAATATATATTTTACACTCTATGGTTGGTTATTATTAGTTTTTTTTACTCTTCTATGATTAAAGATGATTTTTTCATGATTTACTAATGATGTTTTTGCTAAGTTCATTTGCCAAAGAGTTCCATTGCCAAAATTCTTCACAAGGCAGTTTAACTAGTTATTACATAGTTGAGTACGGAATAAGATTGATGTAGGTGAAAATATAAATTTTTTGATCAAATCGTTAATAATATTGAAATTCAAACACATGGGTTTTGTTCAAAGCACCCTCACTAAGGTAACCCAATTTTTTTTTTCCAAAATTCGACATAATGAGGAAGTTACAGTCGGGGGAATATTCCAATGTAAATGTAATCATGTTGAACATGAACGACTTGGCCAATTCGACTTTGGTTGTGCATGCTTTGGTTAAGCTAAAAATGGAAACAGTTCCTACACTCTTGCCATGATCAGCCCAACTGTGACCCATTTGAAGGCTCTCCAGAAGAATTAAGAATAACATTTGTTAGATTGTTGTTATGATTATTTGGCAAATAGTTATGCTTCGCTTTATCAACAACTCTGTATAAAAATCCAGAGCTCTCAAGGAGCAGAGGGAGTAGAAGGAGAGAAACGAGAGTAGGAATAGAGTAGTGAATCCTTCAAGTTGTTGTTTAATATTGTAATCGGAGACTTTGTTAATGCCATTATTATGATTTGATCCAAATTACTTCAAGTTCCATTTATTGTGAGTTTCTGAATCGAATGGCTTAGAGGTTCCTCTTCTGAAAGTCGTTTAAGCTTCCCCAAGTGTGGAAAGGACCCACCATCATCTGGGAGAAATCTTCCTTGTTCATCTTAGATTAAATTGTGTAGTTTGATTCATTCTTATTCAATTATATTTGTGATTGTCATAGTTTAATTCATTTTCATTTAATTAAATTCTTGATTGTTGTGTGACAATTCAGTTATTCATTTTGTTGTGTGAAAGCTATATGATTCGTCTTTCATCCTATTGTGTGAAACTCTTATGCATCGTGCAAGAGATCTTGTGTGACTCCGGCATGTTTACAAGAATTTTGGCTCTGTATTTTATGAGTTGTTGCTACCATTTGATTTACAGCGAATTCATTAACTGCCATCGAATCCATTTGATTGCTTTGAATTCCATCGAACCATATCCTCCGATCGAAGCATAACAATGAAATATATTTGAATGCATGCATGGTAATTTGTCTTTGAATATATGTGAACGCATTTAACTGTTGAATCAATGATTATTGGAATTCGATTTATTTGAATTCGAATTGGAGAGCTCGTGTTATATTATGAGCCTGAAATGTTATAATTTGCATTTTAGATTGAGTTTGATTGCAGTTTGATTGTGAGCTTATAATTGCATTTTAATTAAGTTTTTAATACTGCTATGTAAATGTTTTTCTTGTTTATATTCATAGGATAGAATAGTGTGATTAGAAGCTGGCATTTGCAGTGATTCCATTTACATTTATTTCATTTGCAGTGATTTTGTCATTAATTAATTTTCATTGATTTAGTTAAATAGCATGGTTTTGTTTTAATTTTAATTATAGTAATTTCATTTACGTCAATTTAGTTAGAGGATCTAATAAGTAGTATAATTCCAACTACAGAGATTGTGTTATAATTTCCATTATAGTGATTGATTTAATTCAACCATCTCTGTTTTAATCTAATTCAAGTTATTAAAACAGAATTGCCATTATGATTTAATTCGATTCATTGGAATATCATAGGGTAGTTTAGAATTAGTTCAATTTCCAAAACATTAGCATAGATTTGTTTTTATAAGCAGTGTGACATCAATTCAATTTCATTTATAAATTTAGGGAATTTCGTTAAGATTTCATTTTTTCTTTAAATGACCATTATTAAGGAAAATTGTATACTCTGACCATTAAACTGAGCTAAAAACGCAGTACAACTCAGGTTTACGAGTCCCGGATTGACAATTAAATATTAAGAGGTTTAATCTTTAATTAAAACTCCCAACATTTTAGCGTCGTTGTCAAGGAGTTATATTTTGGTTTAGGTAAGATTTTTACTACAGAGTTTCAAGGGTATTGCAGGGCAGTGAGAGGGCATAGAGAGTACGGTAAGACATGAGTGAAGAGCCACACATCCACTATGGTGGGGTTGCTCCAAATTCTGATAGCTTTTGCTTTTCTTTGAACTTTTATTTCCTTTCCTTTTTGCGTAGAAGTAGAAGCATACCTTAGAATAGTCTCAAAAATTATGTAAGTGATTTCATTTCTGCATTTCATGAAATTTGCAAAGTGTGTAAATCTGACAGACTTAGTAAGACACATCTACATGAACCATAGCTCAGCCTCACAAGCGGCATAGGCCTTAGAATAGTCTGAAACATTCTGTGAGACATTTAATTTTTGAATTGTTTTTCTTTCAATAGATTAAATAGTACTATGATCTGGTATTTTCCCCAACACATTGTTCCATTCCTTTTATGCATTATGCAAGTGTGGTGAGCTTTATTTTAGCCAATAGATTATTAAATTCATTTATCTCCAAATTCCAATATTTAACGTTATATCATTTTTTTGGGTGTTATAATAACCCCCGTTACTAATTTGTGTGTGGAGACAGCGACTATCAATCAACCAGATGGAATTGAAGATGATAACAAGTATGAAGGACCTCTCTGAAGCCCTAGAAACTATTGGGATCTTGATCTGTAGCTCTCAAGAAGAGAAATTCTTGACAATAGTCAAGAACATGTCCACTTCTCCACCACCATAAGAGGATTTGGGAGTCTCTTTTGATTTCCCTTACCAATCATCTAAGTAGGTGAATGAATCATGCACTATTATCAATGGAGAACATCCACTGGAACCTGAGATCGAGGAGTTCTTGACATGTTTATCAGTAGACCTGGAATGTAATCAAGAGACTTCTCACCCTAAGGAAGACAATCAGCATGAAATGGAAGAACAAGATGTGCAACATGGGTCAAATCAAGAAATGGACCAAGACTACCATGATTACATCGAACATTGGCTCCGAACAACAACTCAAGCAAGGCAACATTCTCCTCTTCTAAAACTCCTGTCTTCATATCATTTACATTTGTTGGTTTTTCATGCTCATGCACACTTCCAAGTTTATATGTTAAATATAGGCATGAATATATATTTGTACCTGATACACACATGGCTTCATTGGAAGCACTCTTTCACTTGATGGAGTTCATCTCGCTTTATTGAGTAGAATAGGAAATTATGTATTGTAATAAATAAAGGAAAAATAGTAAAGAGAAAAATAAATCCTTATGTGAAAACCAGCTTTTCTGGCGCAACTCGACAGGAACTCTGCTTGAAAACTAGGTAACTGGTGGGCAAGGTTCCCAATAAAGTTTGTAAATTTGTATAAGTTCTTCAAATAATGTATCTTTTAATTTATTATGTTTGTACTCGAGTTGGTTGATGTGGGATTCCTTAAGGCCCACCTGCCAACGAGCCTTTTCCCATCGACATCAGCACATTATTTGGGACCAAGGTTAGGGTTAGATGAGGTACCTGGAAGCCTACATGCCTTATTGGCAGGTATCCTTGTCATCTACTAAGGAAATACATCAATTTTTTTTAGTGGATGAATTCTGCAGTCCATTCGACTTCAACAAATCCATTCATGGCTAGTATAATGTACCTAGTGCCTTGATTCCCATTAACATCAAAGGTGGAATATCTCACATTGGTTAACCACCCTACTCAATGTTCAGTAATCCAATGATTCTTTCTTATGTTCGAAATCAAGGCCACTCATTCACATATGCAAGATTTCACAATGGATTGTAGCGGATGAAGACCATGTATTTTGAGATATCAACACAAGTTTGTAGCAGTTTGGTTCTTTGTACCAACATTTCCTTTTCTTGTAGCAGTGATCTTGTTTCAATAAAGGTTTCCATATAGCAGCTTGATCATTATTTGCAGCAGTCACCTTCCTTTTTGTTTGGGGACATACATGATCAGGAGATCAAGTCATATGCTCAAACATGAAAGTGCTTGAAACAGGTCTGAACCTGAGTGACCGGAAAGTTGTCGTCATTGTGATTCTGGCGCTGTGAACGATTTGAAAAACTGAGGTCGTGTGAGGAAGATATCGCGTTCGGTTCGTTTTCCCAAACAACAAAAATTTGGTGACTGGATGCCTAGTCAGCTTGCAACTACAGTCAGAATATTCTGGGAATATTCCATTTCTTCTAAGCCAATGGGATGGCACCACGTGGCATGTTCTAAGTCGTTGGATTTTGGTGGTACAGTTAAATTTGGGTTGTTGATGATGATTTTGGATAGACCAATGGTTGAGTGACATGTGGAGAGCTCGTAGGCTGCCATGTGTCCTCGGGATGGTTTATCAAAATTTTGTTGAGGCTATAGGAATCGAACCTGAAACCTCTGGCGTGGGCACAGAACGGCTTGACCAATCTGCCTACGGGGTGTTTCTTACCCCTATAGGCAGCCACTTCTATTTAAGGTTTGATTTTCTCGGCAGTGGGGGTTTGGCAGGCCAGACCCCCCTACCATATGTCCGTGCATTCGAAACCGTGACCCACATGCAACCGGCGGTTAATCCGGCGGCAGTCACATGATGGGTTTGACATTAAATTTAGTTGTCAGTTAATTCGGCGGTTCCACTAGCGGACCCCCAATTTTGGCGGTCAGTGCCAATTTTTTGGTGTTAACTAGAGTTCCTCTAGTTTTGGAGGAGCTTTCCTAGGGTAATTGGGAAAGTTACTGTTTTGGTCATAACTCTTGGAGATTTCGACCATTTTTGGAGAATGAATAGTCATTTTTTCCTAATTTCATCCTTCTAAACTCATTGGAATAGGTTTCAAAGCCATCAGAGGTCATTTCACATAGGTTTTGCTTCAAGAGAGGTCAAGGAGCCACCAGGGCCACAAGGGTGTTTTCAGTGTATTAAGCATCCATTCTCTATTTTCTACAAATGAATAGTCATTCCTGGCTAATTCAAGCATTCTGAAGCTGTTTTACAAAAGTCACAGCCATTTAAGGTTTTTTTCACATGTACTTTACATTTTGAGCAATAATATATGAGGGACATGCCATTGGGAACTGGACCAACAAATGTAGCCTAGGACGGGTGAACTGCTTCATCAATTTGCTGAGTATTGTCATATGTGATGATTTATTCTCTGTCATTTACCGCTGAACAGTGATATACAAGCTAATTTACATGCCTTAACCTCACATAAAAATCTGTTTAACTAAGTTAAAACCATTTGTTTCACCTGCAAACTTCATTGAACCTTATGCACACAATTTAATTACTGTTTGGATACTTAGCACAAAAAAACTAGTACATTCCATTTAGATCAAGTTGATATCAGAGCTTGAGTTAAGCTAGAGTAACTTATCTATTTAATCTTTGTGCAAAGATTTGTTTAAAATTTTGTAAGGGTTTTAATGCTTACTAGGTTGAAGCTTAAGAGAGGAGAAGGTCAATTGGTGAAAGTTCAAAGTAATCCTCAGCCAAGGAGGGCAAGAGTGTCATTATCTCCACCTTCAATTTCACCTCAAAGAGAAGCAGAAGAAGCCATAAGAATGACTTCAAGGGAGGAAGGAACCCATGAAGAGGTGGATCCCAAAGAGGAAGAAAGAGCGTTCAGGAAAGCATTCCTTGACATGACTGAAATGGTGAGAGTCCTTTATCAAGAAAGGAATGAAATACTAGAAGGAGAAGGATCCAAAATCCACAATGAAGGTCAGGGATCATCAGGAGGTCACAATGACGAAGATAAATCAAAGAAGAGCTATGCAGGAAATGGAGGCAGTGGAAATTCACCATCCTCACCCTCATCATCATCATCCTCTAGTTCATCTTCAGTACACCAGTCACACAAGTCAAAGAACACTGGAAAAAGTCATTTTCTAAAACTTGATGTTAATTTTGAATTGCCAATTTTTATTGGTGAAGTCAATTGAGAAAAGCTTGATAATTGGATTAGGAAATTGGAGGTTTATTTGAAAATCCATAACCTTCATGATGATGACACTAAAATTCAGCTAGCTTCTTTGAGAATGGAAGGTGCATCACTTGTTTGGTGGGAAGCCAAGACAAAGGAGGAGATTAAAAAACATGGTAAGATTATTTTATCATGGGCTGATTTCATTACTGCTATAAAACAATAGTTTTATCCATTAGCTCATTTACAGAAAGCTATCATGAATTGGAAAAATTTCAGACAACTTAAAGGACAAAATGTACAAGACTACACCCAAGAATTTAGGAGAAGAGCTCTCTTATTAGGGGTAGATTTACAGAGTCAAGACACTTTTCTGAAGTACATAGGAGGCTTACATAGCTATCTAAAACACACTATCCTTATGTTCAATCCTACTAGTCTAGATGAGGTTTGTGTTCAAGCCACACATTTAGAGGCTAGATGGAAAAACACTTTTGAAGAGGGTAGGAACAAGCCTTTCAAGGGGAAGAACAAAGACAAAACCTCTAAAGGAAAAGGCAAGAAAAATGCATCTGTCAAAAAAGAGGGAGAAAAATCGGTTTGTAAACATTGTTCAAGAGAAGGCCACGAAGAGAAAAAATGTTGGAAGTTACATCCTAAAAAAAGAACCCAATTTAACAAAAACAAAGGGAAGCAGAAAATTGCAGCTACTACACAACAAGATTTAGGTGATGATTCAGGTGACGAAACCAAAATTACAGCCATGGGTTTGAAGAAAATGAAGGGAAAAGAAACTGAAACTAAACCAAGTACTAGCACTTCAAATTGTCATGTACAAGCTCCAAATGAAGAAGAAAGAATTGAATTGTTTCATGTGAGGGTTATTTCAAAACATACAAGATTGACACATTGTTTGACAATGGGTCACAAGCAAACCTTATCTCTGAAGACTTAGTCAAGAAACTAAATCTTGAGACCATTCCACATCCAAAACCATATCCACTTGGTTGGATTTTTAAGGATGCAAACTTACAGGTTTCAAAGAAGTGTATATTGCACTTTGCAATTACTGCACATTTTATTGACACGGTTGAATTAGATTTTGTTTCACTTGACATTACAGGAATTGTTTTGGGAAGTATTTATTTATATGACAAGAAAGCTATCTTCTATCGCCATGAGAACAAGTATCAACTATTTAAATATGGCAGTGATTTTATTGTTAGATGATATCGCAAGAAGACAAACATTGCTATGGTAAATGTTGGACATGTAAAAAGACTAGTGATAGTAAGAGTTTCATACTTCTTACGATTAAGCCCAAAGATGATGTGAATCTTGAGTCATTTGAAGATTGTGATCCCAAGTTAAAATCAGATTTATATGATGTAGTTGATGCACATCATGATATGTTTTAGGAGCCAACAGGATTACCTTTTAAAAGGGAGATTCAACATGAGATTCAGTTGCAACAAGATTGTCCTCTTCCAAACATAGGCATGTACCACATGTTTATAATGGAGAATGCTGAACTAAAGAGGCAAATTAAAGACTTGTTGGACAAGGGACTCATAAGACCAAGCACTTCGCCATGTGGGTCACTGATAGTGTTGATTCCAAAGAAATATGGAACTTGGCGTATGTGTGTGGACTTCAGAGCTTTGAACAAGATTACAGTAAAAAATTGTTACCCACTTCCAAGGATAGATGATTTCTTAGATCAGCTTAAAGATGCTAAAATTTTCACTAAGTTAGACTTACGTTGTGGATACCATCAAGTTAGAATTGCAGAAAGTGATATTTGGAAGACTGCATTCAAAACCAAAAAAGGACTCTTTGAGTGGCTAGTTATGCCTTTTGGTTTGTGTAATGCACCTGCAACTTTCATGCGTGTTATGGATGATGTTTTGCGTCCATTCCTTGATGATTTTTTTATAGACTACTTAGATGACATCATTATTTTCAGCAAGACTAGAGCAGAGCATGTCATGCATGTTAAGAAAGTACTTGATGTTTTGAGGAAAGAGCAATTATTTCTTAAGATGTCTAAGTGTGAATTTGGAAAGACTTCTTTGGTTTATTTGGGACATATTGTAGGAGGAGGTGCATTGAGAATTGGTCCTTCTAAGTTAGAAGCCATTGTAAATTGGCCTACTCTCAAATCCATTACAGAGGTAAGAAGTTTTTTGGGTGCAGCTCAATATTGGAGAAAGTTTATTGCTAACTTTTTTGCCATAGCAGCTCCTATGCAAGTAGCGACAAGTGTGAAACGTGCTTTCCAATGGGGAGGCAAACAACATAAAGCTTTTGAATATTTGAAAGAGAATATCAGTTCAGCTCCAGTCCTTGCTTTACCAGACTTGAGACAGCCATTTGAGATACAGACCGATGCTAGTGATTATGCCATGGGTGCAGTTCTCTTGCAACATGGTAAGCCTATCGCTTTTCATTCTGAGACATTTAATGGTGTTGTAGTTAATTATCCTAAATATTATAAGGAGTTGTATGTGTTGGTTCAAAGTGTCAAAAAGTGGAAACACTATTTGACAGGTAAAGAGATAGTTGTACATACCGATCACCAACCATTACAATACTTGCAGTCGCAAAGTAAATTGCAGCAATCATGTCATTTCAGATGGATGGGTTTCTTACAACAATTTCACTTGGTAATAAGGTACAAGAAAGGTATTTTCACTAAAGTTGTTTATATGCTTTCAAGGCCTATTATTAGTGCTTCTACTTTGCTTAAGAATGATTCTATAGTACATGAGAGTTACATAGAACAGTATGCATATGATGTTGATTTTAAAGATGTGTATGCTAACTTGAGTGAAGGGAATCAAACTGTTGGTACTATTTTATTGCTATTCTTTTCTTCTAAAAATCCATCATTTATCTACCATTTTCTTCCATAAACTCCTCATAGTCCGTTGAAATTGATTAATGTAGCATTATAATTGTTATTTTACATTAAATTTAATTTATCGATTTTTTATGTTAAAAATTGAAAATTTTCAACAAAATTACAGGATGTAATAACTTCCTGTAATCGGTTTATGTTGTGACATGTGGCATAGAAGGAAAATCAAAACAGAAGACAAGGACGTGATCTAGGATGTACATACATGGTGGAAAATCTATCTAGCATCGAATTTGGAGCTCCTGAGTATTTGGTCAATGCTGGTCAAATCCAGCCTATCCAGCAGAAAAATCAGAAGTCATAATGAATGTACTTGATATTTTGCTTAAGATTAGGAACTCTAAACTGATTTGAACTATTTTGGGATCAATTAGGATTAGGGAGGAATGAAAATAGCCTTTTTGGTTGTAAATTTTAATAAATAGGAGGATGAAAGCATGTAATGGGAGGATTGATTATTATTGAAGAAAAGGAATGCTAGTGAAGACATTGAAAGGAACAGACTTAAGACTGTAAGCGTGTTTCAGAACTCTGTTTTTAATGTAATCCATTCTCAGTACTTAATCAAAGACAGACTTTCATCAATTATGGTGTTTATGAGTTAACGTTCTTATCACTTGAAGTTTTTCAAAGTGTGCCTTCAGAGCGTGGAAGGGCCCCCACATGAGGATTGGTACACTTTCTTTTCTGTTTCATAAAATTTAGTATTCAGATCTGAATAGCATTTTATTTCATTTCATTGCTTGTGAGTTTATCAATTTAATTAGAAGTTCTTGTGATTGTTATTTTATGATTCATGGTAGTAGCTTGAAAATTCAATTGCAAAATTATTGAATAAGTCCTTGTAAAAGGTTTAATTGAGCATTGAATTTCAAAACATTTCTATGAACTCTGTTTTCATGAATTTGATTTTTAGTATGCTTAGTGTGTTATTTTGAAAGAGTTTTTGTGAATTATATCCTTTTAAGAGGATTGAAAAATCAGACTAGTAACACTATGGTTTTTAGATCAGTAGATTAAATTAGATGATATAAGCATTTAAAGTGTGAAAGGAACTACATTTCAAGCTCTTGTAAGAGAGTGTTAGAGCCTGTCACAGTAAGCATTTATCTAGACAAATAGAACATATCCTTTTAGGTCTATAAATATTAGACGTGCCTCTAAGCTTACCTACCTTGGTCAACAATAAATTTAGTCTAATCTAGAACCCTGGATTGGTCTTTACACAAGCTGA
Organism: Pinus albicaulis; assembly: GCA_034641835.2. Taxonomy (NCBI): domain Eukaryota; kingdom Viridiplantae; phylum Streptophyta; class Pinopsida; order Pinales; family Pinaceae; genus Pinus; species Pinus albicaulis. The sequence continues at coordinate 356,259,273 of CM076570.1, read as the reverse complement.
AGAGTATGATTATCACATGCATAAAAATTTGTTGTTTCATTTGGGCAAGTTCTGTATACCACAAGGAGAGAGACTAAGTGTCATGAGAGAAGCTCATTCTTCTCTTATTGTTGGATATTTTTGGGTAAGAAAAACGGTGGCACATTTATAGAGGTATTGTTATTGGCCTCACCTGGTAGATAGTGTTTCACGTTTCATTAGAGGTTGTTCATTATGTGCTACAAGAAATCCTAGCAATAGGAAGCTTGGGTTGTACACACCATTACCGGTACCATCAAGGCCATGGGAAAGTGTTTTTATGGACTTTGTTGGAGGTCTACCTATGTCTAGAAAGCAGCATGATTATCTTTATGTAGTAGTTGATAGATTCAACAAGATGTATATTCTTATGCCATGTAAGAAATCTATTACTACTGAACAAATGGCTAAATTATATTTTCAACAGGTATGGGTTCATTATGGTTTGCCTAATTCTATTATTAGTTACATGAATTCCAGATTTGTTGGGAATTTTTGGTCCAATCTATGGAATATGATGGACACCAAGTTGAAAAAGAGTATTACTTTTCATATGCAAACAGTTGTCCAAACCAAGGTACTGAATAGAACCATTGTGCATATTTTGAGAGGTTATTGCAGCAAGCATCCTAAGTTGTGGGTTGAGCATCTGCATTACATTCAGCACACTTACAACCGGGCCAAGAACTCTTCTACAAATACTTCACCTTTTGAAGCCTACTTTGGGTATTTGCCAAAGTCACCTCTAGATTTCATTCTTGAGAAGGATGTTGCCATTGATGGGCATAGTGACATTAACAAAGCTCGCGTGGTCACTGATCAAATTCAACTTCTTCATCAGCAAGTTCAAGAATAGCTTGAAAAAAGTCAAAGAAAATACAAGGAGAGGCATGACAAACATAGAGTTGATCACAAGTTTCAAGAAGCTGATGAGGTATGGCTACACATTAGCAAAGAAAGGATGCAAGGAGAAGGTAAAAGGCTGAAGCCTATTCATTATGGTCCATTCAAGATTCTTAAACAAGTCGGTAATAATGCATTTCAACTTGACTTGCCTTCATATATGAAAATGTATTATGTTGTCAATGTGGAGAATTCACGTTTGTATGAGCCTCCATTGATTGATGATCAAGGGAGTGACATTCAGCTGCCATCAATAGAAGATTTCTCGCCAGAATTTCTGGATGAGCTCAAGGAGGATGCCATCCTTTACAGGAGGACATGCACTTCTAAAATAGGAAGTGTTAATTATCTTCAGATTGGGCTCAAGGGCAGCAAACCAAGTAAGGAAAGATGGATGGAAGTGGAAAAGGTGAGGGAGTTGTACCCTCATCTACTAAACAGGTAATTGAATGCTTTTGGGGTCCAAAAGCTTCCCAATGGGGAGGTGTGATCAGGAGATCAAGTCATATGCTCAAAAATGAAAGTGCTCGAAATAGGTCTGAACCTGAGCGACCGAAAAGGTCTCGTCGCTGCGATTTCGGTGCCATAAATGGTTCGAAAAATCGATGTCGTATGAGGAAGATATCACGTTCTATTTGTTTTCCCAAATAGCAAATATTTGGTGACTGCATGCCCAGTCAGCTTGCAGGTACAGTCAAAATATTTTGGGAATATTCCATTTCTTCTGAGCCAATAGGATGGCAGCATGTGGCATGTTTTGAACCATTGGATGTTGGTGGTATGGTTCAATTTGGTTCGTTGAGGATGATTTTGGATGGACCAATGGTTGAGCGACACATGGCAAGCCCGCAGGCCGCCACGTGTCCTCGGGATGGTTTATCAAAATTTTGTTGAGGCTACAGAAATCGAACCTGAAACCTCGGGTGTGGGGGCATAATGGCTTGACCAATCCACCTACGAGGTGTTTCTTACCCCTATAAGTCACCACATCTATTTAAGGTTTGATTTTCTCGACAATGGGGGTTTGGGAGGCTAGCCCCTAAGGGCCAGCCCCCCCTACCATATGTCTGTGCGTTCAAAACCGTAACCCACACACAACCAGCGGCTAGGAAACTGGCGGTTAATCCGGCGGCAGCCACATGATGGGTTTGACATTAGATTTATTTGTCAGTTAATCCGAAGATTCCACTAGCGAACCCCAAATTTTGACGTTCGGTGCCAATTTGTCGGCATTAACTGGGGTTCCTCCAATTTTGGAGGAGATTTCCTAGGGTAATTGGGCAAATTACTATTTTGGTCATAACTCTTTGATATTTTGACCATTTTTGGAGAATGAATAGTAATTTTTTGCTAATTTTGACCTTATGAACTCATTGGAACAATTTTGAGAGCCACCAGAGGTAATTTCATACAGTTTTTGCTTTAGGAGAGGTCAAGGAGCCATTAGGGCCACTAGGGTGTTTTCAGTGTATTGAGCATCCATTCTCTGTTTTCTGCAAATGAATAGTCATTCCTGACTAATTCAAGCATTCTGAAGCTATTTTTACAGAAAACACAACCATTTGAGGCTTTTTATCATATGTACTTACCATTTTGAGCAATAAGATATGAGGGATATGTCATTGGGAGCTAGACCAATAGATGTAGCCCAGGAGGGGTGAACTGCTTCATCAATTTTATGAGTATTTTCATATGTGATGCTTTATTCTCTGTCATTTACTGCTAAAAAGTGTTATAAAAGCTAATTTACATGCTTTAGCCTCACATCAAAATCTGTTTAACTAAGTTAAAACCATTTGTTTCACCTGCAAACTTCAGTGAACCTTATGCACACAATTTAATTTGTTAGGTCCTTATATTACTAGTATAGTCCCTTATTGTTGTTAGTTTAACCCCCTTATTGTTATTTTTGTACCCTTGTAACCCCCATATTGTTATTGTTGTGCCTTTACATTATTATTGTTAGGTTGGCTAGGATTACATTCTGGCCCCATGGACTCCTATATATAGAAAGGAGGTTTTGTCATTTCTATCATCCAAGAATCGTTCATTCATGTAATGTATTGGAGGTTTCCTCCTCGAAGTGGCTTATTTCTAAGACGTTGATATCTCTTTTCTTCTACTTTTGGAGCTGGTTTCATAACATTTGGTATCAGAGCTTTGGATTCTAGGGTTTCACTGCTCCAAACAGGTCATCGTGGCATTTCCGATATAACGTTTTTTATAAGAAAGTTCAGGAGCTGAAATTTTTAGAGTGTGAAGCCGAAATCCTGAGGAACATTGTCGCAAAATTACAAAGCTTGGTTTGCAATAGTTTCAGAAATATGATCTGTGGAATTTAGGGAATTTTGCAGGATCCTGAATTTAACATAAACAGATCATCGCGAAATTTTCACAATAATTTTTTTTCTAGGAAGGGTCAGAAGCTGAAATTTTTAGAGTGCGAAGCCGAAATCCGGAGGAACATCTTCGCAAAATTTAAAATCTTGGTTCGCAATATTTTCGGAGATATGGTCTATGGAAGTTAGGTCTTTTTCAGGCTCCCTAATTTCATCTCAAAGAGGTGATCGTGGGAAAATATTCATAACTCTCTCTCTGAGCATCGGATTGGAATTCTGTAAAAAGTGGCCACAATCACACGGACTGTAGGCTCTTTTCTATCAATTTCAGAGCTGAAGGAGGAAACAATGACACATGGCAAGTCGTACAATTTCGCTCTACTGAACCAGTCCATAATTAGGTCATCGTAGGAGATTGGGCACAACTTTGACTTCAAGAATCCAAATCAGGTCAGACCTGTGGCATTCGAAAGAGGATTCAGAGGGCTACCTCAGGGAAAAATTTCAGATATTGAAGATCCGAATTCATAGAGATAAATTCAGTTTCGATATCAAGCTCCTCAAAAGCAAGAAAAAGGTGTGTATTTTTTTCGAATTACATAAGTCTCGTTTGAAAAAAATTAGTTTGAATTTATTCCAAGGGCATATTGAAGAATAGATATCAGTATCAAATTTATTCCAAGGGCATATTTAAGAATAGATATCAGTATTGGGTTCTAAAATGCCCCGTAAAAATAATTCAACACCTGTTAAGCCTTCAGAAGGCTCCATTATGACTCATGAAGACGAAGAAACACAACATGAGATATCAAAATTAAAAGAGGGATGGATCATGGTGCATGTGTTCGGATTATAGGGAGCTCAATAAGCTCGCTATTAAAGATAAATTTCCCATTCCCGTGATTGATAAATTATTGGATGAATTACATGGAACAGTTTATTTTACCAATTTGGATCTTCGTTTAGGATATCATCAAATTAGAATGAAGACTGAAGATATTCCGAAAATAGCATTTCGAACTCAATAGGGTCATTATGAATTTTTGGTCATGCCTTTTGGTCTTACCAATGCACCTTATACATTTCAAGGGTTGATTAATTCCATTTTCAAACCCTTCCTTAGAAAATTTGTGCTAGTATTTTTTGATGATATACTAATCTATAGTAGGTCTTGGAAGGATCATGTTCAACATGTTGACATGGTGCTCAAACTATTGGTGGAGAAACAATTATATGCAAAAACATCCAAATGTTTCTTTGGAGTACAAGAGGTGGAATATCTAGGTCATGTTGTATCTCACAAGGGTGTTAAGGTAGACCCTAACAAAATTAAAGCCATTTAGGAATGGAAAGTCCCCACAACCATAAAGCGGTTGCGCGGATTTCTTGGGTTAACAGGGTATTATCGCAAGTTTGTTAAGAATTATGGGAGAATAACAACACCTCTAACAACATTATTAAAGAAATATGCATTTTCATGGACTCCTGAAGCAACTAAGGCATTTGAACATCTTAAAGAGGCAATGTGCCTAGCACCAGTCTTAGGTACGCCAGACTTCACAAAAACCTTTATTGTGGAATGTGATGCCTCGGGAAATGGAATTGGTGTTGTTTTAATAAAAGAAGGAAGACCCATTTCTTTTGAAAGTCGTTCAATCAAAGGAAAGTATTTACAAAAGGCTATTTATGAGAAGGAAATGTTGGCAATACTACATGCACTAAAGAAATGGAGACCTTACCTAATGGGAAGACACTTCAAGGTAAAAACTGATCATGATAGTCTTAAACACTTTTTGGAACAAAGACCATCTTCAGAAGAGCAGCAAAAATGGGTCACAAAGATGTTGGGTTATGACTTTGAAATAATCTACAAAAAAGGAAAGCTTAATGTTGTTGCAGATGCACTCTCAAGAAAGAATGAAGAGGTGGAAGCATCACTTTGTGCCATTTCTATTATCCAACCAGATTGGATAACCGAAGCAAGAGATGAATGGAAGAAGGACAAAGATGTATGGACACTCATTCAAAAGTTGCAGCAAGATCCTAGTACATCCGATACATTTAGTTGGAAAAATGATTCCTTATGGTACAAAGATCGCTTATATCTTTGTAAGAATTCCCAACTAAAACAAAAGATTCTTCTTGAATTGCACACTTCTCCTTTAGGAGGACACTCAGGATTTTTAAAAACTTACCACAGGGTGAAGAAAGAATTTTTTTGGGATGGCCTTAAATCCGATATTCAAAAGTTTGTGGCGGAATGTTTGGTTTGCCAGCAGAATAAAGTGGAAACAATTAAGACCCCAGGACTTCTACAACCTTTATCCATTCCAAGTCAACGTTGGGAGGAGATTTAAATGGATTTTATCACAGGTTTACCTAAGTCCGAAGGAAAGAGTGTCATCATGGTGGTAGTTGATAGACTTACCAAGTATGCACACTTTTGTGCACTATCTCATCCATTTAAAGCAAGTACAGTTGCTACTACATTTATGGATAGAATTCAAAAGCTACATGGAAGCCCAAGGGTTATTGTGAGCGACAGAGATCCCATTTTTACTGGAAATTTTTGGACGGAGTTATTTTCTTGTTCGGGTACTCAATTAGCTCATAGCTCATCTTATCATCCTCAATCTGATGGTCAAACTGAGATAGTAAATAAATGTTTGGAAGGATATCTTCGTTGTTTTGTATCTGATAAACAAACACAATGGGTCAAGTGGTTACCTCTCGCCGAATGGTGGTATAACACTTCCTTCCATACTGTAGCAAAAATGACCCCATTTATGGCATTTTATGGATATCATCCACCATCCATCACATCATCTTTAAGAGAAAATTCGAAGGTTCAAGCAGTGGAATATCACATCGAGCATCAACAAGAAGTTCTCCAACTCTTAAAGGATAACCTGAATTTGGCACAAAATCGAATGAAACAACAAAAAAGTGCATCAACATCGCAATGAGAGAAGTTTTGACGCGGGAGACTAGGTATTTTTACGAAGCAACCATACAAACAAAATGTCCCTCAAGCAAGATAAGAAGGATAATAAACTATCACCAAAGTACTATGGTCCTTACAAGGTGTTGCACAATATTGGTACTATGGCATACAAATTAGAGCTTCCTGCTTCTTCATGAGTGTATCCAGTTTTCCATGTTTCATGCTTAAAAAGGTTATAGGGGACAAACTTCTAGTTCAAACAATATTGCCAGAACTTTATGAGGAAGGAAAAACCATATCAGAACCTGAAGCAGTCACAAAAACAAGAACTCGACAGCTATGAATTCGATCAGTTTGAGAGTATCTCATCAAATGCAAGAACTTACCCACTGAAGATTCTACATGGGAGGATGAGAATTTTATACAGAAGCACCTGGAGCTACTCAAACATTGAGGACAACACTTTTTTGAAAGAGAGGAGCATGTTAGGTCCTTATATTACTAGTATAGTCCCTTATTGTTATTAGTGTAACCCCCTTATTGTTATTATTGTATCCTTGTAACCCCCATTTTGTTATTATTGTGCTCTTAAATTATTATTGTTAGGTCGGCTAGGATTACATTGTGGCCCACTAGGATTACATTATGGCCACATGGAATCTTATACATAGAAAGGAGGTTTTGTAAATTGTATCATCCAAGAATTTTTCATTTATGTAATGTATTAGTGGTTGCCCCCTCGAAGTGGCTTATTTCTAAGGTGTTGATATCTCTTTTCTTCTATTTTTGGAGTTGGTTTTATAACATAATTACTGTTTGGATACTTAGCACAGCAAAACTAATACATTTCATTTAGATCAATACAACTCCTCGGGAATGGGGGAGAAGGGGACCTTCATTTTTCAGCCTTTTTTACTATCTTCAGTTCAGCCTTCTACAACATATCCATATCAATATAGACATCAACTCTAGTCATTCCATCTCCAGATCAACACTCTTTCCAACTCCAACTTTCATCCATGTTCTGGTTCATCTTCCACTTCATCCTACAACAACAAGTACATCAAAATTAAAGGTAACCTAACGTAAAGCTGACTTAAGATTATTTAATTCATTAGAGATTGAAGAAAGCTTTGATGATTAACCACCACATATTCCATTTTCCATATAACCTTCATTTAAAAATTCCTCATTCATAATAGAATGCATGCTACTCTAATAAGGTCACAATCATGACGAGAAAAGATATTGGTTCATATAAGCAAAGCAGAAACTATAGGTCTTACCCTCCTACATTCATAAATATTGTCAATTGAATGTATTCAATAAAGGATGAAGTCATTTATGCCCTTCATAAAGGAACCATCCATAAGCATTGGCCTCATAAGAGTAGCATATGCAACCACCTCATCTCATCCATTATCTCCATCACCACCTCATATCATCCACCATTTCCATTATCACCTATCATCTCATTTATCATTTCCTCCTACCATATCTATTTCTTATTCTCAATTTGTATCACTCTCAAAATTAAATATATGGCAGTCAAATAAGAATGGTGTTGCTCCACAAGAACCAACACCCTCAAATATCCACGCAGTGTTGCTCCAAAAGAACCAACCCTGCCCAAATACACGATGCCATGAAATCCATAAATGAGAAAAGTACTTGTTTGCATGAGGAAATGCCAATCGTCAAGCATGGGGGGATGTTGGGCCTTAAAAATTCCCATGTTTTCATCTTTCAATATCACCATTCATACCCTAAAACACTATATTTTTAACTCGTTCCATACCCTAATTCCATAACTTGCCACCAAATATATATTTTACACTCTATGGCTGGTTATAATTAGTTTTCTTAGATTTTCTATGATTAAAGATGATTTTTTCATTATTTACTAATGACAGTTTCGTTAATTTCATTTGCCGAAAAGTTCCATCGTCGAAATGCTTCACAAGGCAATTTAACTAGTTACTGCAGAGTTGAGTACGGAACGATATTGTTGTAGGTGAAAATATTATCCAATGGTAAAGAATCTCGAAATTCTGACATGCTATTTTTGTTCAGATCACCCTCTTTCAGGTAACCCAGAAACAGTTTGGCAAAATTTGACATAATGAAGGAGTTACAGACAGGGGAATATTCCAATGTAAATGTAATCATGTTCAACATGAACGACTTGGCCAATTCAGATTTGGTTGTGCACGCCTTGGTTGAGATAAAAAGGGAAACAGTTCCTACATTCTTCCCATGATCAGTGCAATCGTGACCCATTTGAAGGCTCTCCAGAAGAATTAAGAATAACATTTGTTAGATTGTTGTTATGATTATTTGGCAAATGGTTATGCTTGGCATTATCAATAGCAATGTATAAAAAGCCAGAACGCTCAAGGAGTAAAGGGAGTAGAAGGAGAGAAAGGAGAGTAGGAATAGAGTAGTGAATCCTTCAAGTTGTTGTTTAGTGTTGCAATCAGAGACTTGGTTTAATTTAATATCATGTTTATGATTTAATCCATAACACTTCGAGTTCCATTTATTGTGAGTTTCTAATGCGAATGGTTTAGAGGTTCCTCTTCTGAAAGTCATTTAACCTTCCCCACCTGTTGCAAGGGCCCACCATCATCTAGGAGAAATATTCCTTATTCATTTTAGATTAATTGTTGTAGTTTGATTCATTCTTGTTCAATTAGATTTGTGATTGTCATAGTTTAATTCATTTTCATTTAATTAAATGCTTGATTGTTGTGTGACAATTCAATTCTTCATTTTGTTGTGTGAAAGCTATTTGATTCATCTTTCATCCTACTGTGTGAAACTCTTATGCAACGTACGAGAGAGCTTGTGTGACTCTAGCATGTTTACAAGCATTTTGGCTCTGTATTTTATTATTTGTTGCTACCATTTGATTTCCAGCGAGTTCATTCACTGCCATAGAATCCATTTGATTGATCTGACTGCCATTGAACCAAATCCTTCTATCCAAGCGTAGCAATGAAATATATTTGAATGCATGTATGGTAATATGCCTTTGAATATATATAAATGCATTTAACTGGTGAATAATTGATTATTGGAATTTGATTTGTTTGAATTCGAATTGGAGAACTCATATGAGCTTATGTGTTTTATTGAAGAGCTATCATTTTCATTTTAGATTGACTTTGATTGTAGTTTAATTGTGAGCTTATGTATTTAATTGCATTTTAGATTGAGTTTTCAATACTAATGTTGTGTATGAATATTTCTTTACTTGTATCCATAGGTTAGAATAGCATGATTGGAAGCCGACATTTGCAGTGATTTCATTTATAGTTATTTCATTTGCAGTGAGTTTGTTATTAATTCATTTTCATTGGTTTAGTTAAAGAGCATGGTTTTTTTTAAATTTCAATTGTAGTAATTTAATTTACGTCAATTTAGTTAGAGGATCTAGTAAGTAGTGTAATTCCAATTACAAAGATTGCGTTACAATTTCCATTGCAGTGATTGAGTTAATTCAAGCATTTCTGGTCTGATTTAATTCAAGTTATTAAAATAGCATTGCCAGTGTGATTTAATTCGAGTCATTAGAATATCATGGGTTAATTTAGAATTAGTTCAATTTCCATAATGGTAGCATAGATTTGGTTTTATAAATAGTGTGACATCAATTCAATTTTGTTTATAAATTTAGGAAATTTCGTTCAGATTTCATTTTTTATTTAAATGACCATTATTAAGGAAAATTATATACTCTGACCATTAAGCTTAGCCAAAAACACAGTACAACTCATGTTTACGAGTCCCAGATTGAAAATTAAATATTAAGAGGTTTAATTGCTAATTAAAACTCTCAACACATATTTTTTTGCAAAATGGGTAGAAGTTAAAGTTGTTTCTTTTGCTACTGAAAAAGTTGTTGTTGATATTTTATTTACTGAGATATTTGCAAGATTTGGTGCGCCTAGAGAGATTGTTTCTAACAATGGACCACAGTTTATCTCTAATATGGTATAGGTTGTGATGGATCGATACAAAATTCATCACATGAAGTCTACATCGTATCATCTGCAAGAAAATGGCCATGCAGAGTCTACAAACAAGGTAATTGAGTCCATCCTCACCAAAACAATGAATATGCATAGGAAGGATTGGGCCAAAAGATTGTCGGAAGCCTTATGGGCATATCGAACCACTTGGAGGAACAACATGGGACACAGACCATATGAGCTGGTGTACGAGAATTAAGTCATTTTTCTGATAGAGTTCCAAATCAAAACTTTTAGAATTGCAGTTCAATTGGGGTTAGATCTCTCGGAAGCACAACAACAACTCTTATTAAAATTAAATGAGTTAGATGAGTTTAGAAGGTATTTTTTTCAGCAGAATGTGTTATTTCAATAACAATGCAAGAAGTGGCATGACAAGTCTATCAAGGAGAAGCAATTCCAACCAGGTGATTGGGTACTCCTTTATGATTATAGATTTAGACATTTTAACAGTAAATTCCACACACGCTGGATGGGACCTTATGAAGTGGTTAAAATTTTTGAGAATGGAGTGGCAGAAATCAAAACCATTGATGGGTGAGATTCAATATTCCTTGTGAATGGGCATAGCCTTAAAGTATAGTTTCAGTCCCTCAGAAAGAAAGATTTGGTGTAGCAAGAAGAAGTAAAGATGGTAGTTGGCTATGACCTACTCCAAATTTGATTCGCTCTTTTCCAAAGAAAAAGAAAAAATAGATTTAAAAATGATGAAAAAAATTAAAAACAAAACAATTCTTTTTTTTTTTTTTTCTTCACGTGATTGTGAAAATCATTTTACTCACATAATCGCAGAAGGATCAACCTATAAACCAGCATGCTTGTAGGAGGATCAAATTTTTAATAAAATGGGGATGTTTCTTGATCTTTATATGTGCTAACTATCACCAAGAAGAAGAAGGTTTTAAGTGCGGGAACCATGCCCTTATCCATGTTTTGGACAACTGACATGGAAATTTTGATACAAGAAACACTCAATTCTTGCTGCATTTATTTTTGACTCAACACTATTCAAGCATATTTTTGAGGTGAAATTTTCCCCTTCTTCTATTCCCTTTTTCATAAAGCTCCCTCTTTTTTTCTTCTTTTTATCCTATGATTTACCAGCCCTTTCTTCAAATGGAATTTGTCCCTATCTGATTTCATTTCTCCCTCTTTTCCCCTGATTTTTTTTCCCCAAATCCCTTTTTCGATATATCCCTCTTGGTAGTCTCACTCTTGAAATTCTCTGTTATAATCTCTTTCCCATTATGAAAATTTACACTTTTCCCACTTCTTTTCTCCCTCATGGACCATATTTCAGGATTCAATGTGAGTTCGTGAATCATATCGAAAGGCATATATTAATACCAAGAACTGGCGAATAAAACCTCCTTTAGAAATTCAAAAAATCTTTCAAGATCCAGCCTATAAATTGCATTTTATTATAATTTTTTTTCTCTCTCTCTCTTCAGATATACCATAATGTCCTTGGTTCAAGAATGTGTGTTCAGTGCAAGAATATCCAGTACAAGAATACACATTGGTGAGCACTCCCATGTGAAAAAACATGTGTTATAGTGCAGGACTAGTGGTGGTCCTCAGTGAAAAAATGTATATTGTGGTGTAGGAATGCGTAGTCAAAATAAAGAAATCTTACTCTTATTTGATATAAAATGTTGTTCAGACATAGATGACTACACCACTTCAAATTATGACATCCAATGATTTTCTTTTTCTATTGTGATTAGACCTTGTTTACATCATTATTAAAGTAGGAAATAATTTTTTAAGTACAAGGGAATTTTGTTATGAAATCTGATATTTATATAAGTATTATGTGTACCTTATGTGAAATCATGACTTGATTGGGGAATGTGTGCGAAATTTTTCCATAATCCAAAGTTTACCTTTAAAAGCCTTGTCACCAATTAGTGATGATCTGATCCTACATCATACCTCTCATTTCTTTTCTAATGAATTGCCACCATGACCGCCACCCTCTACCAATTATCATTTCTGCACATACATCAGACAAGACGTATCATATCCTTCCCAAGGATATGATTTTTTATGATGGAGTTTGATTGTTGGAGGGTGGCCGATATAGTAGCAATCAGTTGGTTTGGAAAATTACAAAAAAAATTGGACAGAACTCCTAAATTACCTATTGTATGATCCTTATTAGTTTTGGAAATAAAATTAAGTGAATTTGAATGAGGGATGGCACATGTTCGGATCGAACCGTGGTTTGTCAAAGAAGTGGAACAAACAACCGAGTATATGAATAGTCTGCCTCTATTGCAGCAATAAGGATTTCTCCCATTCCTACTCAAGTTTGATGGGTTTGACTCGACTGTAACATTATATTTTTCCTGAACCTTCCATGGAATAAGAGCTAAGGCAGGGTCGTTGGATTTTGCAGTAATAGATAATTCCATTTCACAGGCTACCGAACTAACGACCGCAGGTGACCAGTGCTTCAAGAAAGGGAAGCTCGAGAAGAAGTCTTGACGCAGGTTCGTGGTTGATAGGAAGTAGAAGGTGGATTGGAAAAAGGGGTTGCAGTGTAATGCCATGATAGAAAAGTGGAAGAATTTGCTGTATATACTGCAAAGGTTTCTCACTTGTGAAGGTCGGTATTCGTTGACCTTATTATACCATATCCGACTGTTATTAGACTTTGAATCAAGCAAGCTCATTAAATTTCCATACTTCCTATTAAGAAGTTTATAAAAAGTGTCCAAGGGTGTTCATAAGAGTAAGGAAAGCCAAGTTGTATTTAAATTATATCATTACAGGATGATTTCGATTTTGGTTAGAAAGGAATTGGAAGAAAGGGAAATGACTTGGGAAGGGTCCTTAAGATAATTTCAGGAAAGAAGCGCAATGGAGTCGTTGGGGAAGAGGGGTACAAGAAGAAAAGAGAAGTCTGAAACCCTAACCCCAAAGTCTAGTAAAACTAAGGGGAAGGAAACCCTATCTGAAAAGATGGTGTAGGTAGAAGAGAAAGGACCCATCACTGAAACCCTCTCCCTTTCAAAAAGAAGAACTCAAATCTCGGTCAAAAAGAGGGCTACCTCCTTAAAGGAAGGCCACACTCAGTCAACCTCTCTGATAAACTTAGATGATTCCTGCATTCATTTCACCAATTGCAAACAATCTTTTTCTCATTGCAGATGTTGTGGTTCACATAATGGTTAGTGCATATTACATAGAGGAAGAATATGTCACCCCTCTTCGAGTCTTACTTGGGAAAATGAGGAAAATAAAAACCATGGAGACACCTGATGCAAGCACAATAAAGGACCCGATGGTGGGTCAAAAGGATGACATAATGCATGGTGTTGAGACCCTTTGTGATGAGGAAATGCAAGATATTGATGACCACGGTGATATCGGCATTGATGATACCATCACTTTGTTTGAGTCAATTGTTGAGAATACTCCGACACAGGACGAATTGGATAAAGAAAATCCTACTCTCTATCTGAAAATCCAAGTCGAGGAACTTAAGAAATGCATTTATGGACTAGAAGTACTGAACCAAGCCATGAAGGAACAAGAAACAGTGCTGCAGTAGATGAATAATGAACTGACAGGTAAAGTGTAAGAAAAAAAGTGTCAAGTGATAGTATGGAAATTTCAAGCATCAAAATTCTATGGGCACCTTAGGAAAGTGGTCAAACAAATTAAAAAGGCTTGAGGAAAAAAGTTGAAGACGTTGAAAGCAGGGATCAATATATAGATATAGGATTGAAGAGAGGTCTCCGTGTTTGTATTTTTGCATAAGGTAAGGTTGTCTGAGGACACAAAACAAGATAGGGATGGGAAGATGTTGGTTGGTAGAATTTTTCTTCTTTTTAACCCATATCATACTCTGAACACACTACCTAAGCCTATTTTTTAACCCTGGAACCCATTTATTCTTGCACTTGTACTCATTCCTGTGCTTTCTTTATGTTTTTTCATATTAAAGGTTATACATATACTTAATTATTAATTTAATAGATCTTATATCTTAAATTTCCTTTGCAACTAATACATTTTATTTCCTAAGGTAATTTGACGAGACAATGTATTAATCCACGTGGGAGATGGATTGGTGCAGGAATGATTCCTGTACCGGTCGAAGATTCCTGCACTTCTGAGGTAGGTGTTAATAATAAGTTAGAGTTACCATATGTGGTTGAGACAACTCAACAACCATGCAGGTCTCTCGCCAAGAGGACCAGTTCATCATTTGTTGGGCTCAAAGCATAGAGGAATAGGTGGATATGAAGACCAGGACTTCGGCCGTGTATCTTAGTTTAGCATTCTGATAACAGCCAAAAGGCTTAAGTTGAACTGTTGTTGTATTTTTCGTTACGGCCATTGGTTAGGAATATGTATTTAATGAAGTTTTTTGATAGAGAATAGCTAGCGATGTTGTAGAAAATTTTGTTGTGAATTGTAATCATTTTGGTATCGCCTTTATCTGGGCTGGATCGGAGATCCATGATGTACATTTTCTCTTTTGAAATTTAATACAAAGGACCGTGCCAATTATGCAACTCTATGTTTCATTTTCATTGTGATGTGTCATTAAGTGACTGAGGTTCCAAATCTCGTAGCAGGGAAACAAGCTGGTTGGTTAGGGCCCATCCAACCAAGCTCATTCTCCCTTTATTGTCAGGTGTCTTTAACTTAATTTTTTTTATGAAAAGTGTGAAGTAGATTATATCTAATTATTTCATAAGTAATAAGCCTTAATCCTTTTGAAAATCGTGTGTTTCGGATCCGAGGTGTGTGGGCTTGATTGTGCATGATTCTTAACTTATATATTTTCCCTTTGATTCTTGTTACATTTATGCGAGAGGAATGTAGTTAAGCTGCTTGCACCAATACATTCTCATTTCTACAAGTCAAAGTTCCTTGGTTTATTTCTTTATTTCTTTCCTTCTACAAGATCTTCGTTTATTTTCTACAAATAGTGTTTAGTTCTGAGCAGAATAATTCTTAATATTTCAAGTTCAGTTAAGAATCAAATTGCATTGATAAAACTGGAATGAACACGGTCTCAATATGAAGATATGTGCTTGCACTTATTATTCCTGCGGAAAGAACTGAATTTAATGTTAAAATCCTTAAATGAAATTTTGAGTTAAAAGCATTTTAAAGTGCAGATCTAATTCATATGATAAACAGTCATCTCAGGAAGAAGCCTGTTGATATATGGATTAGATAATTTCCTTATTTGCATGAAAGAAGTTTCTTTTTTTATGAAGATTTACTTTGTCTTTTAAAAGTATTTCTTATTTCTGAATATGAGATTGGTTGAAGAATATTTTTTCTTATGAAAGTTTATTTTTGAGTTTTGTTTGCTTTTCCATCTATTTCTTTAGTTAACACGCTTTTTATCTTCTGCAAGTGATTTGGAAGCTAAGTACACGAACACTGGTTTTCTGGTACAAGAACCTTTGTTCTGGTACAAGAACTGATATCTTGGTACAGGAACAGAGTGCTCTGGTACATAGACCCAGAGCTCCTGTATGAAAGTCAATATTTCAAATGCAGGTACAGAACAAACTTTCGGTGCATAAACTTCATTCCAGTATAGGAACGTTGTTGCAGTGCAGGAACGACATTTTAGTGCAGGAAGGAATATCTTTGAAGAAGAGAGATATCCTAAATAACCTAATCATCACTCTATCTCATAACTACACTGAAAATAATCTTAAATGTTTACTTCATTGATCAAGATTGTTCATAATGAATGGAGAGTTCCTTTTATTTAAATTTATGCAAAGTACTTTCTTTTTTATATTCCAACACCATAATTTCTTTGGTATTAATTATCGTGTGATCATTTCTTTCGATTCTGCAAATTGTAATTAAGGAAGTAGGAATAGAACTAGGAAAGGTTCATATCATTCTCGGCATTACCTATGCTATGCCTCCAAGCTTACGAAGCCCCCGAGTTGACAATTAAGTGTTGAATGAGTTTTTTGAATTCCAATTCCTACACCCAACAGTCACATGCATTAATGATGGGATTTTCGTTATTTTAGAGCTAATTGTTGCATGCATTTACTGTGGAATTATGTTTCTATATAGAATATCTCTATGTATGGGCCATGTGTGTTGAACAAATTTTCCTAGAGATCGAATTCATCTTGATAAGCCATTTTGATTTGCAAACAAAGTATAAACGCTTTAAGGTCACTCTCCTTTGCCCTAATGCCAAATGATGTTGTCCTTAGAGCCTCCTTGAGCTAGAAACGAAATCCATTCTCATTATTCTTCTTGAATCTAATATCCCCAAAGGAATTAGGCACTGGTCCACCAAAAGTTGCTCACCCTAAAACTATTTTTTTCACCTTTCCCTCCTCCTCTCTAGGTCTAGCCATGTTGGGTCACCTAGGGCATCATTTTCTCGACAAAATAGAAAAACTTCAATCTCTTGGCCTCTCTTGTGTTGGTGTCTCTCCAAGGTCCCCTCCAAATTTGAGGAAATTCTGACGATGGGATTGTGAGATATCCCAAGCCCTAGCCCTGAGACCGAACTTTGCCCTGGGTTTCCCTAAGCTAGTACCTCATATGATCATTTTGGCACCTTTAAGTGGAAATTATTTCTTTGATCCTCTTCTCCTCCTTCTTTAGGTTAAGAAAGTCATTGGTTGTTAAACTCCCTCCTTTTAACCTAGGCTGGGTCCACTTGGTCTCGTGTGGTCCCTCTCATCAAAGACAATTCTTCAAAGGCAACTCGAGAATCCAAGTTTTGCAAGGATTTTAGGGATTGGGAAGCTCCTTCACAAGTCATTAATTGTTGTTCTCAACCTAGTGTTCCTAAATTGTGTTCATTATTTGTCAACCAGGGTTGGTAATCTGCTGAAGTGTGGTGCACTATATGTGCCTAGGTATTTGTTTCTCACTACATTGTGTCTAGTGTTTTATGATGTTTTTGGTTTTTATGGTTTTTTTTTATGTTGAAAGGAACTAAGAAGTTTACACTAAAACAGAGTGAAACTATTATAAACTAGGTATGCACTAAAGAATAGAACATGCAAAGCTTGATAATGACTCATAGCAAGGAAACAAATCACAATTTGAACTCAATAACCCCTATCATGAACTCATCCAATTCATTTATTTAGAGATATGTTGGAATAGCTTGAGAAAAGGACAAGTCTTTAGTGCAATTGAGGTTTTCCTAAGTCAACAATCATCTTACAATGTTACAACATCTCATCCATGGTTAGAGGTTTATTGGAACATAATTGGAAAATAATAATTGTAGCACAATAAGATTTCTACTCTAAACTAACTTCTAATTCTGAGATTAATCTATTCTGCAACTCAATTTAGCGCCACTAGGCCTCATTCAAAAGTTATAGATTTCTTTTTAGAATAGTTTTTGAGAAAAGGCCTATTGTGAAATTGTAAAAGGTTGCAAAATACTCAAGGCCTTAAACTGTTATTGATAGTTCTTGTCCATATGATGATGTATTAATAGGAATTCAGAACAAGAATATTTTATAAATAATGAAGACCGTGGTTTCTAAATTTAACAACTAATACAATTTGAAATGCAATGGATAACAACTAAACTAGAATGCTAATACAGTGAACTAAGACTAAATTAGAGTGCTTTTATCTAACTTGAAATGAATTGGAACTGAACTAGAATGATACTAATAAAGTGAACAGAGTTAAACTAGAGTACCATTATCAAGCTTGAAATATAGTGATAAAATTAAACTAGAATGACATCTACCTCCGGAGTATTTTAACTGAACTGAAATACAACTAATTCTATGAAATATTATAGCCATGTTTTGTTTCAGATGAGTGATATTTTGGAATAGTTTGTACAAACAAGTTAGGTTGTATCATTCAGTGCAATTGGGCATAAAAACATAACAATACGTAGGTAAATTAAAACACCACAGCTAAGTCTTATCAGAGTTAGTGATATTTTGGAAAATATTAATGAGAATAGGACTAGCTGTAACAACTAATTGTAATTGAATGACAACAACGTAAAGTTCTAAATTTCTACAATTATGCCTCATTCCAGATTAGTGATATTTTGGAAGACTTCATTGAGAACAAAGCTAAACTGTAGTATCCAATGTAAGCAAAGTTCAAAAAACTATTTAAATTGAAAATGAAACAAAGCTACGGCTACTTATCTAAACCAAATGCATAATTCTTCATGGGCAGTAGGGGCCCTCTACCACTGGATCAGCATGCAGATCTTCTCAAGATTGACTCAGCTCGTGCAAGAAAATGATGATTCTTTCATTAAAGGAGTAATTATTTAAAACAGAGTTCTGAGATCTAGCAACAAGAAGATAAAATCTAGCTCTGTTTCTCAGTCTCTCGAGTCAACTTATAATGAAATTACATAACTACTTTTGAGAAAAACAGGGATAAGTGTCTTTCCCAATTCTAATCAAATTAAAACTCTTATTGAAGGTCTCGTACTTTGCTGCATACATCTGTAGAGTCCGTGTTTTGATAGGAAATCGCTCTCTCTTTCTTCGTGCATAACCGCTTTGATACTTTAACTCAGACTTCATGGGGAGAAACAAATGATGAGGGAATGATGTGGAATGCAACCATATGTGTTCTTCCCTGAGATGACACCTAGAACCTGCGTATACATGAAGACAACTGCAGAATCAGCAACTAGCTACATAATGTCTGCATTTTGTAGCTAGGTGTAGTCAAAAAGTACTACAACAACGAAATCATGAAAACCTAGCAAGTTAGACATTATATACAATCTCAAAGCAATTTTAACTAATCTTATTGATCATTTAAGCCTGAAATTAATAATGGACAAAGGAAATGAAGTGGAATGTGGTGGAAGAGAAAAACATCTTTGAAGCTCAACAACACTCCTCTAACCTAGCCATTAAGTTCTTCCCCCTTCATCCTAGAGAGAATTTTACCTTGCCTAAGAAGCAATCAAGTCCCATTCTTGAGCCTCTCCTAGGAAAGGGTCATTGAGGTCACTTCATATATATTTCGCTTGATCTATCTAGTGAGCCCTGGTATTTCACCAAGAGTGTTTCAACTCCCAGGGGCTGCCCTACTTTACTTTATCAACACGAGGTTCGTACAAACTTGGAGGTGACAGTGCTATATACACAACATATGCATTCTACTCATGTCATCCTCTTCCGATCTACGAAAGGGTGCTACCTCTAGGTTCCTCAGTGAAGTCTATCACACTTCAATGAAACTAAAATAAATTGCAGAAAGGAAATGACATAAAGGAAACTAAATTAAATTGCTGAAAAGAAATGAAGCGAAAGGAAACTAATTTAACTTGTTTAAAATAAATGGCAGAAAAGAAACTAATTTAAATTGCAGAAATGAAATGACGGAAAGGAAACTAATTTAACTTGCTGAAAAGAAATGGAAGAAAAGAAACTAATTTAAATTACATAAAGGAAATGATGGAAAGGAAACTAATTTAACTTGCTGAAAATAAATGGCAGAAATGAAACTAATTTAAACCACACTTAACTTGGCCAATCAGCTAAACACACCCTACTTCTCTTATTCTCTATCTACCATCCTTCTATCCATGCAGCTAAGTTATCCATGACTTAATTCTAATTGAAAAAGTGTTGATTGAAGTCTATAGGGAAAGGGCTAAAGAAGCTAATGGAAGGCTTAACACACGAAACAAGGCTTAGAGGAGTGAAAAAGGTGTTTGGACTTTATTAAAGTGCATAATATCACAAATGAAAAGTGTGATGACAAAATTGTGATGGAGGGATGGAAGTGTGATATGTGATATGTGATATCGCAAGGTTTTCAGAGAAGCGGCAGTGCAGTTGGGAGGAAAGTGTGAAGTACGAAATGCGATACGGGAAGGATTTGTGATTGTGATGGGTGCCGAAAGTGCAAGATGCCATATGTGATATCGCAATCGCAAGACCGCAAAGCTAGAGAGGAAGCGAAATTTTTGTTCGATAGTGGGAGCGAAATGCAAAATGCGATAAGTCATATGACGTAGCAGTAGGATAGGTGGCAGAGTGATTTAATCATATTGAAATCAGTGGAAAGGAGAGGTAAGTATTAATTCAGGCCACCAGGAATTGTGAATTGTGATAAAGAGATGGGATTTTCACTAAAATAAAAATGCGGAGTAAGGTTCTTTCGAAGGTTTTTAATCATAAAAATGAAGAGCGAAAAGAGACGGGAGGTGAAAGATATCGCAATCAGCGTTGGGAGTGGGGAAATGTTAATGGAGAGCGGACAGATATTGAGAAATGTGATTGCAAAAAGGAATTGCGGTAATTCTTAAAGGAAAAGGGTAAGGTAGATTTCTAAATGATTTTTGACTGTTTTTGTTAATAATTAGCAAAGGTAAGGTGAAAAACAAAATCGCAGAGATGCTGATGAATGGCAAAGGAAGGAGATGGAGGATCCTGTGAGATGTGAAATGCAATAGTGGGAATTTCGAGGAGGAAAGGTGGAGGTCAAAATTTTGATGGTTTTTGTGAATAAAAAGGGTGCGGCAGCTGATAAGAAGAGAAAAAGGAGGGAAATGGAGCGGAATAGAAGTCTTGAGACCGTAACACAGATATGGAAAATGAAGTGGGGAGGCACCACTTGAGTTGATCTGGGGTTTTAACAATAATTCCTACAATCAAACCTACAGATTCATGCACGAAAAATAGACAAAAATGCGTGAGAAAAATAGTGAAAGAGAGACACGGACTTGGTAATGCAATTTCTTCCCTAAACTCAAATAGAAAGTAATTTTTGGCCTGTGGGAAGGTCTACCCTACTCGAACTCTATTCACAGAGATGAGAGGGGGAGGATTGACCACAAATTTTGGAGCTTTTCCTCTATTCTATTATTCTCATAAGAAAATGAGGAACTACGACAGCAAAACTGAAAGCAAAAACTAAAAAGTAATGAAGCTATCAGAAACGGATCTAACTAAATGACAACAACAAAACTAGATAAATGACAGAAAGGGAATAATGATAACATCAGAGAAGCTGAGGCACATGGATTGGGCCCTAGCCCACGAGCCTCGCTCTCTGAAACTAGATCAGTAAAATAACCTCTGAATACTCATTGCATTACAAAAATACAGTCTTATTACATCCCGAAGGTCTTTAAACAACAAAAGCCTAATAGGATGGAATGAATGGCATGGGATGGAATGGAATGGACTGGCATCGAATGGAACAGAATGGACCCTAATTATCTCTTGATCAACTTTATTTATCCTCAAGGGAAGCTACCAACAACTCCCTAAAAAATAGTGATTGAGTCCACTTTGACTCCAAGTAAACCATAGATTGAGTCAACTTCGTCTTCAATTTGCTTGGTTGCCTTTGATAGTTAAGGAGGGTGGAAAACCCCCTTGAATCTATCCAATATTTCTCAATAATTTCCTGATATTGTGCTCATTTATTCTTCAATCTTGATCTTCCAGTGGCAGGGAACAAGTCCCTAAATTATTTCCTTCTCCAAATCTGCATAATTTTCCCAATATTCTCACAATGTTCTACAAAAAATACCAATATTAGGCACAAATATGCAATTACCTTTAAACCTTCTTAAGAACATATTAAAGCATAAGAAAACATTACTAAGTGTAGAAGGAGAGATTTAATATATCTTTTATATGCATAAGGAAGGTAGATGGGCCTTATTTTATGTCTAATTTAGAGGCCCATCATCACCCCCCTACTAAAAATGTTGCTCATCCTCTAAGAAACCTATTCATCCTCCTTGCCTTATGGTTATTTATGCATGCTGGCTTATTTTGTTTTCTGTTTATTGGCCCATGCACTACTCCCCCTGCTAATCTTCTTGCTACACCTCTATCTGCAATTATTCTTGTAGGTGTTGCATGGAGGTCCTCGGATGCCTTAAGAAAATATGTTTCGCATGGCAAGAGGTGGTGGATCCACCTTTTATTTTTTCTTTTCTTTTCTTTCCTTTTCTTTCTTTCTTTCTTTAACTCTTTTTTTTTTTTTTTAATTGCATGCAGAATAAACTCACAGTTCTTTTTCTGTGAATTGAGTTCACCCTTGGTTACTCCTTTGGAACTCCTTGTCTTCCATTACATGAACTTCTTAATACCTCATTTCTCAAGTCATTTTTACTTTTTTCTTATTCCTCTTCTTGGTGTAAAAAGTGAGGCTAGTTGCTAGATAACGCTAAGGTTGCCCTGATACTGATTTTGGCTGTAAAAAACTTTCCTTCTCACACTTTTTAATGTTTTCTTAAGCTAAATTAGATTCAAAGAAAGGGTTAGATGATTTCATACCTGAGCCTTATCATTGATTTTTTTTTTGTAGGTGATATTGAAGCTGCTGATATGGTTGTTGAAGTTGTCTTCAGTGGTTATGAAGTTGCTCTGAAGTTGCATGTGATAATCTGCTTGAGGTCCTTTTGGAGCTTCTGAGTAGAGGAGGAGGAAGTCCAATTTTGACTACCTTTGACCAGGGTGTTGACCAAATTCTCTTTTGTGCCAACTTGTTGTTTTTATGCTTGCAAAGGTTGGAGAGAATCTGCATTCATTAGAGAGAGATACATGGAGAAATGCATTTTATTTTTATTTTTTTGGTTTAAGGCCTACTAGCTACCTCAATGAGGTTTTCCACTAGTAGGTCTACCTAGGCGCCTCAAAGGAGGTTTTCACCTAGGGTATTTTATTTTTCTCTTTGTTTTCAACCCAATGACCGCCTCATGGAGGTTTTCAATCAGTAAGCCAATCTCAGATGCCTCAAAATAGGTTTTCACCTGATATTTTATTCTTTCCCTTTTTTTCTTTTTTTCTTTTTTCAAGTATAGGAATACTTCAAATGGATCCATGTACGCATCAAGATGACAGATAAAATCATGTGCACACTTGGAATACATGCTTTGACATGTACCTAAATATGAGAGATGAATTGCTTTGACTGGGATTGTATCAAGTACTGTTGGAGAAGAGCATGTTGTTGCAAGTTTATGATTGTTTGGAACCATATGTCAATATAGTTGTGATGCCCCTGGTCCACTTGCTGATTTGGATCACCTTGGATGACCTCTTCTATATGACATTCAAATCTTCCTCTTTTTTTTTATTGTTCTCTTGAACACATGGAGGAAATGCTGGTAAACATGAGGAAACTTTCTCAACATCTGATTCTAATGTCGGCTCTTCATCAAGTGCAGCCATTGATATTTTGATATCCTCATTTGGATCTTCTTCTTCTTGATGTTGTCCTTAAATGAAATTAAGAAAATCTCTTCTTTGCAATACCTTTCTTGACATTAGATGAATACCATCTAGATCAAGAGTATATGTTTGGTAGTGTTGTACCTCAGCATTGTAAGTGGGCTAAGATAAATCATGGTGTGGGTTTGGAAATGGTGGTACAGGTAGTTGAGTGGGGGTTGATATATGAGATGGATATGGTTGAGGTTGTGATCGATTGTGGTGGAGGTGGATGGTAGGGATAGAATGGAGTTGGGTATGGAGGATATTTTGGGAAATATTGAGGATGTTGTGGATTTTCCCTATAAGGTCCTTGCCAACCATGTTTCCAAGATTAGGTTTGAGGTTGAGATGGCCAAGGTTGCCAAGGAGGGAGTGTGTCCCAATTATTTTGAGATGGATGTGAATAAGCTTGACATTTTGAAGTAGTTCCGTGCATCATATCAAGTTGACTAGGCTACCAGGGTATCCTTAGAGCTACATAACATAGCTTCTTTGGTGATTTCCTTACTCCATTGTCTTCTTGGTAAACTTCTTTAAACCTGGGGAATGATGAACAACATTTAGTAGCATATGATTGTGCATGGATAACAAAAGTATCAGCATCTTATTTTTTCTCATTTTGCATTCTTAACATTTCTACTTGTTCACTTAGATTGCTAATAATTTTTGTTTTAAAGTTATCAAGCAAGTTTCCAAGTTCCTCTTGCCTTACCAATATTGATTTTGATTTACTTACTCTTTCCCTTCCTCTTGATATGCGCTTGCATGTTTCACAAATTTCTTCAAATGACAATTGGTATACATATCCTCTACTCATGAGATTAAGGAGATCAATCCACTCATCCATAATTGTTCTAAGTAAGAGGGTTTTTACTGTCTCAAATCCTAGATGATGCAATCTTTCCCTCTTAACATTATACATGAACCTCTCTATTAGATACTCAAGGATATCATCTTCTTCTTGGTTCATTCTAAAAATTTCTTCTCTAAGATCACGATATTTATATTTTTCTAGAAATATATTTTGCATATCATTCCATGATCTTATTGAATTAGTACCTAGACTCATGGACCATTTAAGAGCTCTACCCTTCAATGTTACACGAAAAAATCTCAGTTTTTGAGTGTGTGATAAGTAGCCATAAGATCTACAAAGTATCTCAAATTCAAAGAGAAATGTTTCTGGATCCTCTGTCCTCATACCATGGAAGTTGGGAAGGAATGATGGAGGGATGTTATTGATATGTACATTGATGTCCATATCTCGAATGGGAAACCCAATAATATCTTAGTCAATGTCATCATCTCCATCCATCTCTTCTACATTCGAAAGTGGATGGTGATGTGGTTCTTACTGCACCACATGGTCAAGTGGGAGGTTGGTGTTGGAGAAGTATTTTTTATTTTTTCCTGAGTATCCCTACTCCTGTGAGGCATGAAAATAATTTTTTTTTTTTTGTATTTTTCAATATTTCGGAAAAAAAAAAACATGAAAATGGAAAGTAGAAAAGAATGCTAAAACAAAATCAAATCATCTATTAGACACCTCCTTGGAAACGTGGTGAGCCTTGGTATTACACCAAGAGTGCTGCAACTCCCAAGGGCTGCCCTACTTTACTTTATCAACCTGGGGTTCATACAAACTTGGAGGTGACAATGATATATACACAACAGATGCATTCTACTCATGTCATCCTCTTCCTCTCTATGAAATGGTGCTACTTCTAGGGTTCCTCAGTGAAGTCTGTCACACTTCAATGAAACTAAAATAAATTGCAGAAAAGAAATGACAGAAAGGAAACTAAATTAAATTGTTGAAAAGAAATGACAGGAAAGGAAACTAATTTAACTTGCTGAAAAGAAATGGCAGAAAATAAACTAATTTAAATTGCAGAAAGGAAATGACGAAAATGAAACTAATTTAATTGCTAAAAAGAAATGGCATAAAATAAAATAATTTAAATTACAGAAAGGAAATGATGGAAAGGAAACTAATTTAACTTGGGGAAACTAATTTAAACCACACTTAACTTTTCCAATCGAATAAACACACCCTACTTATCTTATGCTCTATCTACCATGCTTTTATCCATGCAGCTAAGCTATCCATGACTTAATTCTAATTGGAGAAGTGTTGATTGCAGTCTAGAGGGAAAGGGCTAAAGATGTTAATGGAAGGCTTCACACATGAAACAAGACTTAGAGGAGTGAAAAAGGTGTTTGGAATTTATTAAAGTGCATAATATCACAAATATGATTTGGAGTGGGAGGCTTTGAAAAGTGCAATGGTGGAATTGCGATGGAGGGATGGAAGTGCAATATCTCAATATCGCAATATTACAAGGTTGGCAGAGAAGCGGCAGTGCAGTCGGGAGGAAAGTATGAAATGTGAAATGCGATGGATGATGGAAGTGCGAGATGTGATATGCGATATCGCAATCGCAAGATCAAAAAGCTAGGGAGGTAGCAGAAGTGTTGTTCGATAGCAGGAGCGAAATGCGAAAAACAATGGGAAAGGAACTGTGAAATGTGAAATGCGACGGGACAGTGGAGAGAAATGTGAAATGTGATAATTCAGATGATGTGGCGGTAGGACAGGTGGCAGAGCACTTTAATCATATCGCAATCGACAGAAAGGAGTGGTAAGTATTAACGCGGACCAACAGGAATTGCGAATTGTGATAAAGAGATGGGCTTTTCAGTAAAAGAAAAAGGCAGAGTAAGGTTATTTTGAAGGTTTTTAATCATAAAAATGAAGATCGGAAAGAGAAAGGAGGTGGAAGATATCTCAATCAACGTTGGGAGTGGGGAAACATTAATCGAGAGCAGATGGAGATTGCGAAAAGGAATTGCAGTATGTCTTAAAGGGAAAAGGGTAAGGTCGATTTATAAAGGATTTTTTACGGTTTTCGTTAATAATCAGCAAAGGTAAGGTGAAAAATAAAATCGCAGAGATGTTGATGAATGGAAAAGGAAGGAGATGGAGGATCTTGCGAGATGCAAAATGCGATAGTGGGAATTTCGAGGAGGAAAGGCGGAGGTCAAACTTTTAATGGTTTTTGTGAATAAAAAGGGTGTGGCAGCTGATAGGAAGAGAAAAAGGAGGGAAATGGAGCGGAACAATAGTCTTGAGAGCATAACACAGATATGGAAAATGAAGCGGGGAGGCGCCACTTGAGATGATCTAGGGTTTTAACAATAATTCCTACAATCGAACCTGCAGATTCATGCATGAAAAATAGACAAAAATGCGTGAGAAAAACTTTGAAAGAGAGACTCGTACTTGGTAATGCAATTTCTTCCCTAAACTCAAATAGAAAGCAATTTTTGGCCTATGGGAAGGTCTACCCTACTCGAACTCTATTGACAGAGATGAGAGGGGGAGGCTTGACCATGGATTTTGGAGCTTTTCCTCTATTATATTATTCTCATAAGAAAATGAGGAACTACAACAACAGAACTGAAATCAGAAACTAAACAACAATGAAACTATTAGAAGAAGATCTAACTAAATGACAGCAACAAAACTAGCTAAATGACAGAAATGAAATAATGATAACAATAGATAAGATGAGGCACATGGATTGGGCCCTAACCCACGAGCCTCGCTCTCTGAAACTAGATCAGTAAAATAACATCTGACTATTCATTGCATTACAAAAATACATTCTTATTACATCCCGAAGGTCTTTAAACAACAAAATCCTAATGGGATGGAATGATTGGCATGGGATGGAATGGAATGCAAATGGAGTGGAATGGAGTTGCATCGAATAGACCGGAATGGACCCTAATTATCTCTTGATCATCTTTATTTATCCTCAAAGGCAGCTACCAATAGCTCCCTAGAAAATAGTGATTGAGTCCACTTTGACTCCAAGTAGACCATAGATTAAGTGCACTTTGTCTTCAATTTGCTTGGTTTCCTTTGATAGTTAAGGAGGGTGGACTACCCCCTTCAATATCTCCAATATTTCTCAATAATTTCTTGATATTGTGCTAATTTATTCTTCAATCTTGATCTTCCAGTGGTAGGGATCAAGTCCCTACATTATCTCCTCCAAATCTGCATAATCTGCCCAATATTCTCACAATATTCTACAAAAGCAATCATTATTAGGCACAAATATGCAATTACCTTTAAACCTTCCTAAGGGCATATTAAAGCATAAGAAAAAATTATTAAGTGTAGAAGGGGAGATTTAATATATCTTTTATGTGCATAAGGAAGGTAGATGGGCCTTATTTTATGTCTAATTTAGAGGCCCATCACTATCCTTCATAAGTAACTCTCTATATATCGAGGATCCTCAATCAGTGAAAGTCTGTAAAGAGTATGGAGCCTTAGCCGAGGTGACAGGGGGCTAATTATCCATAGTTTCCCTTTACCTAACAGTTTCCCCTTTAGGATTCCCCTTTAGGTCCCCTGCTAGTTTGAGTGGTGACAAGGGTTTCTCTTCCTACTTGATTTATCATAATACCAGGAACCTATTCATGCCATTCACCTACATAAGCAATCATTCCTCCACGAGAATGATCCCTGATGACCCGATCAGATAATGACATACATACATACATGTATACATATAAACATTATCATTAAATAATCATGATTTCTAGTCACCCTGTCAGAAAACGATATGCATACATAAATGTATACATATATAGACATAATCATAATCACGATCACAACATAATTACCAGATATCATAAGGTAAAACTTAAGAGAACTTCCTTTATTCATGCACAATATGCACAACATTGAGAACAACAGTTCCCAACATATCCAAGGCATCTATTACCTTAAACCCCATTTACTTTCCCTGTTACCTTTCTCATGGTTGTCCTGACACTATCCATTCATCCCCATGGACCTACCCAATCCAAATAATTTTCATATTCTTACCTTCAGTTTCCCTTATACATGCATTGGGCTTCATCTAGGTCTTACATTACCTGTTGAGTTCCATTCATTTCTCCCAAGCTCCATCAACGTCCCCTTTCCCAAACCAATTCCCGAGACCCTCAAAACATAAAAGGCAAGAACAATGAAAACCAATATCTATACGAAATTACAAACAAAGTGGCAAGGCCTTGCACCAGATGTAATCAAAACCCATAAATCAAGCTCAAACAAATCACAAAATACCAAAGGCACAAAACTCCTAAAAAATACCATGACTCAATACCCATGGGTTCCCAATGCTTCGAAGGGAAAGTTAAACCTGAGCCTTCTTCAAGATCTATGGAATTATCTTTGCCATGCAATCCTCTGCATCGTATGTCCATAAACACACAATTTTCATTGCATAAATAAATATAACAGTACACTGATTACCTTACCTTGGTGTGTCAGCACGTTGACTTGTAATTGAACATGTACATGCCACCTCTCAAGGGACTCCAATTATCTTGATGGATCCATATATAACTAGAAAATAGCTATCATAGTTGTTAAATAATGTTCATGAATATAACACATATCTACATAATGTCAGATGAATTCAAGGATAAGAAGCCTTCCTGTATTCATGCAAAGCATCATTCGTTTGGAATTGCGGTCTCCAAATATAGCCAAAGGAATTCTCACTCCAATTCCTTTCATTTAATTTTTCTTGCTACAATTGAGTCTTATTATGACCTGTCACATCAGCCAACTGTTAGTTTTATAAATAGATCTACGGTTACCTTGTCACGCTAATGCCAAGCATGTTTCCCTACAACTCAATGTAACTCAAGGGAGGTTATTTTGTCTACACAATCGATCTATATTAGCACGATATAACTTCAAAAACACATCAAATCAAACATAAATGAGGTCATGATATCCATAACAGTAAGTAGCTAACATGTTCACATCATAAACTCATAAACAATTGACATTCATGCATAACAATCACATTTTCACAATCATTCTAGATTAGTACGACACAATATCACAAATATGTCGGCTCATACCTGAATATCGTAACCATAACCATCTGCATAGGCCAATCTAGGTTAGCACGATACATATAACATCAATATCTTAAATGCAATGACCATAATCATCATGTGTATGACCACAATGCATATAACAACAAGTTACTACCATACATTACTATCTAATGCATGTGCATATGACCGCATTGATAAAATAGCATCTATCATATGTGTAAACACAATAGAAATAGAATGAAAAACATATAATTAACCCTAATTATTATAACAACCATTGGCCACATTTCTGCATGCCAAATATATAAACCTATATGACGATCTGCTCTTACCTCGAAGTCTAGTGTTGCATCCTCTCTCTGATAATCTACATCTCTTGTTCTATCTCATCCAATATATCAACATCATATCTTATCAATGACATCATGATGATGTAAATACATAAAATGACCTCACAATGCATATCTAACATACTATGTAAGCATAACCATAACCATAAAAATGCATGCACAACAACATATAAACACTAACATGTATAACAAATCCATATACAACTAACATGCATTCATGACAAACACATCCCAACAATAACATTACCAACTTCCACATGGTGACACGATGGAAAAAATGACCACCACCATCCATACACACCAAGCACATAGACCACAAGAATAAAGAACACATATGCAATTGACATGTATGCATGAAAAACACATTATTCTCATCTAGTCCAAGTGTTGATCCATGTTCTGATACCACTCTGTAATTCCCCCCTCCCACATTTACCTAATCTAACTAGTCACTTTGGTAAACATCTGACGAATATTTACTATGATATGATTCAACTCTCCATGTACAGTTAAGGAAGTGGCACTGACATGACAAGGCTAATCTGACCTTCCCTAGAAGCTACAGAACCTTTAGGAGCCAACCAACCCCTTCAAGTATCCAACCCCTGAGAGCACTTGTTTTTACACTTCCCTAGAGCCTAACTCACTCCCATGACAATGAATTCATGTGACTGAGACCCCCCAGTCGCTCCCACAGTAAGGCATCCATGCAATTGTGGCCTATTTTATACATTTTGTGCCAGAGACTGCGATATTTAAGCCACTTTTCAGGCTAGTCTCCAAATCAATGCCCAAAACTGGATGATACTTTCCAAGACAATAAATGACACCAATACGAAGCCTCTAACACAAAACTTGATCAAGGACTTAACCTAACCAAGCCTAACCATGATAGAAATTTTGTCAAACACAAGAGGAACATGTAATCTAGAGGCTATAAATGCATATATGAACATAAGGCTCTGATATTTATCTGAAAATCACCAAGAAGGTCTAGTGCCTTCTCATAATAGCTACAATAACACCTATTAGGACATGCATTCAATATCCATTCATTTACCAATCAAAATATGACAAGAGCCATAACCAAAATCTGTCATAAACCATACTTATAACCAACAGAATAACAATGATAGAACAACCATTAAAGCCACATATTAACAAGTACATTTACACATAAAAAACAAGAGGAAAAGATCTCTTATTAACATATGAAAAATCCAACCAAGTCAAGGTACCACTCGACCATAGATTGGGCTGAACCAAATATTTCTTTCAACCAGTCACCCCTGTGCCATATTCCAAGCATGAATGTGGGACTTACAACAAAACCAACTAGGGCTTCCTCAAGCTTTATCGTATATTTCGATAAGGGATTCCTATTCTTGAAACCATCATATATACAACCAATAAACATACACTATTAGGCTTTACCGAAATCCCACCATCCAGGGATCACTAAGCCTATACAAGCATGGATGCCTTTGGATCTCTCAACCTAAACCGTGAGGAATTTGTCCATCTCCACCCCTAGGCTTTACCTATATCCCTCCATTCACCAGTCGAGGATTCCTAAGCCTAACGAGGGAATACACAATCAAGATTTATCGCAATCCCACCTTCATCGGTCCAAGGATTCCTAGGCCTTGTGTTTTTCCCCTGAGACCACCCCACTCAGTTTTGAAACCATCGGGAAATCCAACTCAACCAAGTAAAAGAAACCCTAACACACCATGGCTATTTGGAAATGGAAAGGAAATTTTGAAACCACTGTCACACCTAGAAAAACCCATGTCAATACAACAAGAGAACCAAAAACACACATATGTGTACCATGCATGCCAAAACTAGTAAGGAAATCATGCATGCAACTTCATACCTGCAAATAATCTCGTTGTAGCCGCTTGATTCCCACTCTTCCTTGCTTGATCTTTACTACCCTTTTCTTTCTTGTCCTTCCTTTTCCTTCCTTCCTCCAATGCTAGACTGCTCCAAGAATACTCTAAGTGTCCAAGAGTATGAGAGAGAGAATAGAGAGAGATATCCAAAATTGAACTAACAAAAGTCTCAACTCACAAAAGCCATGAACTGTTCCTCATAAGCCTTTTTAGTAACAAGGCATCTATTTTCTTCAATTTCCATTATTTTTCCTTCAATTTCCACCTCACATTCAACCTGTGACCTTTCACCTTCCTTTTCTCCTCATTTCCATCATTTTCATAAATAAAATTCCAATAAGTGCCACTTTGCCTTTCCAAAGCCTTTTGTCATTACCTTTTCCAATTTCCTCTAAGCCATAATAAACCAAATGAACACCCACTAGGATGTTTTTCCCAACATTCAACTTGGAATAAGTGTCCCATGACCTTGGTCTTGTTTTTTTTGCCTTTATTAACTTTGTTAAATGGATTTTTGACCAGGTTTGTTACAACATTATCTCTCTCATCCTCAGTTCCTTAATAAAATTTAATTGTTGTAGACTAAGATTTATCTTGGAAAGTATCGTATGATTTCTTGGCATGTGCATTTACTCTTATTCTAATAGATGTATGAAGGTTGTGGGATTTCTCTATCACCTATTGTGATTGAAATCCATATATTTATAATAAAGGTGACTTTGAAGTAAATGCACTTGTTTTAATAAGCATGATTGATGAATCTTGCTATATATATATATATATATATATATATATATATATATATATATATATATATATAACAATGAGTTGTGGTTGTTATGGCTATAAGGGGCCAAGAAAACTTGAGTTGGAAAATCCAACCCACAACCTAAGTTAAGATAACTTGTAATTATTATATGATGTATTAGATGAATTTTGTAGTGACCATGAGACCCTTTTTGATGCGTTAAGAAGCCCAACAAGGCCCTTTGAAGATCATTTTGACTTTAGTAATGCCTTAGAAAAAACCATGAAAATATTTAAAGTGTTTTGGTTAATTTTTATAGTAAAAGATAAGTATTTCACGGGAAGGTTTTTTGTGTGTGATGCAATCAATAATGCACAAAGGAAACCTTCAAGCAATAAAATTGAAGACCACAAGTTCTAGGAACAAACATGGCACATTGTCACACCTTGGAAAAGATCATGGTGGAGACATGAAACCTTTAGGTTGGTTACCGTAACCTTGGAAAAATTTCGGGAAGCCATGTGGCAAGATTTTGTTGGTTTACATGTCAAGGAAAAGGTTTAGTGATGCGACATGTGATGCTCCAAAATGTTTGGCATGATACATCGCAAAGCTGAAATACTTGTGGCATGTGAAGCAAGGAAATAAATGTGTGGCACTATGCCATTGGGCATCATGATGACACTTAGAACAATGTCATTAGTCATTGTAAGGAAATATAGTGCAATGTTAGTGGTTATTGCAAGGAGTAAAATCATTATGCACGCAATGTTAGGAAAAGATGAGAAGGGGAAGTGGTATGGAGAAGATATAATACATTGCATAATGAAAGGTTTTCATCGTGTGACATATCATATGATGATAAACTTTCACCATGCAATATACTACATACCTACAATACTTTGATTTGTGAAAGAATAGGTGGTAAAGGAAATCCAAGGGAATATGAGGTGATAAGTAATGGAGGGAAAGAATAAAGGTAAGGAGAATTCAAGTTATGGGTAGATGTGGTTTTGGTAAACAATAGACTATCACATGGAGAAAATATTTTGACATGCGATACATATTGCACAAACATAAAGTTCAAATGTGATAAACATATTGCATATAATGGAATTTTGGAGGAATGTGACAAGGAAAGAAGAAGGACAAGGAGCATATCATGACAACAAATATTTCCATCAATGTGACATGTCGCAAATACAAGATCTTCAGTTGTGATACATCACACCAATGAATATTTTGTTGATGCAATAAAAAGGGGGGAAATGATGTTTAAATGTTTTGAAGGCAATATGGAGAAAACAAGGGACGCCTCACAAGATGGGAAATTTTCCTTAGAAACAACACTTTGCATAGTAAACCAGTTGTGATGCAAAGCAATGGTAGATGGAAAGTTTTCAAAATGTGATATAAAGGAGGGGAAGCCTTTTCGCATGAAATAAAAGTACCTTGGTCATGATATGTCAAATGAGAAACTTCTTTGGGATGTGACAATGAAAAAATAAAATTTGTGAGTGCAATATAAAGTTTTAAAATGTGCCATACAATGCCTAAGGGATAATCTTCATGATTGTGATCATCCACAGAAAAGGCTTAACACCTCAACAAATGGGTAATCTAAGAATCATTCATACAAAGGATGATGTATCACCAAGCCATGTCATACGACACATGTAGAGTTGTACAAATGATGATGTGGTAGGAGACCAAAAATGCCTAGTAAATTTTTACAGGGCCATATCTTTGCACTTGAGCTTGGAATTGAATAAGAGTATAGTCATTGGAAACATCTCAATGAGTTAAATTCCTTTGTAAGGTTGGAAGTGGTTTAAGATTTGTGCTTTAGGAATAAAATTATAATTACTGCGCCTCCTTAATGACACTTAGATGGTTGGATATAAGATTTAATATTGTAGATATTACTAATTTGATTGTATTAAATTCTTATCAAGTTTAAGATAAGAATTTGAATGATAATGGATCATTAATAAGAGTAAATTAAAATACCACAAAAGCTTTATAAATATTAATTTGTCTAATAAAAAAATTTTCCAACATTTTGAGATTAAGGAGCAAAATGAATATTACCAAAAAACATCAATCCTTATGACCTCTAGAGTGAAATCTTTTATAGATTAACACAAAAACACCTTGGAATGAACAAATTTGTAATATTTGTGATGCAAAGAAGATTGAGGATAATCATCATTTCCTTTTAACTTTTTATGCCTTCAATAATATAAGGCATAACTTTACCTAGCTTCATAACTTAAATACTCTTCAAGGCTTTCTTGCTAATGAAAACCATAATGATAATGGTAGTTTCATTTCTACTATGTTTAAATATAGAAATGACATTTTAAAGAATATGTAGTATGATTCTCTTTATTTGTCTCATAAACCTTATTGGTCTTAGGGGAGATTAAATATCATATCATCATGAATATATTGGGTATTCAATTACAACTATATACATAATGGATAATAATTATAAGGTTATTTTAACTCATTTATGCAAAACTTTTCACATTCATTATCAATGAACTCAATGACAAATTTAACGATATCATTTCAATGCATATTGCTAGAAACTTAAATGATATTAGCAAAAGGCTTAAACAAAATAAGCAATGTGATTATTTAACGTTGTTTTAATTATCCTAATTCTCAATTTACTTTTGGTTATCCTTCTAGGTATGTGTAAGTGATTATCTTCTTATTGTATGGATAATTAGTTGAAGAGTGTTGCCATGCCTCTAAGAAGAAATGTTTGAAGTCTCAAAATTCATAAAGATTTTGTAACATGAACACTTGAGTGAGCCTCCAAAAATCATGGGATATGGAGGCAAAGACATAAAATGTTATGAGGTGAAACTCTCTAATTCTAAGAGGTTTAGAAGAATAAAACTTAAATAAAAATTTTACAAAGCAAAACAATCTAACTATATGATTATTTGGAGTAGTAAAAAATAATGCTCATTGAAATTATGCCTTTTCCTTTTACGATTTTAAAACCAAACAAGAAAATTGAAGCAATAAAAAACAATGCTAATTGAACATCCCTTTTACAATATATATAATAACTCTTTTTTTAAAGAACCAAACAAGAAAATGACAAAAAAGAACCAAACAAGAAAATGACCCAAACATGGAAGATTGAAATGAAAACAATGAACTACAAAGCCTACACTTAAAACTTGACCAGCCTAACCTCAAGGAATCAATTCATGGGGATGGATTTCTATTATATGGAAGGGAGAGCCAACAAAGCCCAATGTGATTGTGTTGGTAAAGCCCAATGTGATTGTGTTTGTAAGCTGTTTAGCGATGGATTTCTATGTGATTGTGTTTGTAAGCTGTATAGAGATGGATTTCTATTATAGGGAAAGGAGAGCCAACAAAGCCCAATGTGATTATGTTATCGTGTCTGTAAGCTGCATAGAGATGTAAAGGATATTGGTAAATTAAAGTTTGTTTATCCTTGATTTTTGTAGATAGAGGTTAAGTAGAGGACCCTATGTTGGGAATGCAAAAGTGGTTAAGCTCAATGCACTTTCGCATTTATGCAGTGAGCATCAAGATTAACAAAATCATATATAGGCAATATAGTTAGTCCTCGAGGACCATCTGAGACAAATCTCGATTACGTTTCGCAGTTTGATGCATAGGAGCGCTCTGGCATCAAAATCTCTTTGCGTTCTTGTTTCTCAGTGCAATTCTGAGATGGTCTTCTCCCTATTGCTGGCGCAGCTGTTATGCCACTGCTGTTTTGGGTAGTCTGTTCATTCCCACCTCTGGAGATTTAGCGCTCAATTTTGTTTCAGGTGAAGCTGTTTCCCTACTGTCACCTGGTCTTTGGTAAGCTTACCTTTGTATTGTTGTGTAATTGGGGGCACATTTCAGTGTTTCGATCACTGAATTTTGTTGTGCCTAGCGTCATGATCAACGAATTTGTTGCCCTTTCGGTTAAATGTTGTTTATAGCCAGTTTGGTGATTTGGGTTCGTCCCGCTGCTTTGATCTGACAAGGAAGAAAAACAAAGTATCGGTCTCAAGCAATGGTGGTTTCTTGATTATTTCGGGATTTCCTGTGCCTAATCTCTTTAGTTGGGCTTGCTACAGAGCTCCGATTCATTTAGTTTTCTGCGTAAGGTGGTCTGCTCTTGATCTGTTCTCGGTTAATGCAATCTGAGCCTATTTGAGGGCTCATCATTGAGGAAGTCTGAGTTTGTGTTGCCTCAGTGAACCCAATGGAGGATTCTGATAATATTTGGCATTGGTGCAGAGCTCGCAAGAAGGATTACCCAATGAGCAAATTCCCAATGAGCAAATTTCAGGCAGATGGTTTTTCTTCAGTTGCTAAAATCGGCACTCTTGTAGATCATGTGCCCCGTTCAAACATTCGCAAGGGAAAGCAACGCATGGATCCAGTTCACAATTCAATTCCTGAAATTGATTCCGTGAAGAGTGGGGATTCATCGAAGTCCCCGATCTCAGTAATAGTAGATCATATATCTTCATCTGGGACGAATTCAGATACAATGTCAGATCATCCACACGGTGCTTCAGGCCCCGGTTGTCAGTTCTTGTGCTCGCCTATGGGTTTCACGGGTGAAATTTTAGACGAAGATCTGATTTCTTATCAGAAGAAGCAAGCATCCAGATTAAGAGGGAAAAGAAGGGGACAAAAGACAGCTCTTAAGCAGAGCGGTTTATTATCTGATGAGGGGATGAAGGGCAGCTCGGATCAACATACAGCCTGGAACAGGGAAGCCTCGATGGAGGCCTCTTCGTCTTGTTCAATTTCAAAGGTGGTTGCAGATAATAAGCAGTTGCAGTCGCGGAGTATGAATGGAGAAATCAGGAATTTGAGGACGGTTGCTGGGTCTGAAACCAGTTCTAGTTACATTAAGCGGCTCTACCATCCACCTGCTAGCAAAAAACCCAAGAGGAATCGAAGCTTTATTTCTGAGACTGGCGAGAGCCTTCTCGAAAATGGAAATCTGGAGGCCAAATCTGAAATCCTCTTTCGAGAACTTCATCTTTTGGCTGAAGTTTCCGTTCTGGTTCTGGAGAATGAGCAGGCTGGTCTCCTTGAGAATATCAGAGGAGAGAAAGAGATTAGAAAGACAGTCTTCACTCCCACTGGCGTATCTTTCTTGCAAAGGAGAGTACTCAGAAGAGCCAAAAGTGCTTTTAGACGTTCTGAGACTGATGATCCGATTATGCTTCATAATTTACAAGGGAATCCGAGTACTGTCAATTCAAAGCTTCTCTTGACAGCTGATAACATCCCCATCTTGGAGACACCTTTGCGCACAGAGCACAGTGCAAACCAGGTTATAGGTAATGGGGATGATGAAGATCAAATGGCGATTCCTCAGTTGCGCTGCTCGAAGAGAACTAGATCTCAGGCGTTGCCATCCAAGTACTGTGACTCTGTTATGCAACCATGGAAGAGAGGTACTAGACCATAATTCTAATCCTCATCTCTGTTGATTTCAACCATAGCGTTGAAATCATGATATATGATTTTTCCAAAGTTGCTGCATAATTATTTCTTGTATGTATTTGGACGCCGCTTGCTGAAATGCTCAGTAACTCAGAGGGAGAAAGGAAATGTTGTCTCTAATCACTATCTGTAGATGAGGGGGGAAGGCCATTGATTGACCTTTTTGTTCTCCTGCTCTTACTCCCTTTTGTTTTGGGTGTACATAATGGAACTTTTTCATTTACATTTCTTGCAAAGTTTCGCTTATTACATCCATTCATTATTTCTTTAGAGCTTGTTACACTGATGAGCTTCAGGTTTTTCTTTCAAGGTTGTCTTGCAGCTCTATTCCGACTGTAAACTTTTGCACTTGTGCACAGTAGCTCTCATTAATTGCGGACACCTATGGTTCTTATATATTGAGAGTCTTGTACAATTAACTGTATAAAGTATTGGAGTTATCAATAATTTATAACATGCATGTTTGTATTTGTTGGTGCCAATTGATATTCTGATGGATCTGAATATCAAAGGAATTTTCAACCTGACTCATTATCAAGTAACTTGAATCCATGTTCCGATGGTATAGCCATTGCTCGGAAGTGAAATGGATGAGCTTCGTTTATCCTAAACTTTGCTGGACAAACTCTTGTGTGCGTCATGCATATGCCCAAAATTTCTGTTCTGAAAATTCATGGGCATCATATAGATTGCTAATAATGTTGATGCTGCCAGCAACTGTGACTCGAAAACTCATTGAGGAATATACAGCAAGAAAAGTCATCACGGCTTCAATAGGCAAATCTGAAAGACTCTTTTCGTCTCTATTTTCTCTACAGAGTACAGAATCCTAGAAAATGCCCAACACTGAAATCCAACTGTTTCCTAGAAAACTAAATTGTCTACTAAATTTTTCAAAATAAACTAATTGTCTATCAAATCCAAATCCAATTGTACTTGTTAATTTAGTAAATGAAATTAGTAATGTGTTAGGTAAATTTGATTAGGTGAAAGAGTCAAGGTTGTTAGGTCAACAATGGTAATTTCAGATACCTAGTATTGGTGACCCATGATTATATTTAGTTAATGTCTTTCATTGTAATGTACCGGAGTTGAGAGAAAGCTCACTTGGCCAAGGCCAGGGTGTTGCTATTGTGTTTTCATAATATCATGCTGCTCTCTCCCAAATCCAAATACATCAGTTCAATATGCAATGTCTTCAGTCTATTTAGAACTTTCTACTTTGCATCATTTAGAAATAGCAGCCTTGTATCAAATGTTGTTTTGGGTTTTGTAGTCCTTCCAGTTTTCCATTTCCTTTTGTAAATAACTATGTTTCCCCCTTAGCCCTCTGCATACAGAAAGGCAAAATAAGAAATAAGAATGATGGATGGCAGGAGCCTACTTTGAGAATCTATAATACTTTCGTCATGTATCATGCCAGTTGAAATATTTCCGACAGTAATTTCTCTTCCAGTCAACAAAGGACAGGCTTTCGGTTCATGTTAACTTTTCTTGTTACTTTTTGAAGCCAGACGTCATAAGCAAAGCCTGCAGCTATTGTTAACAGTAAAGTTAACCATGGGAAGCTCAGTAGTTCTTTAATATATTTGAATTTCGTATCCTCTGCTGCTGGGTATTTGTATCATTGTTGTGTTGAAACAGTGCATTTCTGAGGGCATCAAATCCTATCTAACGCTATGACTTGTGGTACAAAGCTTCTGATCATGGAAACTAACTATTTTTTTTTTAGTTTTGGTCAAGTTAGTAATATCTGTATCTGATTTGAAAGGTTTCTTATGGAGGATATGAAAAATATGTCTATTGGCCTGTAGTTGGATGGTAAGTAGGAATGCTTACTACAAAGGAACAGAGGCCTAATTCTGATAGACAGCTTACCTACCCAAATTAACAATAACTTCAAAGAAAGGATATGAGAAAAAGCTTTAGTACATTGATAGAGATGACAGAATAAGAAGTTAGAACCAAGTCAATCATGGGAAGGAATTTCTTTTGTGCGAGATATATCATGGAATCTTTACTACAATGGTGAAAAAGGTTGAAGAATGGGAAAAGCAAAAGGGCACTTTCTTGTCACTACACTGGGAAAATGGAGTGTCTCTGTATTATGTAATGTATCTTTAGCTGCTGAATTTTGCAGGTGGTAATTTATTTAGTATTGTCCATATTATAAAATTATATTTCAATATCATATATTATATCTATTTTGTATATTATGTTAATTTCAGTATATACAGATAATGCCAATCCTATTCATGCTGGTTTTTTTATTTAAGACAGAACACTTTGTAATATGATAATAATCATCCATAATGATTTTGGATCTGAGCCAGTTTAAAATTCAACAGCTGAAATCCAAAATCACTGTGGACAATCTCCCAGCTATGAAAACCTAAATTCTATCATAGTCTGAATTTTATGAAGCTAGCAGACCCTGCAATCTTATCCCATAGGCCCCATGGCTCCATGGATGGGC
Organism: Pinus albicaulis; assembly: GCA_034641835.2. Classification (NCBI taxonomy): domain Eukaryota; kingdom Viridiplantae; phylum Streptophyta; class Pinopsida; order Pinales; family Pinaceae; genus Pinus; species Pinus albicaulis. The sequence continues at coordinate 356,218,904 of CM076570.1, read as the reverse complement.
TAGCAAACAGGGATACCAGTCAAAATGAAGCAGGAGGGATCCTGATCATCTAGGCTTCAAATCATATTCTTTTGAATGTGATTTGGGTGCTGTTATCAACAATTTTTGTGAAAGTGAAGGTTGCCACCATCCCCATAAGTGTTGCAAAAGGAATATAAAAAAACCTACACATTATTCATTGGGGATTCTAGACCTGTGATGCACTGGATGTAAGATTCCAGAGAGCAGAGAAACATTAATCTTCACAGAAAGATGTAATTTAAGCATAATTTTTTCTCGATTTTTTTTCAGATCTCCTATATTTCAATCAAACAACTGATTCCCTCTTTTAGCAAGTTTGGAAAGAGGCCTGGATCTCTCTGGATCAAGGTGTGGAGTGGAAGAATCTCTCACTTATAGAATGTTTGAGTTGTAGATGCTGTTTTGTCCTCCATGGACTTGGGGCTGTCCCAGGGCAGCTTAGATTTGATTATGATGACTGCCATAGCCGCTCTTATATTGATGCTATCCGGGTATTTCTTTCTATAGTAAGACCGTACTAAAAATTCAGGAAAATTGTTGATTTTATTTGAGGATTAATGTTGTAATGTTGCTATCAACATTTTATGCTTATATAGCAACATTTTATGTTTATGTGAGAAAAACGATTTCCATGGAGTGATTTTTATTTTCTTATTTAACTTCGTATATAATGGTAAAATTCCAAAAATACTTAATATTTAATCTTCAAATATTTAATAATATTAATCATAATTGTGAAGTAGGATGGGTATTGTTAGAAGGGCAATTTAGTATTAAATTTCAAGGAGAGTATTGTACCACGTGTTAGGGGAGGAGACATGTAAAACCCAGTTAGCTTAGTGTTGGTGTTCAAGGAGAATATTATACCACGTGTTAGGGGAGGAGACAAGTAAAACCCAGTTAGCTTAGTGTTGGTGTGGCCAAGGTTGAAAAATTTAATAAATAAATTTTTAAAAATATTAATTTTTAAAATTATTTAAACATATCAGTTATCATCTTTTTTATTTTAATTTTATAATTTAAAATAAGAATAATTTATTTCAATAACATTTTTTTTAGCTTCACTAATAAACCATAATCATTGGCTTATATTTGTATCAAAAAAATGTTTTTGCTCTTTGAAATCTTTCTAACAAATTCTTATGTTTTTAATGGATCTCAAATGTGAAGTTATGGCCCTTATAAGTTCTTCTCCAAGTTCAATGCTTAAGAGGAATGCCAAGCTAACCACAATAAGAGTCCCCCCTTAAGAATGTTCACCCCATATAAAGGAACCCTAACCCTCCCCTACTTCCAACATTTCCAAAGACTTTCCCCTTACAACATTTCATGATACATGATGTGGATGCCCATGTGTCTTCGTCATCATCCAATTTATATCAATCTAGAGACCCTTCGTCCCAACACATATGCTTGAACTTCAATGGCATAAACCTTCAAGCGCACACTTATGCACATGGGATATCCAAGCTTTAATCTACTAGTAAGGACAACACATTGTTTCTTTTAGTGCCCCCTTGGATATTCCTTGATTCAATGTTGACTCCACACCACCTATGCCCAAATTGCCTTTATGTAGAACCCAAACGCAAACCATACTCAAGGGTTACCCATTATTATAACATCATCGATGGCTTGGCTTAGTGTCCTATCATGACAACATTAGAGGTCCTTCAAACTTACCCTTCTTAATGAAAAGCCTTAACGTATTCCCTTAGATCCATCAATACTTCATATTCTTAGTTGATAACATTTAATTTAGACAAAACAAAGCCTAGCTTCCCCCCTTCAATAGAATACTAGATCCCAATTATCCTTAAAAAACTCAATGTTCACCATTGCATTATGGATGAAGGTATCTCCATTCTTTCTTGGGACCAAATATGAAATAATGAATAAAAATATGAACGAACGATATATGGTTACAAAGTCATGTGACAATGCACATATATCTTTAACCATTCATAATGATTGATAAGTCGTGTCTCGTGATTAGCTCATTCTTTAGGTTAGGATGTGTCATTTCATTTATTGTAATAATTATTAGTTATTATTTAGTTATGTTTATTATGTTGGCAATAATTTTGAAGATGATTTGTCATCAAGGCATCAAAAGTCACGCCCAGTTTTAGCTAGTGTTGCTTTCCCATGATTATTCATTCTTGAGTTGATAATGGTTGAGGACATGAGATGACATGATTTTCTAAGTTTCTCCAGAAACATTTTCTTCTCATCATGATTTTCTAAGTTTTGAGTATAATTGTCAAATTGTAAGAAGGTCTAACCTCCCTGTTTTTATCTTTATGGATTGTACATTTATAAGTTTCTTGGAAAGAACATATTGTATTGTGATTCCCAATATGACTTCTAATCTGAGAGTGAATTGTATTGGAACCAATATTCTTTGGGATGTAAGTCAATTGTTTTTGTTCAAAACAATGTTGATATACAAAATTGTTAGGTATTATCTCTTATGATTAGGACGTCGATAAGGTATCCTTGTAACATGAAATTCACTTACCATATTTGTAGTTCTTTCTCATTTCAATTTTGAAAGTAATTCTTTTTTGGACATTTGTGTTGCTTTGTTGATCCTTAAAATAATATTGGTAGAGATACCTAGAATTTCCATTTTTTTGTGACATTTAAAGATATCCTTACTTCAATTGGATATGCATCTTTCTAGGTTGTGATGTTGATTGGATCAATATTAGTTCCTTTTTCCATGAATTAGAATTTTACATCTAGTTATTTCTCTAGTTCTATAGGTTTGGTCATAGTTTCTTTATTAATCGATGCTTCTTTCTTGGTAAGTTGTTCTCACTTGTTATGTAGAATTTTATTATCATTCTTTAGTTTCTTAATTCGTATAAGAAATCTTTGATTATGATCCCTCAAGCACGAAAAATTCTTCATTATTTTCTGACTTTTCGTTTTATTTGTAAGGTTTTCATTCTCTAGTTTCTCATATTTTAACTTTTTGCTTTGTTCAAGCAACCTCTAACTAAGGTTCCTTAATTTTTCTTCATCTTTTTATGATAGTGTCTTGTTGTGTTTATCCTTGAGCTGTTAATTCTCTTGTTTTAACTTCTTAACACATCTTATCATTTGACTTATTGAGTTAAGAAACTCTTTTTTTACTATGATGTTTTAGGTGAGAATTTTCTTCATCTTTATCAACAACAATATTGTCAAATTTGTTTTACATGTTTTGTATTGAATTTTGATTCTCTTGAAGGATCATCTTTAATGCATATTTAAAGTATTCTAATGAGAGAACTAGTAAACCTGACTTCATTGTAACATCCTAGAATGTTATCTTCTTATTCATATAGGAGAATGACAAAAACTTCTTATTGGTGTTTAAGATTAAAGTTCCCAAGGTTTCTATCCATGATGAACCCATAATTATGTCGACACTTTTTCTATACATAATTGTAACATTGAATTGGGATATGAATTTATAATCATCAATAATTAGTTGCAATTCCTCAATTTCATATTTTTATTACCAAAAATATTTTTTTAGTTATATTTGGATCTATAATTAAGATTTAATTGACCAACTTAATGTTTATGTAACTTTCCTTTTTATATAAACAAAAATAAATACTAATCTCTTTCTTTTCTTTTTTTTCTTCTAAATAATCTCTTTAAACTTAATTATTAAAAAAAATTAAAATTAAAATAATTTTAGAAAAAAAACTTTTTTTAACTAAAATCATAAATTCACAAAGCTTAAAAACTTTGAACGTTAATTTCTCATTACTAAAAACTCTTTTTTATTAATTAAACCCTTTATAATAAAACTTAAATATTACCTTTAAAAACTTGAAAGTGAAAGTAGTTTTAGAATAAGCTTTTTTAAAACTAAAATCATAACGTCACAAAGCTTAAATACTTTGAACGTTAATTTCTCATTACTAAAACTTTTTTTTAATTAAACCCTTTATAATGAAACTTAAAAATTACCTTTACAACCCTTAAAAATTGAAATGATTTAATAATTTCCTTTTATATTTTAAAACTTCTTTAATCCACGTTAACCTACACGTATTTGTTACTCTTACAAGAACACCATTTTGATTGTTTTACCCCTTTTCAATGGAAAATGGATAAAAATTAATTTTAGCTATATATATATATATATATATATATAATATGTAGCAGTTATCATTTAAAGTTAAGCGGTGGCACCCTTATATTCTCATGGTAATTTTGAAACAAAATTATCTCATCTATTTTGAATGTTGAACAATTCATCGATGGATGAATCTAGTGTGAAAATTTATTGAGGCAACAACTATGATCAAGGTACTCACTTAATGGATTTTTGACACACAAATTGAAAAGAATATGTATTTTGGTTGATGGTGGCTTCCATGTAGGGTATTTTGATGGATTATCCTTTATATATTATTTGATGGCTTGATGGTTAAGTTGAAAAGAGAATATGTATGGTTGATGGTGGCTTCTATGTAGGGTACTTTAGGGTATTCTGATGAATTACTCTTTATATATTATTTGATGGCTTGATGCATTATATATTGTGTAAATTTAGTATCTGGAAAATATAAATTGCAGTAAAGAAAGAATGCATTAAACACTGTGTATACGGTTAAGTTGAAGAGAATTCAAGAGACTTTATTCGGATAATATCAAAGCTCTTAGGATAGAGTGCTTTGACTTTTAATTTTATCTTAATTGCTTTAGTGGTAATATCCATAATCAAGGTCATAGTTCATTGTTTCTTATTATTAATAAATCAGCTTGTGATGATGGAAGTGTTTTGGCTACAAGGTTAACAACCTCTCAACATGTTTTTCTAGTGGTAGATTTTTCTCTTATCAAATTTTCTTAACAATGCCTTTATTAGTTGACCATGTGATGATTTTTTCAGAGATTTAGATGTCCAACAACAAGTTTGAAACACAATCATAGTGGGATTATTTTGATTGCATATAGCATCTTTTATTTGATAAGAATTATGTTGCTTTCCATTGGAAAAAATGATTCATGAATTTATTTCAAAAATTCCTTCAAATTTGCTATTTTTTTCAATAAAAATTATAAATTTGTTTTACAATTTTACAATGGAAATCATTTTTCTTTGAATTTGCAAGGTATTGATTTTTTTCCTTCATTGGTGGTTCTAAATTGTAAGTGGACAAGGGCTAGTCATGGTTAAGTACCAAACATTTAGAGAAACTTTGTAAAATGTAAGTAGCCAAAGGTTAGATAAGACAAGGCCTAATAAAAGTTTGTGGCTAAGGGCTAGTATTAGAAAATTGACTCTGATACCAATGAAATAAAAAAATTCCATTTACCATGGAAACATCAAGCATAAGAAGTACATATAAAAGCAATACATAAAGGACCAAATATAAAATATAAAATAAAAATATGAATGGATGATATATGATTACAAAGCCATGTAATGGAGTATTTATGATTCATTTTTGCATTACTTATTATTATTTCATTATGAGGTGTGTGTGTGTGTGTGTGTGTGTGTATGTGCGAAACAAATACAATTTGTCCCTTAAATCAAGAATCCCTTTGGTAATAACAAGAAAGTTGTTTTGTTATCCTTCACAACAAACCAATTTGGATAAATTCAAATTCCTAACTAGTTTTGGCTAGTTGGGGTACCAATAACAAATTTGCACTTAGGCCGAGTACATGATATCCATATTTCAACAACCAAAAAAATTATTTGCTACAAAGTTTTATTTTCTATAGCTTCATTTAAGGAATAAAAAAGAGAATCATCTTCATCTGTGTGATGGGATCAACAAGAGTTGACTATCCATTCACTATGAGAGATATGAGCATGCAAGGCTTGAAAATAATTAACAAAAAATATATAGTTATCTTCCTTACCTTTTGAAGTTTGAATATGTAGGTCAGTCATCTTCCAGTTGACACATATCCTTCAAGATCCTTCACTTTCTCCTATAGGAACATATTATTTTACAAACAAGCCTTGTCCATATATCCTAATTTCCTACAATAGTGGCATGTCTTCTTCTTTTCTACCCTTCTTAATTGAAGTATAATCATCATGCTTCTTCTTATCAATCCAATCTGCATAATTGAATTCCTTCTCATGTCAACTTCTTAATTCCATCAATCTTTACCCTTCCTCAAATCATTATGTTACTTGACATCAAGTTTCCCTTCATCAAGTAATTTTTCCTTTGCCTTAATTAGTGAATCACAAAAAAAATCAAATTTATAATTATTGTCATCATCTTTCTTGGAGATCCAACTAGGATAGACTTTTAAACACAAAACATCATAAGGTGTCTTTAGATTCACCAAGATCAATTTTATGAGATGAATGTATTTTTGGGAAAATATTTTCCACATTCACTCGAGTTTAGCTAAAGTTTTTTACATGATATATATAGCCTACAAATCTTTGAAAAGAGAGATCATCCAAAGATATTATCTTTTTCAATATACATATTCTAACTTTTGTTAGTTTTACCAAAGAGGATCTTCAACATCTTCCATACAAAATTTAGACAAGAAAATTCCACTTATATGAAAGTGGATTTCCCTAAAAATGTTGGTCATTAGGTCTCATATAGCCTCGTTCTTGTTCCTTTTGATGAAAATCTTTTGTTGGTTATCCTTCAAATCTAGAACTCCATCTTTAATCTTCAAGAATGTTTCCATATCTTATGCCCTAATTCCATAATTGTGGTCATTTAGAACCGCAAAATTTGGATTGGAATTCATAATGTTGATCTACTAATCTAATCCTATATTTGGTCTACAAGCCAAAACCCTAAGTCAAGTTTTCAAATAAATTTTACACATTAGGAGTGTCTATAGTATCCACATGACTTTTAGACAACATGCTAGATCTCAAACCACTAGCTCTAACACCATGTCAGAGAATCAAAGCATTAGGTAGATCAAAGTGATAGTATTCCAAGAAACAATTGGTGTCTAGAGACACCATTACATCAGTTAAGAACAACCATTGGTCAACATAGAAATAAGTGTAAGAAATAAAAATATTTCCATACACAACACATTTGCAATGCATTTTTTAGATTGACCCAAAGAGTCATATTGTATAGTACTAAGATTCAACACAAAACATTATTCAACTTTAATGCGGCCAAATATCATGGACATGAGAAAACATATCATTTATGGGGAACCTAGTGCTACTATCACCATAATTAAGTCCCAAATAAAGGAACCAAAGGAGCTTGAGGAAGATGAGCACCCCTTCCACTCACAGATGCAGGTGAAGGGGGCACCACTCCATCTCATTGTTTACAAAGGAAACTAGAAGAAAATAATCTTGATAAATTTATTTAAGAATATGAAAATATCATTAGTGTCACATCCCCAAGCATACACTAATTGTAGGTAGAGCCATGGACAAGATATTCATGTTGATTAACAATATCAAATCAAACTTTTTAAAGATGAGGTATTGTTTGATGTTGTACAGCTTGAATTTTTTAGTATTTTATTAGGGTGGCCATAAATGTGGAAGGATCATGTTTTTTATTAGTATAGGCCTTGGAATACCATTCTTAACCTAGGATATCAACTCTATTGGATAACATAAATATCCTTAACAATCATGGAAATTTTGAACATTTCTAAGTGTTGTTGGAAGATAATCTCTTAGAATATGATATTTTTACACTTAATGTCTCATAAATAAAATCACCATAAAAATCAAGGCCTCAATAAGGGATCATTTACTGTATAAGAGAAATATATACCAATTGGTGGAAGAATATAGACACTATTCACTTCACCACAGATGCACCTTTTCACTATTAGGAAAAACATGCAATTGATTCAACATTATGAATCCTTGTACACAATATCCATGTGTAGATATGCTTCATTATATAGAATGATAAGATTAAGTATTGGATCTAAGAGATAATATAAAATGACCACGTCATATGTATTCCTTCACCTTTTGAAAGCTTGATTATATTAGTTTAAATGAATGATGGGACATGGAAACTTTAAATCGACTATTGTGCCTTGAACAAAATCACAAGGAAAAACTAGTACACCAAGATTGAATATCTACCAAACTAGCACAAAGATTCCAAGTCTATTAGCAAGATTGATCTTCATTCAAAATATCAGTTGGTCCATTCAAACTAGATAACATGTGAAATGCAATCTCCAATTGAAAATTATTTCTATGTAAATGCTTGGTCATGTTATCTAGGTTGACTAATGCACCCAAATTCATGAGCATGATGGCTGATAGTTTTTATCAATAAATACACTATGTTGTGGTTGTCTGTAACACCTCCCCCCACATTTACACAAATTCACCAGCTCACTAGGGTAAACGTGAGACGATTGCCACTATGAAATTAATCGACCTCCAAGTTCCATTTATGGAAGTGGATCCAACACACTTACACTTACAAACATCCCACATCGACTACAGATCACCCAAGAGATGAAGAAACACCCCAGGTGGTCAATCCTTGAGCTGGAACCTTTTTTCTTTGACCTAGCACCCGAAATGCATGCATACAAGGCAAGGATGTGGTTATAGGCCTCCAACCACATGCATAGGCATGATTCCATGCAGTTATGGCCTAAATCCTTCAGTTCTGAGCATGCGGTCCTCAAATCGGTGCCACCTTTTCAGGCCAACCTACAAACCAGTTCCTGGAATTTCCTGAAACTTTACAAAATAATAATTTACATGACGAAAATGTACAACATTCAAACTCGAATCATAAACTTGGTCTGGACTGCCTAATCCAAGGCACACATTTCGTCAAATATATGGAAAACCTGTAAGTTACAAGTCATAAATGCATATTTGATAATAAACTAATAGTCTTCATTTGAGAATCAACACGAATGCTCTAAACCCTCTCTATATAGCTGCAATAGCACTTTTTAGTCCATACATCCATCAATCATTCAATAACTTATCAAAACATGTCAAGAGCCATAAATAGATTACATCATATAACCAACATATAACCAGCAAATAACCAGCATAGAAACCATGGAAAATCTGGAAAATCAACCATAATGTCAGCATCATAACTAATAAAAGTTCTCATAGATCACAATAGGGAAATAACTATTATTAACATATGAAAATTCTAACCAAGTCAGGAACTTGAATGTACCAATCGACCATAGATTGGGCTGAACCAAATATCTCTTTCAACCAATAACCCCCGCGCCATATTCCAAACATGAATGTGGGATATCATGAGATAAACCAAGAAAAAACCAACCAAGGTTTCCAGAGGCCAAACCACCTCAACCCTCAACCATAGTGATTCCATCTCTACGGTCTAGAAATCACTAACACCAATTATATCGATCTCTACTCAATTTTTCTAGGGCTCTAGAACTAATAACTCAACCCACAACCTTCCAGGGCTCCAGAGAGTTTGTTCCAACGACAACTCCAAGGACTAGTAACTCAACCCACCAAGGGATCGAGAGTGTTTGTACCAACTAAGCTCCAGGAACTAGTAACTCAACCCAAGTTATTCCAGGGCTTCCAAAGTGTTTTTTCCAACCCAAATCCATTGGGAACCTAAGCACCAATCAACAAAACAAAGAGGAGAAACCCACAACTCCATGGCTATCTACAAAATGGAAAGGAAAGACTAAAACCACTATCAATCCAGGAAAATCTCCATGCTAATGACAACACATAACTAAATATTTACATGCATATACCATGCATCCAAAAATCAGCAAGGAAAACACACATGCAACCTATTACATGTAAATAAATCTAGTTGTAGCCATTGATCCAATTATTTCCTTGCGCTTCCTTTCTTTCCTTTGCCTTCTTTCTCCAAATCCAAGTGAATAATAGAGTGCTCCAAGAATGCTCTTAGTGTGCAAGAATGAGAGAATGAAATGAGAGCTCCAAAATTGAATTGAAAAAAGTAAACCAACAAAAGCTATGAACTGATCCTCAAAAGAATTTTTATCATTGAGGCCTATATTTTCTGCATTTTCCTTCATTTTTCCTCTAATTTCCTTTGTATACAAACCTGATTCTCTTTACCTTCCTTTTCTCCTATTTTCCTTTATTTATCATAAATAAATAGTAATTAATGTCTCTTTTCCTTTGCAATACCTTTGCTAGTTTATGTAGCCACAAATTAATCACAAGTGATGCTCGTCACTTTTTTTTCCCAAAATTTAGCTTATAATACATGTCCCATGGCCTTTATTTTATTTTATTTACATGTAAAATAAACCAGGGGTTGTTACAAAACCCTCCCCCTTAGGGAACACTGTCCTCAGTGTTCTATGACACCTATGACCAGCAAACCCCTTAAAACAAAACATACTTCCCATGGATCTTTATAACATAGCTCGATGTAGTATTTACAATGACGTCCTGTTAAAAACAAAAAAATCATAATCCTTATTGGAGCTTTATAACATAACTCATTTTTTTATATACAATACACACCCATATACATATACCAAAACTAATTTTCTTGAACCATCAAATAATTAAGGATATAAAGCCTGCATTTGATCAACCATGTCCCATGTAGCTTCATTGTGCAAAAAGTGCTTCCAATGCACTTTAACTTGCTCAATTGATCAATTTTTGAGCATAAGTTGTTTCTGTTGCAATATGCATTATGGTTCTAGATGTAATTCTCCCTCTATTTCGACCTGCAATATAGGCCAATCAATCACATGATCAACATCCTAGACATATTTCTTAAGCAATGAAACATGGAAAACATCATGGAATTTCATTGTTGGAAGCAGTGCAAGTCTATAGGCCACAATTCCAATCCTATCAAGAATCTGAAAAGGACCACAATATCGAGGTGCCAGTTTGGCACATGACACATTCCTCAAGGAGATCCTCTTGGAATTAATGGCAGATGCGCAAGTACATATTCTCTCCAACCTTAAACTCCTTGAATAATCTGTGTTGATTTGCATAACTCTTCTTCCTATCCTATGTTTCCTTTAAATTCCTCTTTATAACCTGCATCTCCTGTTCCATTTCGGCCAACATATCCAGTCCAATCAACACCTTTTTCACTATATCACTCCAGCTGATATGAGTATTACAACTCCACCCATAAATTTCCTCAAATGGACTCATCTACAAGGACTCTCGATACCCATTATTATGTGAAAAATCTATGAATGGAAGATACTCTTCCCACTTCCTTTATTGATGCATGATATACATCCTCAACATGTCCTCAAGAATCATATTAGCCTTCTTTGTCTATCCATTTGTCTATGGATGATAATTTGTGCTGAAAGCAAACACTGTCCCAAAACCTGCAAATGACTCCTTCCAAAACCTGGAAGTGAACTTGGCACCTCTGTCTGATACGATTTTCTTGGGAACACCATGCAATCTAATCATCTCCCTGATAAATATTTTAGCTACCTCACTAGTTGAATTTGTAGATTTAACTACAATGAAGTGAACTACCTTACTTAACCTGTCAACCAAAACCATGATGGAATCATGTTTCCTCGATGTCCTCTGAAAACCTGTAATAAATCCCATGGAATTGACCTCCCATTTCCACTATGGAATTGGAATCGGTTGCAATAAACCACTTGGATGATTTCACTCTGCTTTTACTTGTTGAAAATTCAAACATCTAGCAAAAAACTCAACCACCTCTTTTTGTCCAATGATAGTGACTTCTTAATTGTTTTCAATGTATTATGATATCCCTGGTGACCTAAATACAGCTTGACATGAAACTCCCTCAAGATAAGCTTCTTGAGATCACTATTATCTAGCACATAAATATTGTTCTTGAATCTAACCAAGCTATCTCTTATAAGATGATACTGCTCATCCCTATCACCTTCACCATGATGTTGTAACCTATGCTTCAGATGTTTGTACCTATCATCATGTTTTCCTTCCTACGAGATCTTATCCTGCAAATATTTCCCATAATAACTCACTATTGCAATGTGATTCACCTGCACTCTTCTACTAAGATCATCTGCAACCATGTTCTACTTATGCTTAATGTATCTAATATCGAATTCAAACTCACTGAGGGTAAGCAACCATCAAGCTTGCCTACAATTCAGATTAGGTTGGTCAAAAAAGCACCTTAGTCCACTATGATCACTCTTCAAGACGAACCTCTTTCCAAGAAGATAATGTCTCCACATCTTCAATGCATGAATGATAGCTTCCAACTCAAGATCATGAGTCACATAGTTCTGCTTGTGCTCATTCAACTTCCTTTACTCATAGCATACCACCTATCCTTCTTGCGTCACGACTCCACAAAATCCTCTCTTGCAAGCATCTATACTTACCACAAATTCTTTGGCAGGTTCTGCAATCTTCAAGACCAGAGCATTTGTAAGAGAATGCTCAAAAATAGCTGCACACTCCTCAGTCCATTCAAACTTCTTTCCCTTTCTCTACAAAGATGTAATATGATAGAAAATCCATGAGAAGTTCTTGATGAACCTCCTATAGTAACTTGATAGTCCCATAAATGATATGGCCTCATCCACCTTCCTAGGAGCTGGCCATTCCATGGTACCTCTAATATTTTTCAAGTCCACTACTATACCTTCCTGGGAAACAAAATGTCCCAAGTAATGAAATTTCGTCTGAAAAAAAATTGCACTTGCTAAGTTTGACATACAATTTATTCTCTCTCAACAATATTAACACTATTTCTAGCGGTTATGCATGCACTTCCTCATTCTTAGAATATATCAATATATCATAAATTAACACTATCACAAACGTGTCCAGATAAGGACGCAACACACTATTCATTAAACACATAAAATTAGGTGTAGCATTAGTAAGACCAAAAGGAACTACCACAAACTCATAATGCACATACTTGGTTTGGAATGTGGTCTTGTAGATGCCCTCTTATTTGATGTGTACCTGATGATGTCATGATCTCAATTAAAACTTTGATATCACTACGTCTCCCTCCAACTTCTCAAAAAATTCATCGATTTGCAGCAAAGGTTACCTATTCTTGATAGTCACCTTGTTCACTACTTGTAATCAATACACAACGTGAGAGTACCATCCTTTTTCTTGACAAACAACACTATTGCACCCCAAGGTGATACATTTGGCCTAATGCATCACTTAATAAGTATTTCCTTAAGCTGCAAATTCAATTCCACCAACTCTGGAGTGCTAATATTGTAAGGTGCCTTTGATGCTGGTGTTTCTCTTGGTACCAACTCAATAGAGAAATCCACTTCCCTATGAGGTGGTAAATCTAAAATTTCTACCAGAAATACTTCCTAAAACTATTGTAAAACCAAATACCTCTTCAATGCTTCAATATCCTCAACATCCTTCCCTTTGTCACTAGAAATATGGACTGAAAAAAATACAGACCCTTTCCTGCTACTGCGCTTTACCTGCATAGTTGTAACCATTCTCACTGATGTAGGATTCTTCTTTCCCTACAAAATTATCCTCTCTCCATCATCATTTAGGCACTCAATAGCCTTATTATAGCAATCTACCTTAGTCATATGAATGTACAACCAATCCATGCCAAACAACATATTGTATGAACCCAAAGAAAGTACATTTAGATGCACAAATGTAGGTATACCATTCAACTCAAATGCACAAGCTCTCACCTAATGATGAACTCTTTTCTTGGTCCCTATAGCCAATTGCACCAACCAAGATTCTGCATGCACTTCTTTATTCAAACAACACTTATCCACCAGGTCAGGAATAATATAACTATAGTTAGATCCAGGGTTAATCAAAATGGAAACAACTTGATCACAAATCTTACCTTCTATCTTGATTATAAATCCCTGATGATCAGCCTTTCTACTATCCACCACTACATAAATATGAGGAATACTCTATCCAACATCCCCAACTATATATGCCTCCTAAGCACTGTAAATTTGAGATCTTCCTCGCTTCTTATACAACTTTCCTTTAATATTGGCATTACCTTTCCAACCCTGCTTAGGCTCTGACTTACACTTAGACTACTCATAACAATGTTTCAAAATTCCAATGAATTTTTCCAATTTTCGAGGCTCATCATACTCAAACCAATCCTTGAATTCTAATGTCAATCCACTAATGAATCTTTGAACCTTTTTATTCTCATCCTTAAGATAAGGCACATGCCACAACATCTCCAAAAACATAGTCGTGTACTCTTCATCTATCATAGTTACCATCGTAAGCTCATATAAATCCTTGTCCTTTCCATTGTAATATCTCTCAAAAAAGTACTTCTTCATGAAGAGTCTTTTGAAATGATGCCAACTCAACTCCTCTATCCTTATGGATCTAACACGCTTCACAACTTCCCACTAGATATATGTTTTCCTTTTCAAACTAAAAATAATGATCTCAGCTTTCATATTCTATATATAATCATGTCGCTCAAAGAACTTCTTCATCCCAAGAAGCCACACTTCTGCATCTTTCAATTTCTTCAACTCTCCATCAAAGGTAGGAGGCTTGGATTTCTTAAACTCATATGGAAAGTACTACTTCTCACTCCTCATATAAGGATGATAATGGTGATCACCATGATGCCTCTCTGATCCAGAAATAGAATAAAACCCATAACCGCTACCTCTCATGTCAAGTGTATCTATCCATCTACCACCTTCGATCATGTCATCCCTTTCCAACTTGTACCCTCCATGAGACCTGCTACCATATTACCCATTAGTCCTTTCCTCCTCTCCATAATTGATTCTTTAATATCTCTGTAATACCCTTATCGCACATCTACCAAAGAAACCAACAAACCTGGGTACACATATGACAAGAGGCCACTATAATGATATTCAACTTCCTAGGTGACCTTAAGGAGTGAAATTTATGGAAACACATCAAAAGTACCTTGTACAACATCAAAAACACCCACAGGAGGCAACCCAACCCTTCAGGCCTCTTACCCCTAGGTCACACTAACAATTTGACCCTTTTGAGCCATAGACATGCATGCGGACAAGAGGCTATAGCCCTAGGCACAACACTTCATGTTTGCAGCTAGGGCCCCAAATGCCCAAGTATATGTCTTCAACTCCGAGGTTTAAGCCACCTTTTTAGGTCTAAAGCCTCGGTCACTACCCAAAACTTCATGAAGACTTAGGGGATGATAAATATCATTAGAATAATGATATAGAAGCAATCAAATCAACAATAAATCATCTGGAACCCTCCTAGCCATGACAAGGATTTAGTCAAACATGTCACAAACATTGAATCTACAAGTGTAAACAATAGATTTAAGCATAGGGGTCTCATACTTATCTAAGAATCACTAAGAAGCATTTATCCCTTACATCATAGTTTCAATACGATCTATTTGACCATAGATACACTGTACATTCATTTACAAGTAAAAACATGGATAGAGCCATACATCATCACCGATAAAATACATGCTTATAACTAATATATTAACAATAGAAATACCATGGATACAACAACAATAGAATCCACATAGAAACCAATACATTTGCATACCAAATACCAAAGGAATCAGCTCTTCATTATTGAATGTAAAAACCAAATGGAGATGGGACTTCCACATTCCACCTTACCATAGATTGGCTGAGCCAAATATCTCTTCATCCAATCACCCCTGTGCCATATTCCAAGCATGGATGTGAGACTCATAACCAACCAAAAAGAACCAAACAAGCACGAATGCTATCGGAGTTCTCTAACTACACTATGAGGAATTTTCATATCTCCCAGTTTCTTAGGCCTTACGATAATCCATAGTCTGAATCAGGGATCACTAGGCCCTAAAATGAGACACACTCTCTAGGCTTTACCGTAAATCCCATCGCAGGACTACTAGGCCAAAATGGAGAGTACCCACCTCTCAGGATTTACCGCAATTCATCTTGTATCACTATGCCCTAAACTGAGGTAAACCACCTCTAAGATTTATTGTATATCTTTCCATTCACATGAAAGGATTCATAGGCCCACCGAGGAAAGACATTATCCGGATTTACCGTAACCCATGGTCTGGTTTAGAGGTTACTAGGTGTAATATTCCCAAATGGGAAAACTCAACAATACATGCCAAAATAACACATTTTTCAGAAATGTATGCAATGAAAATTAAATGCAACCCATGGATCCATTAGATCTGATATTATAGTAACTAGATCTGAAAGGAAATAAAAAAAACAAATCACTCTTACATAGTTAAACATGCCTCCCATGCCATAAATAGCTCAAAATCATGCAAAAATAGGGACTGCAACCATGTATAGAAGCTGGAATACCATGAAAACGTTATTTTATTACCTTTGCAACAGTATTAGGTTATACATCAGATCTAGAGAAATTATGTGGACAAAAATTTAGATCTATAGCAGATCCATGCACTATACAAGCTCTTTTATCAATCCCCCTTGGGGTTTTCAGCAAAACACCATGTACAAAGCGTAGATCTGAGATCTAAGACTGCAGAACTATGGAACTATTCAGATCTAGAAATTTGATCTGATTTGATATAAACAAGAAAATTATCTCCTCCAACAGATCTCCAAAGTGAAGGGCAGATCCCCAACACTCAGAAAATCAACTCTCCAAATGGTGCACTGAATCACCCTGCAGCAACTCCTTCAGAAATTACGCAGATCTGGACTTCTTCTGCACTGTAGGGGACAAAATATTGTTGGCCTGTAGCCAAGATATGAAAATAAAGCTCAATACCCTTCAATATTGTCCTTCCAATGGATTAGAACACTCCTCCACTGAAAAGAAGCACTGAAATGGACTAGATCTAAAGATCTAATCTCCACTTGTTGCAACTTACTGAAATAGAAAAACCCTCAACAGGATCTGCTCTATCAAAGGAAGATGAAGCTTGGCCTCAAGCTAGATAGTGGAAAATATGGTGCAAGACTCTTCCAAGAGCTCCTTAAGGAAAGAGAAGGAATTCCTAAACAGGAAGACCTTGTGCTAAACAACACTCTATCTCAGCTAAACAGCCAGAGAAAGAAATATGTCTAAACAGACCATATACTCAGAAAATCATAATCATAAGCTAACCCCATATGGCTTCCATCCTCCTCCTTATAAACAATGTGAGCCTTCTCACCTTGGGTCCCACTCATTAGGGTTTCCATCTTCATGCAATGAATCTCCCTCCAAAACTACGTTGTCCCATAATATATACCACTTCTCCATAACAACATTGATGGATTTGGTCAATATTGACTGGATCTCCATGCAAATTCTTCTTCCACACTCAATGTGGCTTTATTCTAACTATCTAAACAGATCTATATTCCCACTGAGTTGTCTTCATTAATGTTCCACATCCTCCATATTAACTTTGTTGACTTGGTCAAACTTGACTTTGTCCACATGCATTTAGCCTTTGTTTACACATGAAGGTGGTTTTATCCAATTATGAATATGATCCCTTTCCCATTAAGAGGGATTTTATTGTTGCTAAAAAAATTTATGGGCCTCCCCACCCATTTATTTATCTAACTATGTGTTTGGAGAAAAATTAATATTCCAACTAGTTGCATGCTAAGTTAGGAATATTACAGTCCTCCCCTCCCAAATGTTGCTTGTCCTCAAGCAACTGTAAGGATAGAACTGAAAAGCCTCCCTTCTTCCTCCTGTAGCATCCTCAAGTGATAAGTCCCTCCAAAGAACAAGATGCTTTCTCAACAATATGTCCTCAAGTTGTTCCTCCCATGTGTAAAAGTATACCTTTGGTGAAAATTCCAAATGGCTCTCATCATGAAAATGTGGGATATAAATGGAAACAAATATATGCGGTCTAGAGGCCTTCTTGAGGCATGGAATCAAAAATATATTTGGAATCATCATCCCCATGTGAAGCCTCCATCCCCAAGCTATCATCCACAAAAAGTGAGTCACCCTCCAACATGGTAACTCATGAAACATCTCTTCCACCTTAGGCTCCTACAAAGAAGGTGGGCTGCATAGCTGAATATGTGGGACTAAAATGTCCATCCCACGCTACTTATTCTCCACTTATGATATGTATGGGGCTGCTGTTAATCTTGGGGTGAAATATCACGGTCTCCAAGAATGATCCAAGTCACCCCACCAAATGAAGTGCCTCTCCCAAGAACTCAAGTTCTCCAAATGGCTCCTCCCACATGAAGACAAGAGGTGTAGTGTGGCAATCATGGTTTTTCCATTGTATCTCCTGAAACATGTAACATATGAAGTATGGAGAATCATACTCCCAATGGGCACCTCTAACTCTTGTGCCATCCTCCCAACAAAGCTTCCCATAAGAACAAGAACATCATCAATACATGGAAGCAAAAACATATAGAAACAATTTGCCATATGAAAACTAGGAGGTGGATCATAGTTCCATATGTGGAACCAGCGCAGTGCATCCCTTGCCTACCTCAATACAAAGTATAACAAGTGTATTTTCAGCCACTTGTTTGCTGCCACAATCATCCTACAAGATGAAATCATGAAAGTAAAACTTGGTGCCAATGGTGCACACCAAAAATCATGTGGCATCCTCCACAAACCACAAATAGAATGGCCAACATCAATGCTGAAAATGGCCTCAAGTACATCAAAATAAAAAATAAAAGAAGGAAATACCCTCCTTGGTACAATATGCTGCTCATAAAAAATAAAGGAGTACAAATCATAAAGCATAAATATACATCCCCTATCATGTACTTTGGTCATTGAGCTGAAATGGCTCAACTGAAAGTTCTCCCTCACTCCAAATGAGTAGGGGAGTGGTTGTAACAACCTCTCCATTATCATCTGGGCTATTCATCTCCCCATATGCTGATATACATCATGTTGGATTCCCTCCCAAGTGAACTCCTCCGGCAAGGAATGGTATGCATCAAGGTGTATGGAAAGAAAGCCCACAAGTGTTGCATGTAGATCTCTCTTCTTATGCTTGAAAATCCAAGTCAAGAAGATCATATCATGGTAATAGATGTCTCCATCCACTACTCCATCACCCTCATCTCCTACATTCCTCCCAAGTGCATCATATGTGAAGTGATTCTAGGAACACTCCATCAAAAAACCCATGCTCCCAAGTGACAACATTGTTGGCCTTTGTAATAAGGCTCCTGTCATCTCATAGCTCCATCCTTTGACAACCCTCATGTCAAAGTCACCATCAAACATATTGCTGCTATTTGTGAGAGATCCTTCCCAAAGTGGAAGCACCTCCTCATCCTCCAAGGTTAAAGAGTAGCGCCTTTGCACTATGATAGTGCCATCTCCTACTGCTGCAACACCATGCAAAGTATGGGATAAGATCAGCCCATACTCTCTCAATAACAACCAAAGCAACAATAGCTCTAGTTTCCTCCCCACACCATCATCATATAAGTCATGGAGCAACAACATGAGAGTTGATATGAAAGATATCACATCATTCCAATACACCCAAACTTTTTGCTTCCATATGATGTAAGTGCCATGCCAAGTTCCATCCATCCACATACCCTCTGAAATAGAATATGTCATAGGATGACCAAACTCTTTCAAGAGTAACCAACGCAGTCTTGCATCCTGTTGTCCAGTGTCATAGATCTACAAGTGGTTCCTCAACCTCTTGCTCATCAACATCACCCATCCAACCCATGGTGAGTGTCTACCATCATGTCCAAAAGTGGCATTCCTCTAATGGAGAATACCATCCTCCCAAATCAAATTTCTGTCGTTGCATTTCATGGGATGTTGAAATTCAATCTCCTCAATTACCAAGTTGATCCCATAAGGATCCAAATAGGTGGTAGGAAAAAACCTCCCATCATGATGTGTAGGGCTCATCAAGAAGTATTCAACATAAACGTGAGAGATGTTATCCATCATAAGATCCTCCATCATCTATCTGCTTATCCTTTGTTATACATATGGGAAGGTGTTTGGTCAATTTAGTGTGTCCTAAATTGCTAACATAAATTATCAACCAGGGATTCGTAAGCTGACAAAGTGTGGCGCACTATATGTGCAAGATAACCTATCTCTTACTTTTTGTCGTTTTTGGATTTTTATGAAATTCTAAAAGACAAGTATGGTTATGGATATTCAAGGAAATGATGTCCTTTATAATGATT
The DNA here is from genome assembly GCA_034641835.2 of Pinus albicaulis. Taxonomy (NCBI): domain Eukaryota; kingdom Viridiplantae; phylum Streptophyta; class Pinopsida; order Pinales; family Pinaceae; genus Pinus; species Pinus albicaulis. The sequence continues at coordinate 356,198,774 of CM076570.1, read as the reverse complement.
TACCAACTTGAAACTGAAAAAGGAATTTGAAACATACAATGACAAAACTTGAAAGGAAATGAAAATATGCTACTGAAATTAAAAAGGTGTTGCTAATCTAATAAATCAAAACAGTGAACTAGTGAGCATGAAACCAAACTATTCTTGCTGCTGTCTAAACACAAAAGAAACTATGCTGAAAGAAATCCAAAAGTTGCAATAAAGTAAATCTAAATCAAATTACATCAACTTGTCTTCCGATCCCTCATCATTAGTCCAGCTATGATTTTCGGAAGTAACCATAAACAACTTGAGTAACTGATATCTAACTTGCAGAAAGTAAACTAATATCAAACCACACATTCATAATTCAATCCCTCACCATCAGTCCAGCTGTCGCTTTCGGAGGTAACTGAAGATGTCATTCACAATTTAATATTTCTAACTTGCAGAAAGGAAACTAATATCAAACTACACATCCATAATTCAATCCCTCACCATCAGTCCAGCTGTGGCTTTCGGAGGCAACTGAAGATGTTATGAGCAATTTAATATATCTAGCTTGCAGAAAGGAAACTAATATCAAACTACACATTTCATAATACAATCCCTCACCATCAGTCCAGCTGTGGCTTTCGGAGGCAACTGAAGATGTTATGAGCAGTTTAATATATCTAAATTTGCAGAAAGGGAACTAATATCAAACTACACATTTCATAATACAATCCCTCACCATCAGTCCAGCTGTGGCTTTCGGAGGTAACTGAAAATGACATGAGCAATTTAATATATCTAAATCTAACTACTGAAGCAAATGTGCAAGACTGAAATAAACAAAGCAATACCAGAATTAAACAAAAAAACTAAGAAAAAATAAATTAACAACAGAACAATATTGATTCCATGTCATTAGTCAAAAGATATGAAAATGCCCGGGCTGCCATGAAAAATTATGCTAAAAGCTATGATTTCAGAAAGCAATCTAAGTAAGGAAATATGACAAAACAGAATTGAAAGCAACTTATCTAGAAAAAATGTAAAAGCCTCCTTGGATAGCAGGGGCCCTCTGCTACCAATTTGGTGTAGTTCTTAGCTCCTTGAAGTTGTAATCAGAACAACATCAAAGAACCGAATTTATCTATTAAAAAGAACTCACAAATTTACATCCCATTCCATCTTGAACTTTGTTACAAAAGACTTCTCTACTACTTTTTCATTACTTTCTCATTACCTATGATAGGAGAAAGCTTCTTCTATTTATACAAAATATGAGGAGTCATCTCATTAATGGGAGTCCATGAATCTCTCCCTCCATCTCTAGAGTTACAATCAAAATAGGAAATGATAAGACACATGTCTTTCTAGAGTTTCAACACAACTTGAGGAATGAGACACATATCCTCTTAGAGTTTCAATACAACAAGGAAGTGAGACACATATCCTCTTGATTCCATAATTTTCTCCAATCAAATTCGAATTTGGCCTTAGAGTGCCACATAAGGGTCTTCTAGAAGTCTCCTTTTGACCTACACATGTCACAAAACTCATAACACATATATAGATATATGAAACTATGTTAATTTTCTAGTTTCTAAATCATAAATTCACTTAAAATACATAAAATAAATAACTTTGGAAAACAAGGATCCTAACCCATATATTTATGAAAATGGTTACTTGATGTAGGGTTTTAGGTCAAATGGCTATGAAATAAGAGCTAAATGGTTATGACATAATGGAAATATGTATGAATATGGAGAACATTTTTGAGACTCAACATACCCCCCAACTGAAGTTGTTGCATGTCCTCATGCAACTATTGCAATGATTCATTTGTCCATGAGTTGATCTTTTATGAGTTTTGACTCATATAGATTCATTCCAAACTTTGTTTTTTGATATTTTCCTTTTTGGCAAATTATAATACATTTGGTTGCAACTTCTTCTTCTTCTTCTTCTTTTTCAATGGTTGGTTCTTGTGTGACAACCATTTTTTTTTTTTTTTTTTGAGCATTGGTTCTTGTGTAACAATGCTTTATTTTCTTTGTTGCATCAAAGTTCATGGAAACATTTAGAATCAATTACTTCATCAATGAATTGATCATTTGCAAGACATATAATCTTTTGGATCATGTTGCAACAATAGTTGGTTGGGAAGTATATGTGGGTGGAAATGAAAATGTGTGATAGTGTATGACATGTGGATATGAAATGATGTCTCTTCCCCCCCCAACTAAAGATATGACAATGTGGAAAAAGGAGTGAAGAATTTTTCTAAAGTTACAATTTTAGCATTCTAATGAATTACGTGACTAAAAATTAGAAAACAACATACCTTCACTTACCTTAAATGTGGATGAGTTGTGTATGTGTGGTGGCTGCAAAATTCTGATCATATTCTTCTTCAAGTGGCTGAACAAGAGGAGTCATGGATAAAGAGATGAGATGACTTTTTATTGCTTCTACTAAAACTTGTTGAATCTGCTCCAAAATGTTGAAAATAATAGTCTTCATGTCTTCAAAACTCATTGGCACAATTCCTACTATGTGAAAAGATGTTCTGATGTCGAACATAGTAGGAAATTGTTGAATTAGTGGCCATTAATGGATACCACTAGTCAACACAAGAACTCTCACCATTGATGACAGTGAGAGTCAAGATGCCCAAACACATCTTGCTAGGTACGAATGATTTTGCTGATGTCGAGTCACCTAGAAGATCTGACGAACAAGAGACATTAATGTATTCCCATTGTTTGTCAGCATGAGAACTTGCCATTAAGACATGCAAGCCTCAAGGTGTTTTTACAAAGAACTTAGACTCAAAGGACTATGGACTCAATAATTTGCATTGAAGCAGGGCTTATTTGCGGAATGAAAATGACAAGAAATGGAAGATGAAAATGGAAGATGGCAATGAAGAGTAGAAATGGCAATGAGCAATAAGCATGTGAATGAGCCTCTTGCTTTTATTTGTGGGTTATGAATGGACAAAAGGAAATGGAAAGTGGATGTGAATGTAAATGGAAAATATGAAGTGAAATGAGGTGAACGGTTTATTATGAAGTATGGATGTGATGGAGACAATGGTATCTGAAAGTTTTTCAAGTGTTTGGATCTGATTTTGCATCAACATATTTCCTCTTTGTTGCTGATCATCCTCTTATGAAACAAATTGGTCTCTTAGAGAGACACAATTCTCTTGTAGTCATTTGTCCTTCCTCTTGGAACCTACAAAAAAACTAATACTTCTTCTGCAATGGAATGTAAGATTATCAAAGGAAGAGAGGTGATCAATCTCTCTAGTTATGATATTTACATACAAAACTAAGAATTTGTATTAATGAAACAAGTTCTCAAAGGAAAAATCAAAAGAATTTATACCTGTTTTAGAATTAGTGCCTCAAGTTGAATGTAGCTTCTTTTCAGCAATTTATTTCATTATTTGCCATTTCAAACTCTAATGATGGATTTCTCATTGTATAGATCTTGTTGAGACCTTTCCAATGATACTTAAATCATCAAAATCTGATTTTGTATGAGAAAGTTAGGGTGATTTGAACAATGAGGTTTTTCAGCTGCTAAAAATCTTGAATAAAAAGTTAGCCATTCATCTTTCATCATCAGTCCAAAATTAATCAATACCTTCAGAAAAGTGAGCAAATAACTTATTCATTTCATTGATTCAATTTTATTTTATTTTATTTTTTAAATTTTTTTTTTTTTAAAATGAAATAAAGCATGGATGAAATAATTGTCCTTATGAATATTTTTGAAACAAAGTCATACCAATGCCTCTTTCATGCAAAATAAAAATAAAAAGCTTGAAATTTCTAAAGTCAAATTCCTAACTATGAAGGAGATGAAGGCAGAGTCATTTTCAATTTATACAACTTGCATTTGATGCACATGTGATAATGTGTTTACCTCAAATAATCCATTTGTCATTCATCATATGCCACCACACATGAATTTTGCCACATTTTCCCTCAAGTAAGGAAATCAATTCCTTGATTATTTCTCAAAATTGAATTTTATAAAACCGTGACTGTTTTCATAATAAAAAAAACATTTTTCTCTCACGCACATTGCAAATTAGTGTTCCGAAGAACCCTGAATTTCTCCCAAATGGCTGCGAATTTCAGAAAGTTTTTATAGGATTACCTAATTCACCCCGTTCCCGAAAAAACCCATGTTTTATTTTTTCTAATTCGTCCTGGTTTGCTCAAAAAATACGTTTTAAAATCGAGTGTTTTTTACAATGACGCATTTCGTTTTCTGGCAATTACTTGTGGTTTGATTTGTTTTTATTTTGCAGGTTTTGAAGTGTAATGGCTTGTATCTCACAGAGAAGTTCAGATTGATCTTCCTCATTCCAATTACTTGCAATGGAATCTACAATCTTCTCTTCATCAACAGTCTAAAATCTTCTCTTCATCAGCGATTTCTTCATATGATACACTACCATTGTATGTCCCTACAATTGAATTTGTAATCTTCTCTTCATCAGCAAATTGCAATCTTCTTCTCATCAAAAATTTGCAATCTTTTCCTCATCAACAGTTTCTTCATGTGATATACATTCATTGTGTGCAAATTTTTTTAAAAATAATTTCTAATAACTGTTGTTTGAGGAAAAACGAATATGAAAAAGAGAAGGTTTTTTTTTTTTTTTTTTAAATTGCAGTGCATAGGGCTTTGTGTGGATTGAAGGTCTGCATATATGTGTAAAGCCAAGCCAAAGAATGGCCTCATGCATATGCGTGGGTCTTATTTCCATGATATTTTTTTTTTTTTTAATTGATTTGTTAATAAAATTATGTATGTTATATTTTCAAAAATTTTAAAAATACACATATATATTCATTAAACAAAACAATTTATTGAAATCATTTTTTTTTTTAAATTGTTGAATCAATTGAAATGATGAAGTTTTATTTTGTCTCCTTCTTCTTCTTTTTTTTTTTTTTCACATAACAATTCTTTTTCTGATCCTCCAGATCACACAAAGTGCAGGGGGAGAGCATACTCAAGAATTATTAATTTTTTTTTACATAACAATCCTTTTTTTGATCCTCCAGATCACACAAAGTGCAGGAGGAGAGCATACTCAAGAATTATTAATTTTTTTTAGATGTAAGAAATAAGGCTACCTAGTTACACTTCCCCGACAACGGCGCCAAAATGTTTGGTCAATTTAGTGTGTCCTAAATTGCTAACATAAATTATCAACCAGGGATTCGTAAGCTGATGAAGTGCGGCGCACTATATGTGCAAGATAACCTATCTCTTACTTTTTGTCGTTTTTTGGATTTTTATGAAATTCTAAAAGACAAGTATGGTTATGGATATTCAAGGCAATGATGTCCTTTATAATGATTTACCAACTTGAAACTGAAAAAGGAATTTGAAACATACAATGACAAAACTTGAAAGAAAATGAAAATGTGCTACTGAAATGAAAAAGGTGCTGCTAATCTAATAAATCAAAACAGTGAACTAGTGAGCATGAAACCAAACTATTCTTGCTGCTGTCTAAACACAAAAGAAACTATGCTGAAAGAAATCCAAAAGTTGCAATAAAGCAAATCTAAATCAAATTACATCAACTTGTCTTCTGATCCCTCATCATTAGTCCAGCTATGATTTTCGGAAGTAACCATAAACAACTTGAGTAACTGATATCTAACTTGCAGAAAGTAAAATAATATCAAACCACACATTCATAATTCAATCCCTCACCATCAGTCCAGCTGTGGCTTTCGGAGGTAACTGAATATGTCATGCACAATTTAATATTTCTAACTTGCAGAAAGGAAACTAATATCAAACTACACATCCATAATTCAATCCCTCACCATCAGTCCAGTTGTGGCTTTCGGAGGCAACTGAAGATGTTATGAGCAATTTAATATATCTAACTTGCAGAAAGAAAACTAATATCAAACTACACATCCATAATTCAATCCCTCACCATCAGTCCAGCTGTGGCTTTCGGAGGCAACTGAAGATGTTATGAGCAATTTAATATATCTAACTTGCAGAAAGGAAACTAATATCAAACTACACATCCATAATTCAATCCCTCACCATCAGTTCAGCTGTGGCTTTCGGAGGTAACTGAAAATGACATGAGCAATTTAATATATTTAAATCTAACTACTGAAGTAAATGTGCAAGACTGAAATAAACAAAGCAATACCGGAATTAAACAAAAAAACTAAGAAAAAATAAATTAACAGCAGAACAATATTGATTCCATGTCATTAGTCAAAAGATATGCAAATGCCCGGGCTGCCATGAAAAATTATGCTAAAAGCTATGATTTGAGAAAGCAATCTAAGTAAGGAAATATGACAAAACATAATTGAAAGCAACTTATCTAGAAAACATGTAAAAGCCTCCTTGGATAGCAGGGGCCCTCTGCTACCAATTTGGTGTAGTTCTTAGCTCCTTGAAGTTGTAATCAAAACAACATCAAAGAACTGAATTTCTCTATTAAAAAGAACTCACAAATTTACATCCCATTCCATCTTGAACTTTGTTACAAAAGACTTCTCTACTACCTTTTCCTTACTTCCTCATTACTTTCTCATTACTTCTTCATTACCTATGATAGGAGAAAGCTTCTCCTATTTATACAAAATATGAGGAGACATCTCATTAATGGGAGTCCATGAATCTCTCCCTCCATCTCTAGAGTTACAATCAAAATAGAAAATGATAAGACACATGTCTTTCTAGAGTTTCAACACAACTTGAGGAATGAGACACATATCCTCTTAGAGTTTCAATACAACAAGGAAGTGAGACACATATCCTCTTAGAGTTTCAATACAACAAGGAAGTGAGACACATATCCTCTTGATTCCATAATCTTCTCCAACCAAATTCGAATTTGGCTTTAGAGTGCCACATAAGGGTCTTCTAGAAGTCTCATTTTGACCTACACATGTCACAAAACTCATAACACATATATAGATATATGAAACTATGTTAATTTTCTAGTTTCTAATCATAAATTCACTTAAAATACATAAATAAATAACTTTGGAAAACAAGGATCCTAACCCATATATTTATGAAAATGGTTACTTGATGTAGGGTTTTAGGTCAAATGACTATGAAATAAGAGCTAAATGGTTATGACATAATGGAAATATGTATGAATATGGAGAACACTTTTGAGACTCAACAGAAGGTCATTGGAATTTTCCAACAGTGGTTGGGCCCCAAACTCATCATTTTTGTTCAATGACAGCATTGTTGATCTCCTTGATGGTACAACTGTTGCCTCAAGATCATGTCCAATGCTGAACACATAGTCTTGCAATGTAGTGTTCAAGACAATACTCATCCCATCCTCCAAGAATCTACATCCCAACCTCTAGGGTTGTGTGCAGCTCAAAAATGATATACTAGGATGACTGTTAGTCTCCTCCTTGAATAAATCAAGGCTGCTCAGCAAAGTTTGCTACTCCAAATCAGCAATATATTTTGACCCTTGGTCATGCAATGGTACATTCCCATCATCCTCCACATGTTGTATTGAAATAATAGGAAATGGAAATGTGTGCATACCTTGGTACAACTTGGGAACATCTTGTACTGCTACAAGGGTTATTCCTTCCAGTGTGATGGCTTCCCCAACTACTGATGATGATGGCTGTTCTTCCATGGATTCATCAACATTGGTACAAGTATCTTCTTCTTCATGCATCTCCAAAATGGTGCATGGGACTCTAGATATCAAGAGATCAAGATCACTTTGCAAAGGTGCAAGTGGCCTTCCTCCTGAAACAAATTCTCCTGCAGTAAGTGGTGGTGAAGGCTTCTTCTTATAAAACTTCTTGATCAATCTTTGAGTAAAATCTGCATATGCAGTCACTCTTGCATGACTCAAATGGCTGAACCACCAATTGTTTTCTTCACCTTGAAGGTGCAGCACTGCAATCTCAACAAATTTTTTCTCTGCTATAGGATGTAGCAAAAAAAATGCATCCAAATTCTTTCCCCAAGCCTTTGTTGTGCATGAGGATGACCCAGCAAAGGTAGATAATAGAACTCTATTGCCCTTCATTCTCCTATTGCTGCAAGGTCTCCTTTCTTCTTTGAGCTAAATGAACCATGCAAGAGTTAGATTCTTCTTGATAGCTCTAGGTTGAGACTTATATTCTGCAAGATAATCACTTAGAATCTCATGATATAAGTATTTTTCATTTCTATGCCTCTTATATTTCAAAGAAAAGGCCATAGTATGTTTCTTTGGAGCTTTATGCAATACCGGATCTTCTTTTTGCTGATAAGAAGTACGTGGACCTTCCTCATCTTGAAACCCTAACGTCATTTCACTTATTCTTTGCTTGACCTCCTTGGTGAGGTCCTTATTCTATAGCATCTTGGCTTGAAACTCACAAGCTGAGCCAAAGATCATGCTCTGATACCACTGTAATATTTCCAAATGGGAAAACTCAGCAATATATGCCAAAATAACACATTTTTCAGAAATGTATGCAATGAAAATTAAATGCAGCCCATGGATCCATTATATTTGATATTATAGTAACTAGATCTGAAAGTAAATCAGAAACAAATCATTGTTACATAGCTAAAAAAGCCTCCCATGCCATAAATAGCTCAAAATCATGCAAAAATAGGGACTGCAACCATGTATAGAAGCTGGAATACCATGAAAACATTGTTTTATTACCTCTGCAACAGAAATAGGTTATACATCAAATATAGAGCAAGCATGTGGACAAAAATTTATATCTATAGCAGATCCATGCACTATACAAGCTCTTTTATCAATCCCCCTTGGGGTTTTCAACAAAACACCATGCACAAACTGTAGATCTGAGATCTAAGACTGCAGATCTATGGAAATGTTCAGATCTGGAAAGTGGATATGATATGATATAAACAAGAAAATGATCTCCTCCAACAGATCTCCAAAGTGAAGGGCAAATCCCCAACACTCAGAAAATCAGCTCTCCAAATGGTGCACTGAATCACCCTGCAGCAGCTCCTTCAGAAATTACGCAGATCTAGACTTCTTTTGCACTGTAGGGGATAAAATTCTGTTGGCCTACAACCAAGATATGAAAATGAAGCTCAATACCCTTCAATATTGTCCTTCCAATGGATTAGAACACTCCTCCACTGAAAAGAAGCACTGAAATGGACTAGATCTGAAGATATAATCTCCACTTGCTGCATCTTACTGAAATAGACAAACCCTCAACAGGATCTACGCTGTCAAAGGAAAATGAATCTTGGCCTCAAGCCAGATAGTGAACAATATGGTGCAAGACTCCTCCAAGAGCTCCTCAAGGAAAAAGAAGGAATTCCTAAACAGGAAGGCCTTGTGCTAAACAACACTCTATCTCAACTAAACAGCAAGAGAAAGAAATATGTCTAAATAGACCATATAATCATAAAATCATAATCATAAGCTAACCCCATATGGCTGCCATCCTCCTCCTTATAAACAATGTGAGCCTTCTCACCTTGGGTCCCACTCATTAGGGTTTCCATCTTCATGCAATGAATCTCCCTCCAAAACTGTACTGTCCCATCATCAATACCACTTCTCCATAACAACGCTGATGGATTTGGTCAATCTTGACTAGATCTCTATGCAAAGTCTTCTTCCACACTCAATGTGGATTTATTCTAACTATTTAAACAGACCTATATTCCCACTGAGTTGTCTTCATTAATGTTCCACATCCTCCATATTAACTTTGTTGACTTGGTCAAACTTGACTTTGTCCACATGTATTTAGCCTTTGTTTACACATGTAGGTGGTTTTATCCAGTTATGAATATGATCCCTTTCCCATTAAGAGGGATTTTATTGCTGCTAAAAATATTTATGGGCCTCCCCACCCATTTATTTATCTAACTATGTGTTTTGGGAAAAATTAATATTCCAACTAGCTGCATGCTAAGTTAGGAATATTACACTAGGCCATGTGTTATATCAATTCGGAGATCCACCTCACTCGACTTCGAATCCAATCCGGAAATCCATCTCAACCGAAGTATGAGAACCCATCTCATCAAGTCTATATAGAAATGGCAAGGCTATGTTGAATACACTGTCAAACCTAGCAAAACCCAAGCCAAGACAAAAAAGAATCACATGAAATACCATGCATGCCAAATATAGCAAGGAGATCACACATGCAAATCAGTACCTACCAAGAATCATGTTTTAGTTTCTTGATTCCTACTCCTCCTTGCTTGCTTCCCCCTTCTTGCTTTCTTGCCTTTCTTGGTCCAATACCAAAATTCTTCAAGTAACTCTAAGTGTCCAAGAGCGAGAGAGAGAGAGAGAGAGAGAGAGAGAGAGAATAATGAGAGAGCTCCATAAGTGTGAGTAAAAAAGCTTTCCAACTGATCCTCAGAAGCCTTTTTAACAACCAGGCCTCTATTTTCTTCAATTTCCATTATTTTCCTTCACTTTCCTCCTCACGTGCAACCCGTGACCTTTCACCTCCCTTTTCTCCTATTTTCCATTATTTTCATAAATAAATTTCCAATAATACCTCTTTGCCTTTCCAAATCCTTTTCCATTGCCTTTGCCAATTTCCTTTAGACATAATAAATCGAAATTAACACCCCCCAAGATGTTTTTCCCAACATTCAGCTTGGAATAAGTGTCCCATCAATCGTGGTTATTATTTTTAACTTTTATTACATGGAATTTTCACCAGGTTTGTTACAATCCCTATCTCTACAAATATGATAAGTTATGAAGGATCACTGCACTGACCTCTACTTGTTTTTCTTGAGCTATGGCAAGCCTTTCCTGTGACTAAATTATCTTTTCATTGTCTACCTTACAACTTTTGATATCTGCCTTTAGACTTCTCAAGATATATGCTATGTCAAGGGAGTACTCATCTCTTTGTTTCTTAGTTAATCTATAGGGAGAGTCACGTGAATTGTAATCCACCATTTGGATCATCATCTATGATCTTCTTATTCCTACAAACATACCATTTTAGATAAACAAAATATAAACATAATAAAACATATTTTAGTGAAGTTCAGGGGAGGTTATCTCGTCCGCACAAATCAATACAGATTAGAACAATACACACACACACACACACACACACACACTAACAGATCAACATCATCAACATCAACATGATGACACAAATTGCAATAATGACCATCATGAGAAATATCCAACATGCATTCATGATGAACACCTAGAAAATCATACATAAATACATGGCAATAACACCTAGCCCATCTATTCCAAGTGTTGGAACCTGGAAGCTCTGATACTACCCTATAAATGTATCCTCCCACGTTTACCCAAATTCACCAGCTCGCCAGGGTAAACATGAGACAAGTGTCACTGTGACATGACTCGACCTCCAAGTTCTAGTTATGGAAGTGGGGCTGACACATCGACACTTACATACATCCTATAGGGACTACATATCACCCAGAAGCTGAAGAAAACCCCACATTGGAGAAATTTCGAGGTCTAAAATGGACCTCCTAAGGAAAATTATAAAATAATAGTGGAGATAATAAAATAAGGTTAGATTACCTCATCAAATTTTAGAGTGAAAAAAGGAAAAAACTACTTTTACAACTCATATTTTCAACTTATCTCCCTACGATTTTACTCAAATTTTGAGCAGGGGCACTCATTGGATACATAATTTAATTTCACATCAAAGGAGTACCCATGTTGAATTCTTTCGATGGATCCTGCTACACAGAAAACGAGAAATACATGAAAAACGTTATTGCAACCACATTTTTTCATATATTTATCATATTTTATGTAGTAGGATCCATCGAAATTATTTAATAAGGTACTACTTGGATGGGAAATCAAAATTTTCATCCAACAAGTGCTCCCACTCAAAATTTTAGTAAAACCATAGGGAGATAAGTTGAAAAAATAGTTTTTTTATTTTTTATTATTTTATCATTTTACTTTTTTACTCAAAAAATGATGGATCATCCCCCATGGTTGATATCATCATCTTCAATTCTATTGGTTCTTATAAAGTTGATTTGGTTGTACAATTTTGTTTTAAGGCCCATTTTTTACCTCAAAAATTCTCTAATGAGGTGTTCAATCCCTGAGCTGGAACCTTTTTTCTCTGACCTAACACCCCAACCACATGCATAACAATGCAAGGGTGCAATTATAGGCCTCCAACCACATGCATAGGCCTACTTCCATGCGGTTATGGCCTAAATCCTTCAGTTCTGACCAAGTGGTCCTGGGATCTGTGCCACCTTTTCAAGCTAGTCTCTAGAGCACTGCCCAAAATTTCTTGAAAATTTCCATAATCATAATTTACATGAAGAAAATGCCAAACATTCAAACTCGAATCAAAAAATTGGTCTAGACTTCCTAATCCAAGACAAACATTTCATCAAATGTATGGAAAACATGTAAGCTACATGTCATAAATGCATATATGATCATTAAATGATAGTATTCATCTAAGAATCAGTAAGAAGGCTCTAAACCCTCTCTAGCTAGATGCAATAGCACTTGTTAGTCCATACACCCATCAATCATTCAACAACTTATCAAAACATGTCAAGAGACATAGATATATTACATCATATAACCATCATATAAACAACAAATAACCAACATAGAAACCATGGAAAATCAGCCATAATGTCAACATCATAAGGTCTAGAATAAGTGCTCATAGATCAAAATAGGAAAATAGCTCTTATTTAACATATGAAAATTCCAACCAAGTCAGGGACTTCCATGTACCACCCAACCATAGATTTGGTTAAACCAAATATCTCTTTCACCCAATCAACCTCGTGCCATATTCTAATCATGAATGTGAGATATCATGAGATGAACCAAGACAAAAACAACCAGGGCTTCCATAGGCCAAACCACCTCAACCCTCAATCACAATTATTCCACCTCTATGGTCCGGAAATCACTAACACCAACCATATCAGTCTATACCCAAGTTTTCTAAGGCTCCACTAACTAATAACTCAGCCCACAGCCTTCTAGGGCTCCAAAGTGTTTGTTCCAAGCATGGCGCCTGGGGCTATTAACTCAACCCACCCAGGGTTTTAGAGCATTTGTCCCAACCAAACTCCAGGAACTAGTAACTCAACCCAAGTTGTTCTAGGTCTTCCAGAGTGTTTGTTCCAACCCACAACCATCGAGAACTTAAGCACCAATCAACAAAAACAAGTGGAGAAACCCACAAATCCACGGTTATCTAGGAAATGGAAAGGAAGGTCTAAAACTACTATCAATCTAGTGAAATATCCATGAAAATGAAAACACATAACTGGAGAATTACACACATATACCATGCATCCAAAAATCAACAAGGAAATCACACATGCAACATGTTACCTGTAAAACAATCCATTTGTAGTCGTTCATCCAATTGTTTCCTTGTGCTTCCCTTCTTTCCTTTTCCTTCTTTCTCCAAATCCAAGTGAATACTAGAGTTCTTAAATAATGCTCTAAGTGTGCAAGAGTATGAGAGAATGAGAGAATGAAATGAGAGCTCCAAAACTGAACAAAAAAATATGAACTAGAAAAAGTTGTGAACTGATCCTCAGAAGCCATGTTAACATTAGGCCCTTTATTTTCTTCATTTTCCTTTACTTTTCCTCTAATTCCCTTGCATGCAAACTTGTGTCTCTTCAACTTTATTTTCTCCTATTTTCCTTTACTTCTCATAAATAGGTCAATTAATGCCTCTTTTCCTTTGCCAATTTCCATAGCCATTGATTAATCACAAGTGATTCCCACCACTATGTTTTTCCCAACATTCAGCTTGGAATGTGTGTCCCATGACCTTGGTTTTTATTTTATTTACATGGAAAATCAACTAGGGGTGGTTACATTTTCCATCTAAATTACATCATCAACTTCATCAAAATCAAGGAATCCTACATCCAAAGCACATTTAATAAATATTAGGTACCACGCAAATTTTATATGAAACTGATGGAAGTCATCATTTGACATGAAAATAAATCAATATTTTTGGAATAGGGTTCCCTAACCTCAATATTTTCCAGTTTTGTAATATTTTGTAATATTTAGTCTAGCGCAGGGGGTTTGGGGTGGGTCAAAACCCCCAATGAATTGTAATGGGTCAAAAGGTTAGACCAAGGGTCTGCAAACCACAGTTTTCGGACCATAGGATAGCGCATGCTAGCATGATATAAATAGATGGGTAAGTCGAGTCTAGAGAATGCTAAGAAGTGTGTAAGCTTAGGTATGAACTTGTGGATCTTTAATATCAATTTTCTGGGTAAGGGCTCCTGTTGGATGTGTGCGGGGAGACCCTGAGTCCTACTGTGTGTGAACCCCACTAGCTCTGTGTGTGGGTTAGTAGATAGAGTCTGTAAGCTAGATATGGATGTTAATGAATGAGAAGAATTTTTTGTTCCGTGTTATGATTATTGGTTGCGCTCAGTGTTATTTATATCTATCTCCTACATACTGTTGATCCTTGATGTGCAGTGGATGCGAGACTATATAAGATGATAAATGCATAGATCTGGTTAGATTTGGATGTTTTTCTTCTGTTGACCTACTATTGCATGATTTATGAGCTCCGCTGGAAATATTCCGCTAATACGCAGTTAAGATTTTATGTATTAGGGTTCCTCTGGAATAGGTTTGGCCAATCTGAAATGACCCCCTTCAATTAAATTTCTCTCTCTCAGGGTGTGGAAACCTGGTTCCAACACCCTCCCATACTACTTCAGGTGAGACCTTGACCTGCGCAAGCTGACCATTTATGAAAGGGCCAGTAGTATAGGGGTCTATTGGCAAACCTTAAAACTGAACCTGGGTCAGGACCCCTCAAACCAACAAATGGTTTCGTTTTCGGGACCGGGAGCATTTTGAGAGAGGTACTGGGTAATGCCACGGGGTCATTGGCAGCCATTAAAACCTGAGTTATATGATTGGTTCGAAAAACAAGTTCAGGAATTTTCCCTAAAATAAAATAGGAGTGAAAATTTGCCCATAGAAGAGTGGAAAAACAGAACTAGTTTTACAGAAGTGCACGAAGTCTTCTTTGTGTCCTTCGCACATGAGTTACAAGAGTGGTAGCTCGATTGGCGGAATTTTAGACTTGCTCGAAGGATGATCAGGTCACGCAATGGAACCTCGATTTGGTCTGACAATTGGAAAAAAATGATAATAAGATTACCAGAAATGTGGATCATTGGGTTAACAGTATATTGGGAAGATTTGTCTGACATAATTTTCTGTTAATCAATTTGTGTCATACTCAAAAGCAGAATGAAGGTTCTTCAAAGGATTTAGAGTTAAGTTCCTAAAAACCTTGTCGCTATTGATTAATATGCTATTGAGTGAAAAGGGTTTCTTGTGTGGCCACGTCGAGTGAATGACCTCCGATCAGAGTAGGAGCACAAACACAAAGTGGTAAATACTACCGGGTTAATCAAGAAGGAGATAGATCGGTATACAGTCCCTTGAGGGAGTCATCTGATCATAACCAAGAAAGGGTTGCGCAAGGTGGAACCAACCCCCCGACCACAATTGCATCGAACCCCCACAAGGGTGAAAACTCTCCTAATCCTCCCCTACCACCACCAGAGGACGAAATGGCTACGCACATGAATCTGCCTACCTTTAAGGGCGTAGGGAACGAAGACATCGACCGATTCTGTTTTGTAGCCGAGTCTATATGGACCGTGCAGAACGTGAACAAAGATGCTATCAAACGAGCACAATTATTCATAGCCTTAAAGGGCAGGGGCACTGGATTGGTTTATGGGATACATTGGTCAACACACGAATGCATCCATACAGGATATTAAGAATGCCCCAAAGCAACAATTTCAGAAGGCTAAGTCATACGCTCAATGTGTAGTCGAACTAAAGGACTTTAAGCAAGGACCTATAGAGTCCATCTAGGAAGTTTACCAAAGATTAAATAAGGTTATCAGTGATGGGGAATTTGTCTATGAAGATAAGCATCATAAAGAGTGGTTCATCGCTATGTTGTTACCACACTTGCGCAGGCCCATGGGACAACAAAAGATCATATCCCAAGAGGAAGCTCTGGAAATAGCCATGATTAGAAGCTACGCCAAGGGATGATACGCAGTTCGCGGCCTTAAAAATCTAGAACCAACTGGAGGAAATGCACTTAGAAATTCAGAGCTTGAAAAACGATCGCAGTAAGGAAGCCAGCCCAGATGTCTAATGCATACGATGTAAGGTACTGGGACACACTAAGGATCAATTCCCACTATTATCAGACTACATACAGGCTGGGGGTCCAAGCCCTCTACGACCCAGGGAAATGGTTTTCCCTAGCAGTCCTATGTTATGGTGTGCTAACTGTCGGGTGGTGGGAAGACATGATATAGATCACTTCCTGTGATTGGGTGCTTATGTGCCGGAATTGAAACAATAGTAGTGCAGATTTTGTTCGTCTGTAGGTCATGATGAGCAAAACGGTCGAACCCTTGACCCTATGGTAGATAAGGGTAATTTATACAGAGTGCAGGTAGACCCCTCATCACCACTGTCTCCTTCAGGACGGGGGGGATCCCCCTCAAGAGGAAGGGGAGGAGGGAGAGGGCGGAGTGTTGGTCGAGGGCATAGACAGCTGATCTTTTACAACTGTGGAGATGTAGGACATTTCGCATGAGATTTCCTGAACCCGGCATGCTAGTCTTGACCTTACGATTCTGCATACCGGCTAACCCACCAATAGAACTCTTCTCAGAGCAAGGGGATCTGTGGAGGCACTTGGCTCGTTGGCTAGAAGTAGGGAATGAGGGCACCAGGAATGAATGGTTCCACAGATTTGTTAACACATTAGGCCCAACCCCCACCACCTGGTATTTGGACGCATAACTACATCAACACACCAGGAATTGGAGTACGATGGTTGAATACTTTGTAACAATGTTTGAACTAACGGGAGGTACCGAGAAACTTGATGAATCCCTATAGGATATAGACACTCTGGTCTTCGATGAGGCCTGCCCTAAGTAGGAATGTGTTGTGCCATCTTGGGATGCATAACTACAGGATATCATAAACTGTAGAAGTCTGTCAATGGAAGCCTGCAATGAAGATCCTTAGAATATTATGATCGAAGAGTCAGAAGGGGAATGGGTTGTTGCAGGTCCATTGCTGCAAAAATTCGATGTCACCAAACCGCTAAAAGTAAAAGAAATCAATATTGGCTCAGAAGAACAACCCAAGATGGCCAAAATTTGGGATTATGGGGATGATGGCATGGTGGGAAAGGTCGCTGAGCTGCTAACTGAATATTAGGATCTATTCCCGACCAAGTTCTCTGAACTTAAGGGAATCATAGGAGACATGTGATTTATGAGGATTATGTTGAAGCCAAATGCGGGGCCAGTCAAACAGCAGCCCTATCGCCTAAACCCGAAGTACAAGAAAAAAATTAAGGAGGAAATTGAGAAAATGGTGATTGTAGATACCATTTAACCCATAGAACAATCGGACTAGGTAAGTCCCATGGTGGTCTAGGAAAAGAAGACTAAAGGAGAGATACGGATCTGCATCGACCTACGCAAGTTAAAAGACACCTGTGTCCACAATCCGTTCCCCACACCATTCTTTGATGAAATCCTAGATAATGTGGGGGGTCAGGAAGCTTATTCATTTACTGATGGGTTCTCAGGATATCATTAGATACATATTGAACCTAAAGATCATAGCAAGACAACTTTCGCGATAGAGTGGGGTTCATTTCAGTATACTGTCATGCCCTTTGGATTAAAGAATGCCCCTGCCATCTTTTCACACGTTGTTGTAGCCATATTCAAATAATTCATGCACAAATTCATAGAAGTCTATTTTGATGACTGGATGGTGTTCGGATTAGTAAAGAACCATGTATCAAATCTGTGTATGATGTTGGACGCCTACAGGAAACACCAAATTTCGCTAAACATCAAGAAATTCATCTTCTGTGTCTCGTTTGGAATTTTGTTAGGACACATATTATGTCAGTAGGAGATGATGGTCGACTCAGCCAAGGTCACAATTATCATCAACTTGGCAGTTCCAACCACTAAAAAACAGTTGCGCTCCATCCTTGGCCACATAGGTTACTACAGAAAATTCATACAAGGATGCACTTTGATCACCGCTCCGATGGAAAAACTGTTGAAAAAGGATGTGTCATTATTCTGAGATGATGAATGCCAGAAGAGCTTCGAGCTACTAAAATAAAATATGGTGACTGTGCCTATCCTGATATTCCTCGATTGGGCAAAGATCTTGCATGTTCACGTAGATGCATCAGGGATCGCCTTGGGAGCTATCTTGGCGCAGCTTGAAGAATGGGATATAGATCACCTAGTGGCCTTCGCTAGTAGGAAGTTGTTGACCGTGGACCGTAACTATTCTACCATGGAGCAGGAGGGGCTGGCTATGGTATATGCCCTACAAAATTACATGCACTATTTACTCGGAGGACACTTCAAGATGTTCACATTTCATTCGGCCTTAAAATACCTAGTTAATAAACCTGTGTTGGGGGGGGGGATTTGTCGATGGTTGTTACTATTTCAGGAATTTGATTTTGAAATTATCGTGAAGCCAGGAAGTTTTAACGCCGGGCCAGATCATTGTCTAGAATCGAGAATGGGGAAGAGACGACTAACATGGATGATGGATTACTTGACGCACAATTTTTTTCTATCAAGGTAATCGATGAGCACTTTGCCGATATCATCCACTTCTTGACCACAGGTAAAGCTCCTGATGACTATTCAGTACCATAGAAAAAGGAGTTGGTCGCCCGCGCAGCCGACTTCACTATCATTGCAAGACAGCTCTACAAGTTGGGGGTGGATGAGGTATTGTGAAGGTATATCCTTGAACATGAAAGACCAGCTATCCTAGTTGAAGCCCACGAAGGAGTTGCGAGTGGAAATTACGCAGGTAAAGATATTGCACAGAAGATATTAAAGGCCGGGCTCTGGTGGTCCACACTACACACGGATACTCATATTTATTGTCGGGCCTGCGACACATGCCAATGAACTGGGAAACCCTCATTACGGGATGAGATGCCCCGACAACCATAGCTGGCCCTCCAAGCATTTGAAAAATGGGCCATTGACTTTGTAGGCCCCATTAACCCCCTAGATAAGAAGACTGGTGCTCGGTATATCATTACGGCCACAAATTACATTACCAGGTGGGCAGAAGCTAAAGCTGTCGAGGATTGTACTATGGACATGGCGGCGCACTTCATTTTTGAAAATATCTTGACCAGGTTTGGGTGCCCAAGGATCTTGATGAGTGATAGAGGTACGCATTTCATTAACGAAACTATTAAGGCTACGACTGAGGAATTCCAGATCCACCATGCAAAGAGTACCCCATATCATCCACAGGTGAATGGAACCATAGAAGCATTCAAAAAAAATTTGGAACATGCACTCACCAAGGTCTGTAACACACAATGGAGCGACTGGGACGTGTGCATCCCCTCTGTACTTTGGGCCTATAGGACTACGTGTAAGAATCTCACGGGAAAGACACCCTTTAGAATGGTCTCTGGGAAGGAATCTATTATGCCTATGGAATACATCATTCCCAACTTGCGCATCTCGGCCTTCAAAAATATGGCAGACCCAGACATCATGGAGGAATGCTTGGCATAGCTGATAGCTTTGGAAAAATACTGGTTCATTGCCCAATTCCACCAACAGGTTCAGAAATCACGAGAGAATTCTTGGCATGATCAACATATTCAGCAGAAGGTATTTTTGGAGGAAGAATTGGTCCTACTATACAATAGCCAATTTGCGAAACACCCGAGGAAGTTTGGACAGCAATGGTTAGGTCCGTATGTGGTAAAGGAAATTACCAATGGGGGTGTGGTCAGATTGGCTACACTGCGGAGCGATTCTCTGCCACGATATGTTAATGGGAGTCAATGGAAGCCCTATAGGGACTCATCGGTGCCGATAAAATGACTATATGGTCGGAGTAGCTGTATAATGGATGTTGCGTCCACCTGGGCATTCATGCACAAGGATGGTGCATAGAAATAGAAGTGTGGGTGGGTGCAATACAGGCGTAGGTGTTGTGTGCGGTGGAAAAAACTTGTCGTTGGAACAAAGCGGGAGCATGGAAAACTGCGCTTCCCTTTCGACAAAGCGAGTAACTGGAAATTAATGTGGTGACTTACGAGGACTTTTTACTATTCCTATAATGATAAAAGGAAATTAAGGATCCACCAGCCATTTTTTCCTCGCGAAGGATATGAGATAAGGACTGTTTGTTTTAAGATATTCAATTACTGCTTAATATTGTCGCATCTCGACCACTTTGATATATATCATCTCATCTGTCTACTTGTCGTCCGCATGACTGAGCAAGCTACGCCATTCGAAAGTAGCAATTTAGAGTTCATCTTCCAAGAAAGGATCACCGCTACCAACCCAAATGCACCTCTGCCTGCAACGACGTCCGAGGAAATAAGATCTGATGAGGTCAGGAAAGTATAGAAGAGATTGGGCAGAAAGGCTTCCTGAAGCCTTATGGGCCTACAGAACTACATGGAGAAATACAACAGGACATTCTCCCTATGAACTTGTTTATGGGAAGGAAGTCATGCTCCCCATTGAGTTCCAAGTCAAGACCTTCAAGATAGCAGTTCAGTTAGGGATGGACTTATTAGAAGCCCAAAAGCATAGAATGGAGCAGTTGAATGAGCTAGATGAGATCAGACAAGAAGTAATTTTAAGAACTGATCTAGTTCAATATCAAAGAGCTAAATGGCATGACAAGTACATCAAAGAGAAGAAGTTTCAAGAAGGAGATTGGGCATTGTTATTTGATTCCAAGTTTAAATATTTTCAAGGAAAATTTCAGACTCATTGGCTTGGGCCATATGAGATTGACAAGATCTTTAGCAATGGAGCGGTAAGAATAAAGACCATTGATGAGTTTTAAACTCCTCTTATTGTGAATGGCCACAGATTGAAAGTTTATCATAAGCCACTCTCAAAAGAGGAATTTGTCAAAATGTTTCAAGAAAATTCTGCAATCAGGCTGGTACAGAAGAATTCTTCTTCTCCACCAGCCTAGCTTTTGTTCTTTTCAGTTAAAAAAATAAAAATAAAAATAAAAAATTGTATAAGCCTGAAAACCAATCACTGATTGGCAGTCTTATACAGAAAATATTGGGTGAAAATCAGGAACACCTGACACCCTATATTTTCCAAAAAAAAAAAAATCTCTTTCATTTCACAAGTTTTGTGACCACCCACTCCATTCCATTCCACTTCATTTCACTCCACTTCATTCCATTTCACTTCATTTTTCATTCCATTTCACCAATAAAATTCTCTTTCATGACCATTTCCATTTAGTCAATTGTCATCCGTTCATTTCCATTCACCCAAATAATAGTTGTGTCAGTTTCCGCAGCTGACATCTGTTTCCGCAGCTGACACCAGTTTCCGCAGCCAGAAGCAGATTCCGCAGCTACCACTCTGTTTTTCAAAAGAATGTACAGCCAGATGTTATTTCCATAATCATGAAATCAAATGCAGGTATGAGGACCAATTATGAATACATGGGGCATTCAAGATATCAATGAGGAGCAACTAATTGAAGACCAAGGAAAAATGGCAAGAATTCCAAGGTATGAGTAAAAATTTATTTCAAATGGCATTTAAAACACATTTTTATATAGTTATAAACCATAAGCTCCATTATGTGCAATGATTGTATTGACAAACTCCGTAACCACTCCATGATCTCTGTACAATCCTCCCACAATCCTTGCATTCATTCTCAAACGGTCCCATAATTAAACCTCCGATCTTCACTCAAACTCCGATATTCCACCTGTGACAATGAAACGTAGTTGATTTGACTACGGCTTCTTTCAGCCGCATGAAATCCGTAGCCGTTGTATAAACGTTTACATTTATTCTGCAGCTGCCAAATTTTAAAACACTGCCGGATGTGTTATACTCCTATTGTTCTATTAATCTCACAGCCGCATTTCTGTCGTGCTCACGTAACCCTTCTCTGTTTCGCTTCACCCCATTTCATTCTCTGTTACGCTACAGTCTGTATACCCACTCTCTGATACCTACCTACATTCATCGTGCTCATTTTCGTTCATTCAGCCGTCCTACTTCCATTGAACCCTCCTCACACAGGCAAGTTTTTAAAGAGCAGAAAGAAGGATGGGTAAATTGTTGAGAGCAGAACCAGAGGGACCTAAATTCATGGAAGGATACCCGCAAGTCAGGGATATATTGAAGAAGGCAAAG
Source organism: Pinus albicaulis (assembly GCA_034641835.2). Lineage (NCBI taxonomy): Eukaryota > Viridiplantae > Streptophyta > Pinopsida > Pinales > Pinaceae > Pinus > Pinus albicaulis. The sequence continues at coordinate 356,176,472 of CM076570.1, read as the reverse complement.
TGGCTGCGGTTTATCCAAAATTTTAGAGGCTACCATAAAGAGGTGACAAAAACTTTTGCAAGGTCTTTCAATGGCCTGGAGGTAGAGATTGGAGACCTTAAGTTTACGGTGAATGAGGCATCTATAGCATCTACCACAGAACTTCTTCAAGAGGGTGAACATTGGTTTAAGAATAAAAGCATTAGTGATGAAGCCTGGAGAGTGATTCTACATAACCCAGGTATGGACATAACTATTTTTAAAAGAGGAATTCATGTTCATGCTTTGAAAGAGGAATGGGCTACTTTGTTGCTAGTTGTTCAAAAATTTATCACCTGTGAAGGCCGTTTTGGGTCAATGTATATGTACCATACCATATTGCTGATGAACTTTTTAGATAACCAATCCCTCAATCTGCCATACTTTTTATTAAATAGTTTGAAGAAGATGTCTGTGACTGTTTAGAAGCATTTAGGGGATGTAGAACCACTTCTATATCACCATGGTCTTGTGAAAATTTTGATTGAAAAACAGTTAAAAGAGAAGAAGGACACATGGGAACAATTTTTTATTAGAAATTTCTTTGAGGAACCTCAAGAAATTCCTGAAGGTAGTACATCAAGAAGGAGTAGGAGAAAGAGAAAAAATGATGAAATTCAAAGTACTCCTACTACTACAGTTGAAAGAACTAGTAGGGAAGAGAGACTGGCAAAAAGGAAGAAGAAAGAAACCAAGGGTAAAAATCCAATAACATCAAAAGAGAGAAAAAGTATTAAGGCTATGCATCAAACCCCTTCTTCCGAAGAAGATCATCAAGTGTTATCTGAGAGACTAGTTCACCTTCAAGAACAGTCATCTATGGCCAAGAAGAGAGGGAAAGGAAAACAAAAGCAAAAATACAGTGGTCCACAGCGTGTGAGAAGAAGTTCCAGGCTTAAAGGGAAGTTGAGGAAAACGCAAGTGAAAGGACCCCATTTTATTGATTTGGGAGAAGAAACATCTGAACAATCCCTAGCTGGCCATAGTCCATCTCACTCTCAGTCAGACAGTGAACCTAGTTCATTTCATTCTCAGCCAGACATTGATGTGAGCCCTTCTTAGCCAGATTTTGAAGACAACTCTCCTCCACGGAATTTTGGGGACAACCCAATAAAAACGACACCTGATATAGACCCAAAGCAGCAAGAAGTATATGATTATATAGAATCTTTAGAAAAAGTAGCCACGGGTCCCAATACTTCATCCACTCAGCCTCACACAGTACAAGATGATCTAGTCCAATCATTGAAACAAGAAGTCTTTGAGCTAGAGCTTTTAAATAGACACATTAAAAATGAAAATGAGACATTGAAGGAACAAAGCAAATTGGACAAAATCATTCATGATAATACCATGCTACATCTGGGACTATGGCAGAAAAAGAACAGGAAATTGAAGAAGAAATTTTAGAATTTAAGCAGAGCACTGATTAATATCAAATTCAGATGCTTAATGAAGAAGCCCAGGATGTTAGCAGCACCAAGGAAGAGGAGGAGAGGACTGGATGTACTGGCTGAAGTGTCAAGGCATATGAATTGAAGAAGGATTATCAAAATTTTTGTTGCATGAGGACATGCAACACCTTCACAGTGGGGGTATGTTGAGTCTCAAATCTGCATCTTTCCTATACACCTTTCTAGACCTTTTTCATTCACCTGAACCTTCTAAGTCGTCAATATCATTGCATATTAATTGTAAAAGATCATCTAAAATGGTTTTTAACTATGTTTTGTGTCTGCTGTTTGATTTAGATTTTTGCTCATTTAGCTGCGGAATCTTGCCACTTTCCGCAGCTGCTGCAACTTTCCGCAGCCATTTTGTGAAATTCTATGTTGCAGGTGTCTTCAGGAAATTCGAGTGTTGGCGAAAAGTCAGGTCTCGCGAGCAAGACCCAGGTTCAAGGGTTGTGGCCAACAAGGGGTCCGGTGTAGTCTAGGAACACGCCGGCATTTTCACCCTGCTCTTGGAGAGCAGTGCGTCTCACCCGAGGCGTGTCGCGACCACATGCATAAGGGGATGAGATCACTGGTAAGGTATAAACCCACAACCAAAGAAAGAAAGTGCCTCCATTACATATACCAAATTACACATGCAAGATTACTAACTAAGTATTCAGACAGTCGCAACTTAAAATTTTTAAATCAGTGTAAACACGTTACAGCACATGAACAACGTATTGAGACAGCAATCCTCCTTTATATTATTCTTCTGGCCGAACACATGATTACATAGCTTTCTTCTATGATAACTCACAAGTCTGATACAGATGGGTCTTAGAACAGAAAGGAAGAACATAGAAAGTAAGAAACCATGGGAAGAACAAGCATGATTCTTCCGCAGCTGCTCTGCGCATCCTTCCTCAGGTCTTGATCCTCGCGACTTCTCTCGCATCCATTCAAACTTCAACAATAATCTCCTTCTTCAGCCGGGTGATCGCCTTTTATTCACCCGCTCCTCGCGACTGGCAGCTTCTCTGTGTCTTCACTCTGGCTTTTCCCAGCTTCTCTTCTGATGTCTGCGTGTTCCACTTTCTGTTTTCTGCTGTGTTTCTTTCATCTGCACTTATCTCTGTTCGATCTCCAGCTATCAAGTGCTTCTACGCCACCTTGGTAGCTCCGCAACTCCTGGTCGCTGCGGCGCGGTCGCGGTTGCTATGTGTATTTATTCCGCAACTCAAAAAGAGTCAAAGTTCAAAATGTCTTGGCCAAAAGTTCAAAACTTAAACAAAAACAAGGGCCCCAACAGGCCCCGACCACAATTCTTTGACTCGTCCGCGAGTCAATTGCAAATAACAGTTTCTACTTCCATTCCCCCGCTGGCTTCCGTGCCCTGCTCTGCTGTTCCTTCTTCCGCCACCCTTTCCTGTTGTACTCCGCCATCCGGTTGGCCAAACAAGGGCCCCAACTCCGGGACCCGGCGGAGTGTTGAATCTCTAAGCTCTGTGAAGGTCGCCACTGCTTGACAGTTAACGCGAGTGAGCACTCTTGCAAACTGCGTAGAAGGGCAAAAGACGCGGCTGCAGTGGAATGGAGAGTTGCTTGTAGACTAACTGCCTACGTCTGTTTGGCAGTTACCTGTCCTGAATGGTCACTGGGTGGATCTGGAAGGGTAGGCCGTGCGGCTAACGCCGCTTGTAAATCCTGGTTCTCCCTGCAAACAATAGTGAAAACTTCCCTAAGGTGATGAGCCTGTAGTGCGATGGTGTCCTCCTCGATTCTAGTGGGAAGTGGAGCATGGTGAGCCCGTGCAGCGGGCCATACGCTGGAGATCGCTTGGATAGCAATGTTGACTTGCTCCTCGAGGTTGGTCTTCTCCCGCAGCAACTGATTGCGCTGTTCAGTAAGCGCCGTGATCTGATTTCGCTGCTCGGTGCACCGCCGCTGTAGCTCGGCGTGAATCTGCTCGGCCTTGAGGGCCGCCCGCTGAATGAGTAGATACAGCTGTACTGGACTCTGTTGTTCTGCATTTGTTGTGCTGGGTGCACCCTGCTCTGGCGTCTGATCCTGCGAAGATTGGCCCATGGCCGCTGGTCGGCCTGAAGTCTCTGGAGGATGGACCAGCGTCTGCTGCTGCACCGAAGTGGCCATATCAGGCTCTGGCCGGTCCTGCTGCGTGGTTTGCTCTATGGAAGGGGCAGTCGAATCAGCCCCAACTGTGGCTGGCTGGACAGATATAGTTGGAAGAGGATCTCGGGAGGTGGCCACGGGGTCAACCGGTGGTACCACGGCGGCAGTACTGGAGGTGACCTCCGCCCCGTGGTCACCGCCGAAAAGTTCTCGGATCAAAGAATCTGACACAGTGGCTGATGAATGGGACGGATTGGGGGAGGTGGCATGTGGTCGGCTGGTGGAGGGGGCGGTAGATGGAGTGAAAGAGGTGCGAGGGAGACGAAGGTTGAGGAAATCTGCCGGATCAATCAGCGGTTCCTCCGAAATCAAGGTTGTTGTGGGCGGAGTGGCTGGTGGATCATCCTCCGTAAGATCCACCACTGGATCTGTGGCCGTAGTGCGGGCCCTCTTGGATGGAGGTGGGTCGGCGGAATCGGGTTCGGGGCCCGGTTCACCCATTGGTGTGATGAGGGGGGTGGCAGAAGTGAACAAGTTAGTGGGAATGGGGGAAGTGAGGGGGGCGGTATTGGAGAGACCATGGGACCGATTAATACGAAATTCAGTAAAAGAAGGAAATATAGGGGCACCACTGGAAACAACCTGGGTTGCCACGTTGAGTCGTCGTGCCTGGTCGTTGAAATGCTCGACGATGGGGACCAGTGATTCAGGCAGGTCCGCTGCGGTCCCAGCTGCATCTGGTGTTGTCTCCGCCGCAACTTGTGAAGGTCCCCCTATGCCGGTCGCGGCAGGCTGCTGTGCGGCCCTCATCCCCTCGAAATTGTAGTGGATGACTCCGTCGCGGACATGCTGGACAACCCCCGGCCACGCAGAGACCTCCCTGTGGAAAACATTGTCATTCAGCTGGAAGCGAAGGGGCGCCATATGAAAAGTGTGGTGCGGTACGCAATTTGACCGGATGAAAGTGTGGCTGTGGCTGACGCCAAACCACACCTGTTCACTGTATTCATCCAACAGGTGCCGGGGCACCCGCTGCTGGTAGGTGACCACATCGGTCATCATCCCATACCATGCCCGGAACGCCTCTGCGTTCACCTGCTTGCTGCTGGGGTCCGTGGACACCTGCCAGGGGGAATATTTCATCGCGAGCGGTTGGCTCACGGTGATCTCCGCCGGTGTCCGGATAGGGGGAAGATGCCATTTCCACATGGCGAACGCTAAGAGAAAGTACCCATAGATGAAACTAGTAGTCCGCTTGTAATTGTCTTCGCAAGCCGCAAAGAGTTCCTTCAACACAAACGAGCTCCAATTCAACCGGGCTCCCTGGACGCAATGCTCTGCAATGGAAATTGTGTCCAGAGTGCACTCTCCCTTTGTGTAGTGGCGCATGGTCTTGCTAGCGATTAGGTAGCAAGCGAACCGGATCTCTGGTATGTTTATCAAATCTATCTTGGCACCCTTACCACCCCGGCGAGTGCCATACTTGGTGTAGAGGTCCGCGTCAGCCGACTTCCGGGCGCGCTTGGAGGATCTCTGGCCCGCAGTGGAGACATCTGAACCAGTTTGAGATAGCCCTGTAAGCCGATTAATGTCTGCGGCATGTATTGGAATTTCTTCGTTAAGCCATAGGAACCCGTTCTGCACCCGACTGAGGAGGAACTGGGTATATTGCAGAACTGGTCCGGTGGTTCCGAAGATGGGAAGACTCCTCAAATTCATCAAAGTCGACTGCTGTAGGCCCCAGAATTATGAACGCATCCGACTGTTAGAGCTGCTCCCGGGCGTGTAATGGTGTTCCATGAATGTCTGCCAATGGAGGTGAGGAAACTCAGCCGGGTCAGACAAGTTGGCGTCCATACAGGGTGCATTGTCATACTTGCCGACCAGCGACTCCACTCGGTGAATTCTGCTATCTAATGCTGGTTCAGGAACTGAGAGAAGAGCTCTCGGCATCTTGGCGCGTCTCTGATAGACTTGGACGATTCTTCTGTAACTTCCTGCGAGGTGCTGAGTGCTCTGATACTGCGAATGCTCCGGAGTCGCTGCAACTTCCAAATTGAATTGGTCCGTCATCCTTGTGCTGATAGCCTTCATGCAAATTGGGCCATCTGCTGGCACGCACGGAGTTGGTGAGACTCCATAACAGAAATTAATTCTTGCTATCTTTCTTGCCTGCGATAATCGTGCGATCAATCGCAGGCCTGTGTGTAATCTGACAGTTGCTGACGTCGTCATGGGGAGATGGGCGGACTCGACGGCTGAGGGAACTGCGGGTGATGGCAAATGATTACGGTATTATTACTGTCCATTAAGGGAATTTATGACCAAATCTGAGCGATCCTACGGACTGACAAAAGGACTGACGGAAATGACCTGGACTGACACTGGCACGAGGATGGATCCTTCATGCACGACACGCTGGACTGGCGCTGCGACACGCTGGACTGGCGCTGCGACACGCTAGACTGGCCCGCCCTGACCACGGTTGGTTGCGGTAATGTTCCCGCAACTGATTGGTTATTTGACTGAGTACCGACAATTGGAAAAGACTACCTACATTCATCTCGGTTGCGGGAGAGTTATTCAACTACGCTACTCTACGGGTTCTCTCGGTTGCGAGAGTTATTAATGAAAAGTGAGAAGTACCTACTCCTGGTAGGGCTTCAGGCGTGCGCCATTCACCCATCACGGAAGAACTGTGCCGTCCAGTTGTGCCAACCGAACGGCTCCTGAGTCGCGGATCTCGATGACAAAGTACGGTCCCAGCCAATGCATCTGGAGCTTGCCTGGAAACTTCTGGAACCGGCTGTCGTATAAGAGAACTTTGCCGCCAACTTGGAAAGCTTTAGTTTTGATGTGGCGGTCGTGCCATGCTTTCTGTCTGGCCTTCTGAACCTTCTGGTAGAATTCCGCAAGAAATCGAGCCTCATCCAGATCCTGCAGCTCCTGGAGTCGTTTCTTCAGTGACGCCTCTTCTGAGAAGTGAAGGGATGTTGCGATCAAGAGGCTGGGTATGGTGAACTCAGCGGGAATCACAGCTTCGCGGCCATACACCAGCTAGAATGGCGTCTGGTTGGTCAAACGCTTTACCGTGGTCCGGTAAGCCCATAATGTCGCTGGTAGCCGCTCATCCCAATCATCCCGCTGAGCGTTGCAAATTTTTGTCAAGCCCTTTTCAAGAATCTTATTGAAGGCTTCCACCGTACCATTGGCTTGTGGGTGGTATGGGCTACTTTTATGATGCTGAATCATAAATGTGTCCAGTAGCGACTTGACCGTGGCATTAATGAAATGCGTACCCTGATCGCTGGTTAAGCTCCGTGGGCAGCCAAAGCGGCTGATGATGTGTTCAAAGATGAACCGAGCAGCGGTCTCTGCCGAGCAGTCACGTACCGCTGTGGCCTCAGCCCACCGTGTGAGGTAATCCGTCGCGGTAATGATGTACCGGGCTTTGGAATGGCGAGCAATCGGCGCGATGGGCCCTACGAAATCAACATCCCACTTCTCAAATGGCCGCAACACATGCACTGGGTGTAGCGGAAGCTCGTCCCTATGCGAAGGCCTTCCCGTCCTCTGACAAACATCGCAACATTTCACATAGGCCTTACAGTCGGCATGTACCGTCGGCCACCATAGGCCAGCTTGAAGCACCTTCCTTGCGGTGGGTTTCGCACCCACGTGTCCTCCCGCAACACCGCTGTGACATTCCCACATCACTGCTTCCCGCTCGTGGTCAAGAACACACCTGCGCAACACCTCATCCAGGCCCAGTTTGTACAGCTGCCCTGCGATCAATTGATAATCGGCCGCCCGGACAACCAAGTGGCGTTTCTGAAGAGGGGTGTAATCCTCGGGGCACTGTCTCGTGGTCAGATACGTGGCAATGTCAGCCAGGTAGTCTGGGACTGCTTCAACTCGGAATAGGTCAGCATCCGGGAGTTGATCGTCCAACGGACCTTCATTCTCTCCCGTCTCCAGCCTGGATAAGTGATCGGGACCAACGTTCAACCTGCCAGGCTTGACAATCACCTCAAACGTGAACTCCTGAAAAAGTAGAAGCCATCGACAGATTCTTCCTTCCATCACCGGCTTATTGACCAGATATTTTAATGCCGAATGGTCCGTGAAAAATGTAAATTTGCCGCCCAGAAGGTAGTGGCGGAACTTCTGAAGAGAGTACACCATCGCCAATGCCTCCCGCTCGGTCGTGGTGTAATTCATCTCCGCATTCGATAACCGTCGGCTGGCAAAGTATACGGGGTGGTCAACTGTCGTTTCCCCGGGTTGCGCCAATACAGCGCCAAGTGCAATCCCGGACGCATCAATGTGCACATGGAACTGCTTATCCCAGTCGGGATGAAAAAGTATGGGTGCCGTCGCCAACTTCTCCTTCAATGTGTCGAGTGCCTTCCTGCACTCCGCCATCCACTCAAATGCTTCTGACTTCCGCAACAGTTTCTCCAAAGGGGCAGTGATTTTGGCATAATTGCGGATAAACCGCCTGTAGTATCCGGTGTGACCGAGCAGTGCCCGCAACTGCTTCACAGTCTCGGGGGCCTCCATGTGGACGATGACCGCGACCTTGGCAGGATCAATGCAGACCCCTTGCTTACACACCACGTGACCCAAGAGTGTGCCGAATGGTACTGCAAAAATACATTTCTTCAAGTTCAAGGAAATCTGCAGCTGGTGACACCGGTCGAACATAACACGCAACAGGGAGGCGTGTTTCTTCAGCAGGCTGTAAACAGTCCAATCATCCATATAGACTTCTAGGAACTTGTGAATGTACTCCCGGAAAGCAGCAATGACAATCCGGGAAAACACAGCCGGTGCGTTCTTCAGACCAAACGGCATAACGTGGTATGCGAATGATCCCCATTCAGTGGTGAATGTTGTCTTCGCCTTGTCTTCCTCGGCGATGCGCACCTGATGGTAGCCCGAAAACCCATCAGTGAAGGAATAAGCTTCGTTTCCCGCGACATGATCTAGGACTTCGTCGCTGAAGGGAGTGGGAAACGGATCGTGAATACAAGCATTATTCAAACTCCGATAATCTACGCAGACACGGATTTCCGCTTTGTCCTTCTTGTTCTGGATGACAATGGGACTTACCCACTCAGCTTCTTCTACTGGAAAGATGAGACCTGCAGCCAGCATCTTGTCGATCTCCATCTTGACCTTCTCTTTGATACGTGGATTCAACCAGTAGGGTCGGTGCTTCACTGGCCTGGCTCCTGGTTTCAGTGTGATGCGCATCTCGCCCAGATCCCCCTTGATCCCCTTCAGGTCCGCAACTGATGACAGAAATAAGTCTTCATACTCCCGGAGGAGGCTGAAAATTTCTCTTGTCGTCCCCTCGTCCCAGTAATCTCCCACCGTTGCCAGCTTAGGTTTCTCCTTCGTTCCAATGTTCAGCCTCTTTGTCTTTAGGGGCTGCAAATGGACTCCTTCTGTCGTCGGCTCGTCGCGGATGCTGCGCTCGCCTTCCTTCTCGTCAAAATAGAGATGCCTAAGGTCCTCCAAACTATCATCCTCCGGATCGCCATCAATTCGTTGGCAAACCAATTCGCGCTTGACCCCGGAGCGTGACGCCACCGGGCCCTCATCAGGCTCAGGATGGTGGAAAAACATAACCTCCTTGACGGCTTGTAGGGCCTGAGATTCCTGCGCCGTCTCCCCTTCGAACGAGAAGCTCTGGACGAAATTTTCCGCGACTGCTTGCCAGGAGCGGGTTCCCCGTTTCCGGTCTTCCTCCAGGTACCAGGCCTGGGGAATTGTACCCAGGGAGTGGACAAACCTGTGGACCCACAACTCCTCAGGATACCTTGCGCTACGCCACTGTTCCTCGCACGCCCGCAAATGCTGTCGCGGGTCGGAAGCTCCATGATGTTTAAGTGTAATGCAGGGTCCTTCATCCTCTTTGAAGCGTGCCCGTAGAGCATCCGCCACACGCTCCCATCGCAACAGAGTGTTGCGGTGATTGTTCCACCATCGTCCCGATGTTGACTTCAAGGCTACATCCAAAAGTGGTATCCGGCTTTCCTCTGGGACCCGGTCTTCCACCTTGGCAATAAAAGTATTCACTGCTTGCATGTTTGATAATGTGGGGTATCCGCGGATCTCAGTCCCTACCCACCGGACCTGAGCGATGGAGGCACATCTCCGCGTGGTGGTCTCGTACCCCCCTTGCTACCAGTCTTCCCACGCGAGCTCGGATCCAAGCTCCGAGCTCTGCACACTCCGCCAACTGATAGAGCCAGTTGCGGTCGGGTTAATATAATCGTCCCTCTTCCCTGCAATCATCTGATACAGTTGGTCCATCATCTGAGCATCCTCCCGACTGTCCACCGGTTCTGTATATTGCGGACCCTGATACGGGTCGAGAGGCTGAGTGACCCGTACCTCCCTATCCTCAAAAATCATCAGCTCCTTCTTGAGGTCGATGATCGCGTAATTCTCAAAAGCCCAATCAATGCCCAGTAAAGCAGGATAGGGGTCCTTATCGCCCATAATATCAATAACCTCAAAGTCAGTGTATGTCTTCACCCCCGCCACGTCGACCTCGACACCCTCGAGTCGGCCGATTGGCAAAATACAGTACTGGTTCGCCATCCTGAGTTGGATTGGGGAATAGGCAAGCCGTGGCTTTCCAAGAGCCTCCCATGTTTTTCGTGGCAATATATTGACGTCGGACCCCAAGTCCAACATGGTGTCGCTGATTTGGAATCCTGCGACCTGCGTGTTAAGCCAGAATTCTTTGCCTGTTCGTTGCTTGTTCCGCTTGACACGTTGCACGTATTGAGGCCTAACGTCCACCGAATCTCTGCGTTCTGCGCGCCCCTGCAGCGCTCCGTCTAAAGCATGCTTGAGCTGCTGCCGCAGCCCAGCGTTATCAACAATCCTGAGGAATAGCCGGAGCCAATCCTCGACCACAGCATCTGCGGCGTTCTGCGCATCGGATTCCGACCGCCAGGGCTCCTCCAGCCCTCCCTCGTTCCGCAACTGGGCGAATGCCTCAACCGCCTCCTGAAAATACTTCTTCTGGACTTCGGGCCTGATCAACTTCTTTGGGGATGCCGGCCGAACCACTCGTGCTGGCTCCTTCTCGTGGGCATCGTCTCCAGTCTTCTTTCCGCCCCGTGTTACTATCGCAACGTTCTGCATGTCAGGGGTTGAGGTGCTGCGCGGTTCTGAGTTTATCAGATTCGCTCCCCTCTGCCTCACCCGTTCTTCCCACTTCTTGATGAGCTCCGGACAGTCTTCTGTAGCATGGGCGTTGACCCGGCACTGGGAACACCAGGGTCGTCGAGGAAGGGGACATTCTCGAGCCACATGACCCTCCTGGTCATAGTTGTAGCACTTTACCGGACCGCGTCCTCCTGTTCGGCCTCCCCGCATGCCGCCACCTCTCCCCCTTGGGGCCTCGTTCACCCTGTACGAGGGACGATCCAATCGATCCGCAAGAGCGTCAAGCGCCCTGCACTGCTCAGTGTTGTGAGTTGTAGACACACAAAATTCGCAGTATACATTATTCGGCACCGTGGAGTACTTCTGTAATATCGGGCACATCCGAGGAGGATGCCCCATTGTCCGGAAAATCTCACAGTACTCTGTGGTGGAGGACCCCGGTTGCGGTGGGAACCCCGCAAAGGTCTGTTGCGGCTGGTAGACTCCCTGCGGGTTCATCGCCGCGCCCCCCCTGGTGGTGGACCCCCCTGAATTGCTGCAACTGAGGGTCCAACTCCTGCGCCGCGCAACCGAGGACACTCGGTGGCGACGTGTCCCTCGACCAGGCAATGAGTACACCAAACATTCGGTCGCGCTGGTCTCGCTGGCTGAATTTCCTTGAGCTTTTCGGTCAAGCTGGCGATCTGATGTTGCAACCCTATCAGAGAAGGGTCTTGCGGGGCCATTCCCCCCCTATATTCCTGGGGGTATCCCGCCATGGCTTCAATCTTCATGGCCTGCTCCAAAGCGTCCTGCAGATTATCAATCTTCTGCTGTGTGAGAGGGGTTCGTGTCAAGGGGAGCAGGGCCTTGATGAACCAGTCCCTCTGGTGGTTTGGATCGATCGGGTAGCTGAGTTTCCCGATCGCATCCTTGAATCGCCGCATCAACTCCCACGCGATTTCTCCTTCCTTCTGCTTAATTTCCCACAGCTCTGACAGGACCTGCTGGTCTGTCTGGGGGAGCTTGAATTCACGGACAAAATCCCGCTTCACGTCCGTGATTACAGGGTTAGGGTGCGCCTCGGACCACTTGATGAACCAACGCAGAGCTCTCTCTCTGAGCGTGGTTTGGAACTCTATTAACTTCCCTGCATCCGGCGTCTGTCGAGCCCTCCAGATGGCTTCGCACAGATACCAGTGTTGTTCTACGTCGTCATTTCCCTGGCCAGAGAACTCTGGGTACCGGGTGAAAGATCCAGCCATGTGTACTTACGGAGAATTAACCAGGATAAAACCTCCGGGTTCTGGTTGCGTAACGGTCCCACTAGGGAAAATACTACTACTAGTAACGCTGCTGCTACTGGGCGTTACCGACGCCGCTGAACTACTATATGACTGACTTAATGCTTGTAACTGAATAAAAATATTTCTTAAAGGTTGATAAAGTACCAGGGGAAGGTCGGGATCCTGGCCATGCGGAAAGCGGGACGTAGGGCTGCCTGGAGGGGTGGGTGCCGTCTGATCCTGGAACATCTGCTGCATCACGCTGTGCCATTCGTCATCAGAGCTTTCTTCGGGCTGCATCTTTCCATTATCTTCGCTAGTCGTTACTTCTCTTTCTCGCGTCGCTGGGCTCCCATGCACCCACTGTACGTCCGCTGCCGTCCCGTCTCCTGTCCGGGTATCCAAACCCATGGTTCTTGTCTTCTGAGGCGCCTCCTTCTGATTTCTCCTCTCGATTTCCCTTCTCTTCAAATCTCTCATTACCCTTCTTCGCCACCTATCGACGATCTGTGCCCGCCGATGCGCACGTGACTCCCGCAACTTGCATGCGGCCTCAACGTCCATCCCCCGCTCCCCACTCTTACAGTCTACACAGCATCGGTCCCCTCAATCCTTCCCCTAGTACGGGTGGTTTACGCTTCCATACTCGTTTTGTGGAATTCAATCAACCCTTCGTCCACCATCAGGGCTTTGATCCACAGCGGAATCTCCTTCAACAGCTTCCCCCTCAGCCCTGAGTGAAAAACAGCCTCGGCCTTCGAGAAGGATTGGTAACACTCGGCGGAAAACTCCACAGCGTATCCTTCCAACGTGGTCCTCACCCAAAAATCCACTGCGCGGGTTAGTTCGGTATCTACCCGATGCAGTGCTACCAGGTCTTCGTGCGCCCACCTGCGGTTTATCTTCCGCAAGCCTTCTTGGGGCACCGTCGCTCGTAACCTCCGCAACCAGTTGTAAAGGTCCGTAGGGAACCTTCCCCAGAAAATTTCGTACGTATCACTAGCTGAGTCAGAGAAAAGAACAAGCTCCCTGATCGCCGCCTCCCTTTTCTTGATCAGCTCCGCGTGCTGAGTAATGAAGTGGTCAAGATGATCATCCCACCAGCGCCGTATTTCTCCTTCAAAAATCCTCGAGACCATGATCTAGATCCCCTCGGAACATGCAGGTCCCGGCAACGGAACCATTTGTTGGCGAAAAGTCAGGTCTCGCGGGCAAGACCCAGGTTCAAGAGTAGTGGCCAACAAGGGGTCCGGAGTAGTCTAGGTACACGCCGGCATTTTCACCCTGCTCTGGGAGAGCAGTGCGTCTCACCCGAGGCGTGCCGCGACCACATGCATAAGGGGATGAGATCACTGGTAAGGAATAAACCCGCAACCAAAGAAAGAAAGTGCATCCATTACATATACCAAATTACACATGCAAGATCACTAACTAAGTATTCAGACAGTCGCAACTTAAAATTTTTAAATCATTGTAAACACATTACAACGCATGAACAACGTATTGAGACATCAATCCTTCCTTATATTATTCTTCTGGCCGAATACATGATTACATAGCTTTCTTCTCTGATAACTCACAAGTCGGATACAGATGGGTTTGAGAACAGAAAGGAAGAACATAGAAAGTAAGAAACCATAGGAAGAACAGGCATGATTCTTCCGCAGCTGCTCTGCGCATCCTTCCTCAGGTCTTGATCCTCGCGACTGCTCTCGCATCCATTCAACCCTTGACAATAATCCCCTTCTTCAGCCGGGTGATCGCCTTTTATTCACCCGCTCCTCGCGACTGGCAGCTTCTCTGTGTCTTCACTCTGGCTTTTCCCAGCTTCTCTTCTGATGTCTGCGTGTTCCACTTTCTATTTTCTGCTGTGTTTCTTTCATCTGCACTTATCTCTGTTCGATCTCCAGCTATCAAGTGCTTCCGCGCCACCTTGGTAGCTCCGTAACTCCTGGTTGCTGCGGCGCGGTCGCGGTTGCTATGTGTATTTATTCTGCAACTCAAAAAGAGTCAAAGTTCAAAATGTCTTGGCCAAAAGTTCAAAACTTAAACAAAAACAAGGGCCCCAACAGATTTTAAACTTTGTTTCTGTTGTAGTCTCTGCAGTATAAGCTCCTTCTTCTCTGATTCTCTTAGTGGATGTCTCTAGC